>JARQOC010000005.1:77987254-78142820 GCA_033576535.1 Allobates femoralis | reverse complement strand
ACAACTGGACCAGGTGAGCAGCTTCATAGCACCACCATCACACATAAGTGTCACTAGTGATAGGGCACTATTGCGCCTCTTGTCCCCCTCCCTATTTTTTCTTTACAACCCTTACAAATAAGAATGCTGACTTCTTGAAAGAATGGGAGAAGATTCAGGTATCCTGCTCAGAACAATTTTTACACCTGGGGTAAAGCAGAATGAGAGAGACCATGAAGAAACTACTTTAGAATTAATCAAATTAAGACAGGAGCCCGGCCTATGTAAAGGATACTGAAGATTTTGTGAAGTCTGTTGAAGATATAGAATGATAGGAGGGGTTCAAGTTAGTGTCCATTGACATAGAAAGTTTATATACTCGCATACCACAAGAACTAGCTGTAGACATTATTAAAAACATTCTGACCTCAAATGGGCAAGACAAACGTTTGATAGATTTTGTATTTGAATAATTGCATTTCATTTTGCAACACAATGCATTTAGTTTTTTGGATGACTGGTATTTGCAAAGTGAGGGTGCAGAGATGGGTACGCCCGTTGCTTGTACCCTCGCTAACCTTTTCTTGGCACATTTGGAAGATGAGATGATATATCCCTTATCCAATTCATACTTAAAACATATTAAAACTTATCTTAGGTTCGAGGACGACGTCCTATTAGTATGGAATGGTTCCGAGATGGACTTTAACGATTTTATCACGTATCTGAATGTTCAAAATAAGTATAATATGTTTTTCATGTCGGTTTTCGGCGATCAAAAACTTGATTTTCTTGATGTGAGTTTACAAATCGTGGAAGGGAAATTGGTGAGATCTCTGTATAAAAAACCTACAGCTACTAATACACTCCTACATTTTAATAGTGCGCATCCCATGCATACAAAACTTTCCCTACCATTTAGTAAGTGTATTAGACTGAAAAGGATTACCATATATACTTGAGTATAAGCCGACCCGAGTATAAGCCAAGGCCCCTAGTTTTACCCCAAAAACTGGGGAAACCTATTGGCTTGAGTATAAGCCTAGGGTGGGAAATGCAGCAGACCCCCATCCTGGTATATTACTTCTCATCGCTGGTATATAATGCCCCCAGCACTGGTATATAGACTCCCAGCCTGGTTTATACCCCCCACCACTGGTGTATATATCCCCCCATGACAGGTGTATATATCCCCCCACCACTGGTGTATATAGCCCCCCACCACTGGTGTATATAGTCTCCACCACTGGTGTATATAGCCCCCCACCACTGGTGTATATAGCCCCCCACCACTGAGGTATATAGCCCCCACCACTGTGGTATATACCCCCACCACTTGAGTATATACCCCCTATGATCAATATATGGCCCCATGCTGCTGCACACCATAAAATAATAAATCATTAATTCTTACCCTCCGTTGCTCTGTCATCACTGCCATCCTCCAGTCCTTCAGTCTTCCTGTTTCTTCCTGCTTTTGCCAGCATCATGTGTCTGGCGCAGCAGTGATGACATCATCAGTGCTGCTCCGGTCACATGTCGCGGGCAAAAGCAGGAAGAAGAAGGAAGACTGGAGGACCGGAGGATGGCAGCGGTGACAGAGCAACGGAGGGTAAATATGATTGACTTATTATTTTATGGTGTTCGGCAGCGGGCATATATTGATCATAGGAGGGAACATACACAGTGCAATGGAATATGCACCACTTCCCCTGTCACTGATGGACAGGGGGATGCAGTGCATATTGCATTGCACTAATGAATGGGCCCCCATGACTGACCGCTCCTACTACAGCCTCCCCCTGCCTCCTCCAGTCCCCGATCACCGCCCCCCCCCCCACTGAGCCTGTACACCGTGACTCGAATATAAGCCGAGAGGGGCACTTTTCAGCAAGAAAATTGTGCTGAAAAACTCGGCTTATACTGGAATATATACGGTAACAACAATATGGAGATTTTTACAAAACAAGCTGACATTTTGCAAAATAGTTTTTTAAACAGGTTATCCCTGCAAAATGATAAAAGAAGCTAGGGACAAAGCGAAGACGCACAAAAAAAAGACAACAAAGTAAATGAAAAACAAGTCACACAAGAAAAGATAAGGTATACTTTTACCTTTAAATTTAATAACTTGTACAATAGGATCAGAGCTATCATTTACAAACACTGGCATGTGATAGAATCGGATAAAGATCTCAGTACATTAGTTATAGGACCGCCACTTGTTACCAGTAAAAGGTGCCAAAATTTGAAAGACCTTTTAGTCAAAAATCATGTAAAAACTGAAAAGAACATGCCTAGATAAAAAGAGACCAGTCGGTAATTATAAGTGCAGAAATTGTAATTACTGTTATTACCATATAACTGATAATCCTATTCAGGTTGGTAATAAATCACATACAGTAAGATCATATATTTCATGTAAATCTAAATGGGTGGTATAAGCAATTCTGTGTCCGTGTAGAAGGTACTACATAGGTAAAACTATATGACCGATGTGGGTCAGATTGAAAGAGCATTTTAAATTAATTTCAACAGGCAAAGGCTGCTCCCGTTTGATTAACCATATAAAGGAACATCATAACGGTGATCTCTATCTTTTATAGGTTTAGAACATGTATCACCATCTTCTAGAGGGGAAGATACACATAAGATATTATTACAGAAGGAAGCCCGTTGGATAATTGAGCTGAGAGCTCAACGAGTGGTGGGTCTAAATGACAAAAATGATCTGGCCGACTTCTTATAAATATGGTTGTATGAGGCAACACCATCTTGTATAGGGTTGTTCCATTTTTATATATGCTATGTATTTATATGTACATGTGTATATGTTTCATATTTTGGATAATAACTATTTATTATTTATATTTAGGTACAGCGTGGAGCATTGTTTATGTGCCGCTGGTAGTAAGGTTATTATAATAATATTCATCTTTGCTCGGTGAGTGCAACTACCGGGGGATTTTGGAATACTAAGTAATAAGGTAATTTTTGCCATTGAGCCCTATGGATAATTTCTCTTTATAAAGAGCAGAAGTAAAGAGAGTTTTATGTGACAACAGGCACTCAGTTCATCCAGTAATTGGAGACTGAGATAAGTAAAACCTTTGCTTTAAATGTCAGTCTGCGAATGTAGCGATAAAATGGTGATAACCCAAATGTATATTTAAAGAAAATTACTTTTACTAAATAGTGCTTGAAGGTGTGAATTTGAATGTTTTGATATCATCCTGTTACTTTCCTTGCTTTGTATTTCTAAATTACACTGAATGGCTGTGATGTGAACAGATCCTCCCCTTAATACAGAGGATCTGATGTCACACGCCGAGCACATACCGGTGGAAGCGGAATCCCCGTGAAACGGTGCCGTCGTTTGCCTCCACCCCCCTCCCCGCTTGTGATGAAACCCACAAAGGTTATTAAACAGCGCTGCAGGTAAACCGGTGAGTGACGTCTTTTTTCTAATGCACTAAGGTGGCATTATTATGAGGGGGCACAGTGGTGGCATTATGTGGGGGCACAGTGGTTGCATTACTATGTGGGGGCACAGTGGGAGCATTATTATGTAAGGACACAGTGGTGACAATACTATGTGGGGGCACAGTGGTGGTGTTATGTGGGGGGCACAGTGGTGGCATTATTATGTGCGGGCACAGTGGTGGTATTATTCTGTTGGCCAGTAAGAGGAACCTTTTTTTTTTTTTTTTGTACCATGCAGCAGGGGCAGTAATAGGGACACATACAGCAGCAGCGGCTCAGTATTGGGGCATGATAAGGATGAGAAGTTTGTCCAGTTTGGGAATAGATGGGGACAGGTCTGGAAATGTGAGAAGTCAGAGGTGTTTTTGTTAATCTATCTAGATGGCTGGAGATGTTGTCATGTCGGTCTGAGGACCTAGAATGGGGCAACATCTGGGCCCTGGATGGTGGAACATACATGCCCAGGATGGGAGACATTATTACTATATGAGGGCCAGAATGAGGAACATACAGTTGTGGCCAAAAGTATTGACACCCCTGCAATTCTGTCAGATAATACTCAATTTCTTCTTGAAAATGATTGCAATCACAAATTCTTTGGTATTATTATCTTCATTTAATTTGCCTTAGATGAAAAAAACACAAAAGAGAATGAAGCAAAAAGCAAAACATTAATTATTTCACGCAAAACTCCAAAAGTGGGCCAGACAAAAGTATTGGCACCCTCAGCCAAATACTTGGTTGCACAACCTTTAGCCAAAATAACTGCGATCAACCGCTTCCAGTAACCATCAATGAGTTTCTTTCAATGCTCTGCTGGAATTTTAGACCATTCTTCTTCGGCAAACTGCTCCAGGTCCCTGATATTTGAAGGGTGCCTTCTCCAAACTGCCATTTTTAGATCTCTCCACAGGTGTTCTATGGGATTCAGGTCTGAACTCATTGCTGGCCACCTTAGAAGTGTTCAGTGCTTTCTCTCAAACCATTTTCTAGTGCTTTTTGAAGTGTGTTTTGGGTCGTCATCCTGCTGGAAGACCCATGACCTCTGAGGGAGACCCAGCTTTCTCACACTGGACCCTACATTATGCTGCAAAATTTGTTGGTAGTCTTCAGACTTTATAAAGCCATGCACACGGTCAAGCAGTCCAGTGCCAGAGGCAGCAAAGCAACCCCAAAACATCAGGGAACCTCCGCCATGTTTGACTGTCAGGACCGTGTTCTTTTCTTTGAATGCCTCTTTTTTCTCCTGTAAACTCTATGTTGATGCCTTTGCCCAAAAAGCTCTACTTTTGTCTCATCTGACCAGAGAACATTCTTCCAAAACGTTTTAGGCTTTCTCAGGTACGTTTTGGCAAACTCCAGCCTGGCTTTTTTATGTCTTGGGGTAAGAAGTGGGGTCTTCCTGGGTATCCTACCATACAGTCCCTTTTCATTCAGACACCGATGGATAGTACGGGTTGACACTGTTGTACCCTCAGACTGCAGGGCAGCTTGAACTTGTTTGGATGTTAGTCGAGGTTCTTTATCCACCATCCGCACAATCTTGCGTTGAAATCTCGTCAATTTTTCTTTTCCATCCACATCTAGGGAAGTTAGCCACAGTGCCATGGGCTTTAAACTTCTTGATGACACAGCACACGATAGACACAGGAACATTCAGGTCTTTGGAGATGGATTTGTAGCCTTGAGATTGCTCATGCTTCCTCACAATTTGGTTTCTCAAGTCTTCAGACAGTTCTTTGGTCTTCTTTCTTTTCTCCATGCTCAATGTGGTACACACAAGGACACAGGACAGAGGTTGAGTCAACTTTAATCCATGTCAACTGGCTGCAAGTGTGATTTAGTTATTGCTAACACCTGTTAGGTGCCACAGGTAAGTTACAGGTGCTGTTAATTTCACAAATTAGAGAAGCATCCCATGATTTTTCTAACAGTGGCAATACTTTTGTCCTCCCCCTTTTTATGTTTGGTGTGGAATTAGATCCAATTTGGCTTTAGGACAATTATTTTTGTGTTTTTTCATTTAAGACAAATTAAATGAAGATAAAAATACCAAAGAATTTGTGATTGCAATCATTTTCAGGAAGAAACTGAGTATTATCTGACAGAATTGCAGGGGTGTCAATACTTTTGGTCACAACTGTATATTATTGGTTTATGGTGGCAAGTGGGGACATATTTATTGTAGGGGCCAATTAGGGGACATTATTACTGCTGTAATATAATTTAGTGTCATTGTGATTTAAACAGAGAAAACACAGTAGTTTGACAAGAAATGGCTTCACCCAAACACTAACCATGAGTGGAAAACAAGTTTTTGTGTCATCACTGATATTCTCTGAAAAAAGGCCAAGAAAGCAAAATATAAATCAGTATGTAAACTTTTGAGTACAACTGTACATACATGAGAAACATTGGTGTTAAAGTACCCCAAAAACGGCACATGTATAAGAATATGCAAAATAATCATGTATAAATATCATAAGTTTTATTAATAAATGGTCTTCAAACAATCGGATGAAACCCAGCAAAACCGCTAAAAAAGTGTCTCCAAACGAAGATTTAATATACTCCTATAAAGGAAACAGTAGGTATTCCAGGTTAAGCTTCAGGATTCCCAGGGTGAATGATACATAGTGAATAAGAATAGCATCTATGAAAAAAAGAAAGTATGTTAAATATATATATTTAAATATTAACACACAGCTACATTATGGGATGAGGGAATATAGAAGTGAAATCCAGGGCAATGCAAATCCCTGGTGTTAAGTCTCATATTCCATTCTAGCTTTTGTCTTTTAAGAATAGCTTCCCTGTCACCTTTTCTTCTCAGGAGGGGAACATGGTGTAAAATACCAAATTTTAGCTGGCACTCACTGTGCTCAGACTCGGCAAAATATCGAGACAGGAAGACCCAAACGCCGTTTTCTTATGGTATATTGGTGATGAAGTTACATGTCCTCTCACCAACATACCATAAGTTGCAGGGGCAAGATAAATAATAATTGACAAACTCAGAGTCACAGGTGAAGACTAGGGATGAGCAAGTAGTAAGATATTTGGGTTCGGATAGCTCTAGCCGAATATTTTTAATGAGTAACGAACTCAAGGCAAGTCAATGGGGAACTCACTCGGATCCGAATACTGAAACAGTTCAAAGTATTCGGCTAGAGCTATCCGAACCCAAATATCTTACTACTTGCTCATCACTAGCTAAGAAGCATCTGATCAAATATGTTTTATTCATTTTAGGGTGAATAAATGTCTCACCTCTATGCATAAGTGTGCAATTTAAGCAGAAGGAAACAACCTTTTCTTTGGCTCCTTGTTAAAGTAGTCTGTCTAGATCTCTTCAGAGATCCAACATCAGTATGGACCACAGTGTCCTTAACACTAGACAACCATCTATAAGAAAAGATCTGGGATTGGTAAATTCAGGGACATGGCCTAGCCAATTACTTATCATGGGCCAATAATGGCGAATAAAGCAGCAATTCATCCACTCTGTTCCACATGTTGATGAAAAGGGAATCCTATTCAGGGCTTTCAAATTAGGAGGGACATAAAGGAGGGAGGAGTGGGAAAATTATTCAACTTTCACCCGATGCCTATGGAGTAGATGGGAAATAAGAAAGAAATTTATTGGACATATTAGAAACACTAGCCCTAAAGGTGATTTGTTACTCACTATCCTCTTAGCGCTAAGAAATTGACTGGATGATGAAACAGGTAAGATAATTTCTATCAGTTGGTTTAGTATATACTGACATCCACAGACCAGAGTCCTGAATAGAGATCAACACATCAAAAAACTGAACAAAGTTCAAAGTATTCAAATTTTCATGAACACAAATTAATTCCTCTAATGAACCCTCCCACAGGTGGAAGATATTAGTAATGTACAGTGGCGGACCTATAGCCCAGAGGGCCCTGATGCAGCCTGCAGCCATGCTGAGGAGCGGGGGGTGGGGGTATGGGGGTGCTGGCAGCCGCCGGTGAGGACCGGGGGAAGCCGGGGGTAATGCTGGCGGCCGTCGGCGAGAATCGGGGGGGGTGCTGGCGGCTGGCGGTGAGGAGCCAGGGGCAGTTGTGGCTGATATGGCTCTCCTACCTGCGCCGGGACAGCAGAGGAGAGGAGAGGCGGGATCAGGAGAGGGAAGCAGGAGGCTTCCCTTGCCTGACCCTCCTCTCCTCTGACATCGGGTTACGGGGGTCGGCTGGGGGCCCCCCTGTAGGCTTGAGGGGTCCCCTATCCGGTCGGGGCCCTGGTGCAGCTGAACCAGCTGCACCACGGTAGGTCCGCCCATGGTAATGTAGTTCCACCAAAACAGAACATGTCTAAAGTGGGGGCATACACAGACGGCATCCTCCTCCACTACCATATCTCAATGTTTGTATAAGGTGGCGTCATGTTTGCAGTTATGACGGTCCACGCAGCTATTTGTAAAAATTGTCACCCAAAAGGAATTAATTGTTACGTAAAACAAACTCCAATAGTTGGGCAAAAAATTCAATAATATCACTAGAATATGTCATATCTTTTAACCTTCTCACAGCCTGTGGATCCCTCTCATGATCTATAATTGTGTATAAAGAGATGATTTCAAAAAACGCCAAAGTGATTACGGTATGTCAGGAATATTTTTAATATACTCGTATTTTAAAAAAAATCCATTGTGTCCTGTATACAAGATGGAATATTGCTATATTTGTAAACTGATATAGATTTGCTTGTATGTATCACTGTAAGTACTATTTCACATGCATTCATTGCAACTGGTAATGCTGTTATTTTCTGAAAATATGCAAACTGCATTTTATTGATTGATCATTCTGTGATATTCTAAATGAACACATCCATATACATATGTAGTATGGAGTCCTCGCTGTTCCCTGGTGTCCTCCCCGCCTCCAGCCCTCTCTGTGCCACCTCCAGCACCCTCTGTGCTGCCTCCTTTATGTGTCTCTTCTCCTCGCCTGTTCATGCTCCTCTGCATCTGAAGTCATGCAGGCGCAGAGCAAGCAATGGGCTCGAGCGGGTCCCGGCAGCTGAAACACCTCCTGTCAGTTATGTCAGCATCGGAGCATTCAGCATAATCTGTAGCAGGGCAAGCTCCGGCGCTGACGTCACCAGCAGGAGGCGTTTCAGCTGCTGGGACCCACCCACTCCAGCTCATTGCTCGCTCTGCACCTGCATGACTTTAGATGCAGAAGAGCATGAGCGGGCAAGGAGGGGACATACATAAAGGAGGCGGCACTGAGGGAGCTGGAGGTGGCACAGAGAGAGCTGGAGGCGGGGAGGACACCAGGGAACAGTGAGGACTCCATACTGAGTAAGTCCCTCTGGACTCCTTATCTGTAGATTTTCTAAAGTGTTTTGTACAACTTGCAGGGGGTCTAGAGACATGAGAGACCCCAGCATGTCTGCTGCATTCAGGGGTGCTTTCACTTTGAATAGCACCAGGGGGTGGCAGGTCCTCTTTAAGGAGAATTAAGGCTTTGTTGAAAACGTATAAAGTGAAATTGATAAGGTTCTATGACGTTACCTGAGTTAAATGAGGTGAATGTGCAAAATTTCATGACTGTAGATATGACTGTGGGGTTGCTGTAAAGTGGGGGCTGAGTGCAGCCTCCTGCTGTACAGTGAGGGCTGAGTGTGGCCTCCTGCTGTTTACTGGGGGCTGTGTGTGACCTCCTGTGGTATACTGGGGGCTGGATGCAGCCTCCTGCGATATACTGGTATCTCCTGCTTGGGGCACATTTTTGTGCATGGGCTTATATAGTTTCATAAATCTGATTTCCCACTATTACCATGAGTGAAAGAGTCCTATTACCATATATGGGCACAGGCGCACTATTATCTTGGTACACAGAGTACTATTACCATATATAGGCGATATTACCATATATGGGCGCATAGTGGAGTGTACTATTACGATATATGGGCACAGGGGGCACTATTATCTTAAGGTACACAGAGTACTATTACCATATATAGGCGATATTACCATATAAGGGCACAGAGGGCACTATTACCATGAGAGAGACAGAGTATTATTACCATATATGGGTGTATGGTGGACATACATATACACTCAGCTTTATATATATATATATATATATGTGTATGTATGTATGTGTGCGTGTGTGTGTTGCACTCCATAAATTGCTTCACAAAGACTCCTTGGAGCTAAAGCATTGCTTTTTAGCACACATGGCAAACTAAAAGTTCAGTAAAAGTATGGGGCAGCACTCCAAAGTCAGAAGGCTTGCAGAACTGATTTCAATCATGCACAGGTGACGTTTTGGCTCAAAATGGCAGAATCTCTATTACGTTTTTTGACATTTTGGGCCAGAAATATTGAATTATTGAATTAATGGAATAAAATCCATTTTCTTACCATGTGCCTTTGGAGTGTGTCCCTCATATTTAGGATTTGTGTACTAGAGGTTTTGGTGATACTTTCGGGTTATTTGCACTGTTTTTCCATGAAATGTCCTCCTGGGCAGGGTCCTCTCTCCTCACCTACTGTACTCACACACATTCCTTGTAGACTGTGAGCCCTCGTGGGCAGGGTCCTCTCTCCTCTCCTACTGTATTATCACCCATCCCTTTGTAGACTGTGAGCCCTCATGGGCAGGGTCCTCTCTCCTCTCCTACTGTATTATCACCCATCCCTTTGTAGACTGTGAGCCCTCGTGGGCAGGGTCCTCTCTCCTCACCTACTATATCCTCACCCATCCCTTGTAGACTGTGAGCTCTCGAAGGTAGCGTCCTCTCTCCTCACCTAGTGTATCCTCGGTCATCCCTAGACTGTGAGTCCTCGCAGGCAGGGGCGGGCTGGCCCAGGTGGCAGGGGGGCAGGTGCCCCCTGGGCTGGTGGTATAGTCCACATTTCGGGCCGCCCCCTACAGAAACGGGCCGCGGGAGTCGGGAGTCGGCCGGCGCGGCGATAGCACATGACGCTGGAGGTCCGGGATGAGGTAAGGGCTCATCCCGGACCTCAAGTCATCCCGGACCCCCCCCCCCCGGTCCTCAAGTCAGGCTGACAGCACACAACCCCCCCGCGGTCCTCAAGTCAGGCTGACAGCACCCCCCCCCCCCGATCCTCAAGTCAGGCTGACAGCAACCCCCCCCCCCCCCGGTCCTCAACTCAGGCTGACAGCACCCCCCCCCCCCCGGCAATCGGGGCCGGCAATGGAAATCTGCCACCCGGGTATAGAGGCTCCAGCCAGCCCCTGCTCGCAGGCAGCTCCCTCCCTTCCCCTGTACCTGTGTGTGTCTTGTACTGTTCATGATTATTGTACTTGTCTCTATTGTGCATTCCCCTTTTCACATGTAAAGTGCCATGGAAGAAATGGCGCTATAATAATAGTAATCTTTATATGTATCTAATATATTTGAAATTAATAGTAACACAGATATGAATGTGATAGAGATATTCATGGATACATATTGAAAGTTGTCTACTTGGATAGATAAATATGATCTACATAAATACATTCTAACTGTTCACTGTTATTTTTTCCAGGAAATAACTATAGCTGTAAATAGAAGATGTTTAATTTTCCCAGCAACATTGATTTTGCTGTTTGCCGACTATTGCAAATCATTTTCAGGCTGAGTCCAATAGTTTTCCATTTGCATTTATGTATTTTATATTTACTCTTTCACCAAAAGGGAATTTAATGAGTAAAATTAATAGCTGCTGCTTAAATGACTGCATTTCAGCCCATTTGCTATAGACTTTGTTTACACTCATCTCCTTCCTCTACGTCTGTACATTTATACATTTGTACATTAGCAAAATGATGTTAATTGGTATTCTTTAACAAAGCCGGGGAAAACATTGGAAATCTCTTAGTGACAACCTCAATTAATAGAACTTTTGCCATTTGCGATGCTTGCTACATCAGATTGACAAATCCAGTTATCATGCTCAAGTCTATTATCTTGTATGAATCGTCTATTCACGCTGGTGTCAGGCACCGTGTATAATACTGACAATCAAAGACCAGTAAATGCAGCTTTCATTGCAAACGGTATAGAAATGCGATGTGTCGGTGCAGCTTGCCATGTCTGAAATCTTAGGACCTGTTCTGTATTATGGAATGCAATGCTCAGTAACAAGATTAGTCAACAGGGATTAGTAACAGTGGTTTGGTGGATGTCTGGGCACTGGCTGCCATCTCTGTGATCTCTCGCAGGTGTCTCTTGAATGGTAAGATAATCGGGGCCTTTAGAGAGAGTCGTAACAATGTGACTATGGAAAATGTGTTTTTTTTATTGGAATGATTGAGACTAAATTACAACGAGATGAGAAATGTTCTTTTTTCAACGTTAAGGAGTTTACTTTGGAGGCATCCAATCTGTTCTTCACTTAAAGGAAACGTATCCACTACAGAGACACTGAAAACAGTTTTCCTCACTACATATCGTTAAAGGGAGGAATGTAAAGGCCAAAAATATACAGAGGGAATCTGACGTGAATACGTTTTCAGTCTTTCCCCATTGACTAACAGGTGGTGCGGGGATGGAGTTCCCTTACAAGCTGCAAATATTCATATATACTGTAAATCCCCTTTTGGGGGTTTTCCTGTTTATCTTTTTTTTTTCTGTTTTACGGAAATAATAACATTCAGTAAATCTATTTCTCAGTTTAACACATTTATCCATAGCAGATCAAATATGAACATAATTTCATTCTCACCCACAATTTGCTGACGATTACTTTGTCATATATATTTAGAGGCGTTCCTTTTTTTCTGATACTTAGTTCTAAATGGCAAAATGTAATAGTTGTATCCATTGCCCTTGTATAAATCGATAGTATAAGCAAATATGAGCCACATTGTAATGATTATGTTTGGAGATGAATGCTTCTTTCTCTGCCTAAGAGCCATTTTTTCTCATCCAACATGTTTCTTGATAACATTCTGATAAGGTAAAGAATGTTTATACCGTGTTAGCCAGTAGATAGAAAAATATTGGAATCTGATCACATGGATTCATGGGTTTTTATATAAAATGAAAGGGCATTTGGGGATATCACATCTTGCAACAGACTCTAGTTAGGCTACTTTCACATAACGATCTTGTCAAATCTGATGCTGTCCGATATAAATCGGACAGCATCGGATCTAAACTGATCCCTGCAATCGGATGCCAAATAGGCATCCGATCCGACATTCTGCAGGATCAGTTTGCCGGCCCCTCCTGTCACCTGTCACAGCTGTTCTCCCCTGTGTGTCCCCCTCATCTCCCCTGGTGACCCCTCTCATCACCCCTGTGTGTCCCCCTCATCTCCCCTGGTGCTCCCCCCTCTTCTCCCTTCTGTTTCCCCCTCTTTTTCCGCCTCTTCACCCCTGTGTTTCCCCCCCTCTTCTCCCCTGTGTGGCCCCCTCCTTTCCCCTTTCCTCCGGAATAAAAAAAAAAAATTTTATTCTCACCTGTCCACGAGTCCAGCGGCCCTTCCAGCTATCTTCTTCTGATCCTAGGACCTCTCGTGATGTCACAGTCACATGACCGGTTATATGACTCTGACATCACGGCAGGTCCTACAGGCAGGAGATGCTGGAGACGCCGAGGGACTCGTGGACAGGTGAGCATAGATGGTTTATTATTTTTAACCCCTGCCTTACTTAATTTTACTTCTGCAATGTATATACATATTTTGCGGAAGTAAAATTAGATGTTTAGGAGCAGTTTTACTGTACTGAGCATGCTCAGTACAGTAAAATCGGGTCCGAGGACACACCAGATGTGTCCTCGGACCCTGCTCCATAAGGCCCCATGCTAAAAACATTGGACCAAATCGGATGTGCACTAAATGCCATCCGATTTTGTCCGATTTTATTTTCGGTGCAAAAATCGTAGCATGCTCCGTTTTTTGCACCGATAAAAAAATCGGACGGAATCGGATCGGACCAAATTTGGTCTGATGCCCATAGGGCTGCATGGGGGCCAGAATTGTTCTGATGCTGTCCGATTTTTATCGGACAGCATCGGAAATTAAAATTCCGTAATGTGAAACCAGCCTTAGAGGACAATGAACTTTTGACACTTCTTATGTGAACTCTTTCACTTTGATGTATTTGCCCTCTACAACTGAGGAATCTTCAGGTCTCCACAGGCCACTAATCATAAAAAAATAATAGTTAGAAGGAAAAGTTTACAATCAATTCGTCTTATCTTAGTATTTTTCCCAGCTCCTCTCCCCCTCCCTTGCCTGACTCTGCTTTATGTCACCTGTCGTATTTACTGCATTATCTCACTCTGCCTATGTATATATGTATGTGTCTTCAGAATTTGTGTCATTATCAGCCTGACGAAGGGGCCTAAGTGTCCCGAAAGCTTGCTATGTTAACCAATTTTTTCAGTTAGCCATTAAAAGGTAACAACCACTGAGAACTCTCAGATTCTAATATGTTTCATTCATTCTGGAAATTGCTAAAATCCATAATGGTTAAAATAAGAGGGACGGTCATTTCACTTAGAGATCAGATTACAGATTCCTGTTATATTCTATGGTGAGGAGAGAGGAAAGAAGCTTAGAAACAGATCATGCTGCTGCTTTCTAGTTTTACCTAATTTCAGAGCTGGATTAATAAATATACTTTTCATTTGTACTGTATAATATCCTCCACCCTGCTTTTACTTATGAAGCCGCATTACATATACACAAAAGAAGAGAAATCACTGAGGTCTGTGTCTAAAATGTATGGGAGACATCATAGTCTCTACCCACTAGCTCAGAGTCAACTGAAAGTTAGAGACAGAACATGCAGAAGAAAAATATGAAATGATAGCCAGAAATAGTGTAATTACTCATGTAAACACACAACAGCTTGATACCTGAAACAAATGTCACACACTTTAAGGTCTCACTCTCATTAGCATATGAGTCGGACTAGTGCAATACGAGAAAATTTCACATTGCACTCAGACCAATGTTAGTCGATGATGCAGCGCAGATCAGAATTTTTTTCTCATCTAGATTCAGGATGAGAAAAAATTGCAGCATGCTGCATATGATCACATAAATCGAACACGACACGCCAATACAAGTCAATGGGTGAATAAAAAAAATGGATGGTACATGGATCATCATTTGTCTTCTATCGCACACTAAAAAAATGCTTTTTTTAAAAAAAAAAAAGTTCTTGCATCGCTATATGTTGATAGCTATAGTTCTCTATTTCTAATAACAGTTATGTGACTTATCAAAATCTAACAGACAATTCTTTATACTCCTTCTAGATCTGTCCTCTCCCTTCAACACAGTCAACCACTCCCTTCTACTACAGATCCTCCCTTCCCTTGGTGTCAGAGACCTTGCCTTTTCTTGGATCTTTTCATACCTTTCCTACCACACTTTTAGTGTCTTCTACTCCCACACTACTTGCTCTCTCCTCTCTCTCTGGAAGCAATGGATCCAGCTCACAAACCAGGGTGTAATAAAAATAGGGGGTGTGTACACGGCCGCCATTAGACCCTTACAGGTCTTAATCATTAAAGGGCTCGGGCAATCATTGAAGGGGCATGGCTATCTGAACAGGCGTAGGGGGGCCCGGGCAAGGTGGTCAGGGACGTGGCCATTGGAGCAAGGAGGCATGTGAGGTCTCACACACATAGCAGCTTCACAGTGCAGGGGCCCTGGCCCACCCACTCTCCCTCTGCTGCTGTCTGTGTCACAGGGCCTGAGCGCAACAGGCGGGGGAGGTATTGGGGGCACCTGCTGCAGTGCCCAAGGTCGGGCCCCCCTCATTATTCTTCACCTGCTGAGCAGCACGCTACATAGCTGCTCTGTGCTTACAGGACCTGTGATGATGTCACATGGAGGGGAGGAGTCAGGGGTCACATGATCAGCTCCTCAGTTTAGCAGGACTCTACCCTGCTGTATGAGTTAAAGTTTATCTGTGGAGTCAGGATGGATTTATAGTGTGAATGTAGCAGAGGTGCATGTGTACGAGGTGTATGGAGCGGAGCCACGTATGTACGAGGTGTATGGAGTGAAGCCGAGTGTGTATGAGGTGTACGGAGTGGAGCCTAGTGTTTGTGGTGTACCGAGCAGAGCCGTGTGTGAACGAGGTGCAAGGAGCAGATCTGCGTGTGAACAAGGTGTACGGAGCGGAGCTGTGTGTGAACGAGGTATACAGAGCAGAGGCGCATGTGTACGAGGTGTACAGAGCAGAGCAGAGTGTGTATGAGGTGTACGGAGCAGAGCTGTGTGCGTACGAGGTGTACAGAGCGGAGCCGCGTGAGTACAAGGTGTACGGAGCGCAGCCGCGTGAGTATGAGGTGTACGGAGTGTAGCTGTGTCTGTACGAGGTGTACAGAGCGGAGCCGCGTGCATACGAGGTATGGAGCGGAGCTGCGTGCGTATGAGGTGTGTGTACTAGTGGTAGCCCCCCGCTGATGCCGCTCCCACTCCTATAGTCCTGGATGCCTTTGCCGGCAGCATTCTTCTCCAGAGTCTCTGATAATAATAAATAATCGAGATCCTCCGCCATTTTCTGGAAGCTTGTGCCCCTGGCTCCAGAGCTCAGCTCACCCCCTCAATCGGTGGGAGCCTGGGGAGAGATCATACATCCCTATTGCTCCTGCAGAGCTCAGATCACCCCCAGTCTGTGTCCCTAGCCCTCTGCAGTGCTGTGTATGCTCTTTGTCCTGTATATTGTATATATAGCAGTCTCCTATGTGATGTATTTGAATTACAAAATTTATTGTCAAAGAGTCGACTGCGCTCCAGACCAACGCAAACCTGGAAGATCAGATGTCACCGTACATCGCAGAACACAGAGAAGCAGCTGCAGCCATCAAATTAGGTGAGTTAATTAATTAAATGTAGCTGGGTAATTTTCAGGGTGATATGCGGCCCGTGAATGACAGTAGAAATTTCCAAATGTCCCCCCAACCCGGCAGGAAAAAGGTTCCCCACCCCTGTATAAGATAATGAATAACAGCGCCAGTTTTATTCTGCCTCATGTGGCATTTATTGTTCACATCCCTCCTCAGCTCTGATAAAAAACAATGTACAGAAAAAGATTAATGTGTGATTGGTGAGGACGTGGTGCAGAAGTGGAGTTTTTCCAATAGTGGGCGGTGAAACTATGCAAGGTTTGAGGGGTAGAGGCAGAGCGTGAGTGCAGGTGGAGCCTGGATGGAGGCGGAGCTTGGTGGAGGCAGAGATGGGGTGGAGTCTCGGGGCCCCAAAATTTTGCTAGTAAGGGGCCCCGAAATACCTAGTGGCAGCCCTGGGTGTGTATAGGAGACAGCATATGGCATTTCGAACAAAAAAGTTCTTGAACACTGGTTACACAGCAGGATAATAAAGATGAGGATTAAATGCAGTTCCCACCTCATTATAGTAACATGGAACTAATTGGGAATATACAAGGGAGAAAAAAAGTAAGAGAAACATGCTGCAATAAAAACAGGACATATTGAAAACATTACAAATGCAGATAAGTATTAAGGTGCAAGAACCAATTGAACAGAAAAAACTCAAAAAATGGACTTATTGCAATATGGTAAAAAATAAATAAATGTGGCAAAAAAACAAAAATGGTTTTCTTTATTTAAGACATATATGTACTATGTTAAGGATTCGTTCAGATCACATCAATAACATTGTCATTCTTCCATAACATGTGAAAATACCAACTATAATGATGATATGAAAGTACTACACAAAAATATATAGCTAATAATACAACATAGCTTCATCTGAGATTAAGACCAGAGGGAAAATATGTGTTTATTGAAAAAGATCCAAAATTCCTCCTTATTTCATAAGGCACTAGTATGATCTCCACCTCTACTATGCTTCAGAATGTGTTCAATGGCATATGCATGTAAGCAGGAGATACTACGATTTTGACACTCCACAAAGTATTTAGAAGCATATGATTGTTTCTTATTGTGGATTCTTCTATGTCATGAAGGTGTTCTTTGACTCTAGATTTACGTTTACGAATTGTTGATCAACATACTTGAGGTAACATAGTATGCATTCAATGATATAGACAATATGGTCACTGTTGAAATTGAGGAAGCTTTTGATATTAAATCTTCTACTTCGGTCATGATTGAAAACATGACAAGTTTTTAAAAAAACTCCACATTGCTTGCATGGTGAATGGCCACATTTAAAATATTCCTTTAAGGACAACCATGTGTGAGGGACAAATGCAACATGAGAACTATTGTGCAATGACAGATCAATGACAATGTTATTGATGTGATCTCAATGATTACTTCACATACCGGCGGTTAGGGCAGGCTCCAGGTTTTTGCGGGCCCCGGGCGAAAGTGTCTCAGTGGACCATCTTTAGCACATACTTTAGCACTCACCCTCGGGGCCCCTGAGCACTGCCACCACTTACACTTGGGGGCCCCTGAGCGCTGCCCCCACTCACACTGCGGGGGCCCCTGAGCGCTGCCCCCACTCACACTGGGGGGGCCTCTGAGTGCTGCCCCCACTTACACTGGGGGGCCTCTGAGTGCTGTCTCCCACTCACACTGGGGGGCCCCTGAGCGCTGCCCCCACTCACACTGGGGGGTCCCTGAGCGCTGCCTCACTCACACTGGGGGGCCCATGAGCACTGCCCCCACTCACACTGGGGGACCCCTGAGCACTGCCCCCTCTCACACTGGGATGCCACTGACCACTGCCCCCTCTCACACTCTGGGGCCCCTGAATGCTGCCCCCACTCTCCCTTCTAACCTTAGCGCCGGGGCAGCCTCTACTCTCAGACGCAGCCTGTAATGTAGTGTAACTGTGAGGAGCTGCAGGCTCAGCTGCTGTATTTCCTGTATCCACTGCACACACAGGAAATAGAGCGGCTGCAGCTCCTCACACTACATGACAGGCTGCGTCTAAGATCAGTGGCTGCCGGGCCACTAAGGTTAGAAGGGAGAGAGTGGGGGCAGCGCTCAGGGGTCCATTGGGCCCTCTCCCAGCAGCCCGGGCCCCGGCACTTGCCCGTGTGTGCCAGGTGCTGATGCCGGCTCTGCCGGCGGCACATACTAGTGTATCTCAAGGAGAAAAAGGAGCAGGTGTCTGCACTGTGCCGTGCAGCCCTGGAAAGACAACTTAACAGGGAGGGCATCAACAAACGGTGACCCAGACAAGGAAGTGGGCAAATAGCGATTAAGCAACGGGTCCAAAGACACCCACACCCAGTCCTGCCGGACACCGGTTTCCGAGGCAGTCAGTTGTCTACCGCTGTCCTGCAAAACCGGAGTGACAGAGTAGCTTTACAGGAGCGCCTCACTACAGCCCAATCTCTGCAGCCTTACCAGGGGGTACCCACCACGGGAGTTTAGGACCCTTTGTAGCCGGTTGAATAACCTGGAACAGGAAAATCCACTAAAGAAACCCCAGTATTCTACCTGGTACAGCAAGGCAGCGACGGCAACAATCAAAAGACAGTTAGAAATAGAGGAACACTGTGGAACTCTGGATAGAGGCTATTCATCACTGGGACGACCCAGTCCGTTACCTAAGGAACTGTGTTACCGTGTATCGTGTACCACTCCAGTAAAGACCCGTTACAGAGAAGCATTATGTCAGCACATTTCTTCCAGAACTGCTACTAAATCTTGCATTCATCAGACTAAACAACAACTGAGCTGCCGTATTCCACTCAGTGCAGCTCCTGGCCCCGGGGACTACTGCTCATCCTGTGGGGAGCATTCCATCTAGCTGCCGCACATTCCCCGGAGGCCCAAGCAGCGCCGGTGCCATCACCGGACACCCACAGGTGGCGTCACGACAATTAAGACTTTTATCCCAATCCCTTATCCCTTCCATTTGACCACCGGCCACACAGCCTCAGGCACGGAACCGTGACAAGTGAAGCATCGCCTGAGACCTGAGAACCCGGCAATGGTGAGTCATATACACGCTCTCTATTTTTTATTTGGTAGTCTCCTGTATACACGCTCTCTATTTTTTATTTGGTAGTCCCCTGTATACACATCCCCTATTTTTTACTTGGTAGTCTCCTGTATACACACCCTCTATTTTTTATTTGCTAGTCTCCTGTATACACGCCCTCTATTTTTTATTTTGTCTCCTGTATATACGCTCTCTATTTTTTATTTAGTAGTCTCCTATATACACATCCCCTATTTTTTATTTGGTAGTCTCCTGTATACACGCCCTCTTTTTTTTTTATTTGGTAGTCTCCTGTATACACATCCCCTATTTTTTATTTGGTAGTCTCCTTTATACACGCACCATATTTTTTATTTGGTAGTCTCCTGTATATACATCCCCTATTTTTTATTTGGTAGTCTCCTTTATACACGCACCATATTTTTTATTTGGTAGTCTCTTGTATACACATCCCCTATTTTTTATTTGGTAGTCTCCTGTATACACGCTCTCTTTTTTTTATTTGGTAGTCTCCTGTATACACATCCCCTATTTTTTATTTGGTAGTATCCTGTATACACATCCAATATTTTTCTCCAATAAGGACAAAAAGACATTTTTCAAAAACACCATGGTGTGTGAGCTGGATCTATGGCACCCCAGTGGTCCGGTTGTCACAGGGGATGATGTCATGCCTTGAAGCAGGAGGAGATCTCCACACTAGGTAACACCAGCATGCCACACTTTTCCTGACTCCAGGCCACAAGGGGGTGCTCTAGGACCTGACTTCAAGGGAGCTGACCTGGTTCTGGCCAGGAGAAGGGGGTACATAGTTAGTCTGAGGAGAGGGAAGAGAGAGGAAGTGCAGAGAAGGCTCTGGGGAGCGGAGCCGTGACTGGGCTCACCCTGGAGCGGAGCACTAGGAAAAGGATGCAAGAGTCCTAGGTTGTGCGGGTGCTGCACACCCTGACAGTCAAATCTATAGGGCAAGAGACTGCAAGTCTCCTGGCCGCACCGAAAACCCAGCGACACAGCAGCCGAGAGCCTGGAGCTGCCTTCAGCAAGGTGACACCGGAGAGAGCCTGGTACTGCCTGCCATACGGGTGAGAATCATCAAGCAGGAGAAGGGCTGCAGCATTTCTATAAGACACAGGGACCTGAAGAAAGAGCGCAGCAGGGAGGCCTCCAATTCTGCCTGGTGAGGGGGATCCCTGGATACTTCCAGTCCAGCCATATCTCTTCTAACACCTGTAACCAGTAGTCCGGACTGCAATACCATGTACCAAGTAAAGGTAAAGGAAACTGCGCCCTTTTATGTCCTCAAATTATTGCCTGCGCCCTCAGTCCTGCACCCCAACAAGCATAATCACCACTATAGACTGTTCACACCATCCCTGGGGCCCAGCTCCACCTGTAGGGTGGATGAAGCCGGAGGAGCGCGATAGCGGCGGCGGGTCAGCGGCAGCGGGACAGCGGCAGGGATAAGTATACTAATCTCTTCCTTTACAGGATTGCTACACAAGGGGGGGGGCCCTGTAGACTTATGGGGGGCACTGTATACTGTATACAGTGTATACAGTATACAGTGACTCGCGTATAAGCCGAGGGGGCGACTTTTCAGCCCAATTTTTGGGCTGAAAAACTCGGCTTATACGCGAGTATATACGGTAATATGTAGAATATTACTTTCGTCTACAAGCAGGAATTTAGCTTGGACAATAAAATATAAACTGCTCCTAGCCAACTTTTTTATTGATGAGTTGTCTATGAGGTTAGAACGTCTGTCTGCAATTTGTTGAAACAAATCCAATAATCCCCTGAAGGTGTGATTACAGAAATGATGACTGTGATCAATTACACCAGATGGTCCTCCCTAATTCAATAAGTGCGAGCTTATTAGGATTATATTCGAGATATTGAGATATTGAGTAGACTGCTCTCAATAGGATAGCTGTACACAACCAGTATGCAGTAGTTATATACTAATGATGGCACCAATGTAATATAGCTGTCTAATCCAAAAGCATGAAGTAGCAATGGTACGGTATATCTTTGTATTTTAAAAGAACACTAAATGTAGAAAATACTCAAAGTATAAGATGTGAATGCCGCTGGGTTGGTGGGAATAGGGGACTTGACAACTTAACTTTAAATGACCAAAACAGATTATATTGAATCTCTTCTCATAAAACTTATATATCAATCTACTCAGCTTCCCTTGCCTATAACATAGCGTCTGCAGTTTAGACTGTATTTTTATAGTTACAGGTTCCCTTTAGTATATTTCTCTCCTTTTAATTCTGATTTATCTCATATGAATAAATCCAATACAAAACTGACTGGCCTCTTCTCAATCCTATTTCTTACTGATAGACAACTGTCCGCAGCAGGAGCTTCTCCCCTTCCTGCTGCAAGAGTGTACATTGGATGCAACCTGCAGTGACTTCACTGATTCAACCACCTGCAGCAGCCTCCTGGAGTCAACAGGGGTACTCTTGCAAAACACTAGATAAAAGGTTCTGGTGGGGCAGTCTTTTGTTCTGCTTGTCATCGCTGGGGGGGATGATAGAATGTGCTAGTCTTTTGCATCAAGAAGGAGTCTCCCTCAAGAATAAGCAGTTAATGTGCTTCCAGAGGGAGGAATGTCCTGAGGAAGACATCTCTGGAATCATGGATGAAAGACCAGATGACTAATTCCGTGTGTAGAGCCTGTATGTGGTGATTCAGTCAATGAAGAAGATGGTTGCTTTTGACCAGAACTCTTTCAGACCTGTTTCCCATGTCGATTTATCAAGTAACCATAAGTCCTGAGCTCAGGCCCCGTGTACGCAGCATTTTGGCAGCTCAAGCGAGGACGTTGTTATTGATCTAGTAGGCTGCAGCTGATGTCACAGGCCAATGTTGGACTAAGGAAGTTAGATGTCTGGGTATCCCTTCTGCTAGGGCATATATATACACTACTGTTCAAAAGTTTGGGGTCATTTAGAAATTCCCTTATTTTTGAAAGAAAAGCCCTTTTTTTTTCAATGAAGCTAACATTAAATTAATCAGAAATACACTCTATGCATTGCTAATGTGTTAAATGACTATTCTAGCTGCAAACGTCTGGTTTTTAATGCAATATCTACATACTGTAAGTGTATAGAGTCCCACTTCCAACAACCACCACTCCAGTGTTTTACTGGTACATTGTGTTTGCTAACTGTGTAAGGGTCACACATGGCAACTGTTTTTTCTTCAGGACTGTTTTTGTGGAAAAAAAAATCATTTTTAACGGATGGTGCACTTATGTGTACCTCCGTTTCTCAAAAACGATAATCCAATATTCCTGGGCTCAAAAAAATTTTGCTAGGAGCGTTCTTTACCCAAAAACTTTACTAGCAATGTTTTTGAGTCCAGTCAATAAAAGGATCAGTTTTTTTAACATGGGGCCCTATTAGGAAGCTATCCGTTAACGCAGGGCACCTATAGGCACCATCCGTTAACGGATATCTGTTTTTGGTTAAAAAAAATGACTAAGTCCAAAAAATGACCAGGACCTCAGTCTACTCTTGTTTTTGAAGACTATTCCATGCGAGAAATTGCCAAGAAACTGAAGATTTTCTACAATGGTGTATACTACTCCCTTCAGAGGAGAGCACAAACAGGCTCTAACCAGAGTAGAAGGAGACATGGGAGGCCCCTCTGCACAACTGAGCAACAAGACAAGTACATTAGAGTCTCTAGTTTGAGAAATCGACGCCTCACAGCTCCTCATCTGGCAGCTTCATTAAATAGTACCTGCCAAAGGTCTGCAATGCTGTAATTGCTGCAAAGGGAGCACTCTTTGATGAAAGCAAAATATGAAAGAGAAAATTATTATTTAAAATAAAAATCATTATTTTTAACCTTGTCAATGTCTGGACTATATTTTCTATTCATTTTGCAACTTATTTGATATGTATAGGTTTATCAAGAGTAAAGGTATTGTAAATAATAGTGCTACTCCAAACACTTACTCTATTATGCTTTAATAGAATTTACATAGTTCCGGTAGTAGCTTGACACACACCTCTCTCGCTCTCTAGTAGGCAAATTGTTCCAGAAGTTCCTGAACTCACTGAAGGAAGTCCTTAGAGTCAGCACTTTGATCCTGGTCCATAGACTAGTTTGTGAATATTTCTTATGGTGAAAAGAAGAGAATGTATATGCATAATCATATCCTATCTTCCCCATCCCTATTCCTGAAATAAAGTACTGTTTTATTTTTAGCTTTGTCTCCATTTGTGTCCAGCTGAATCCTCACAAACCTAAGGTTCTCACACTGCTGTATGATAAAAAGTGTAGGAGAAATATAATGCATCCACTTGCTCATTTTTCTGCAATCCTTCAGTATAGTCGGGGTGGACATATGGCCAGTTCAGCCGATGCAGTTGCACTTAGGCCCCAAAGAAGAGGGGGCTCCATCAGCGTCTGAGACTTCTGGGTCACTTATGGAGCCAGCAGCAGCATTGGAATAACAGGAGAGAAGGAGGCAGTACCTGAGTGATCTGCAGACAGAGGGGGTAACTGCTCTGCTGCACTCTGGACGGGACTCCTTCCTCTTGGGTGGAGCCCACTGGGACGGGGTACTCGGTACCGGACCAGGGTATCATGGGTGCTATCACGGCGGTCTTGGTCCGGACCGTGTCCCGAGCCCACAAGTAAAGGGGGGTATTTACAGGTGATAGTCGTGAGGCCACCCGTGATATGTGGTCAGGGTGACCACCACTGCTGCAGAACCTCCGGGGATGATGGATGGCAGCCTGCGATGTGACGGTCTCTCCACGGGCAGAGCCTGGTCCCCGGGGCAGTAGTGATGATAACAGTTTGCAAGGGAGAACAGGGTTTGCAAGGATTGCACAGACTCACGGTTTTGTAGTTTTCCAAGTCTTTGCTGAAGCAGATGATATACAGCTGAGTACTGTCCACGAGTCTGTACAGGGGCCTAGTTGTTCCCACCCTGGCCAGGTCCTTTGGCTCCCTGCTTCTGTGCTGTGTGTGTGGCCCTGCTGCCACTTTAGCTAAGCTGCTGGCCCTGACTCCCCTCACGGGCACCAACTTGCTAGGCAACTTGAGTCTTATTCCGTGTTCCTGACCTGGCCATGTTGCATTGCTGTGGTACAGTGAAGATGTGGGACCCTCACTAATCCGGTGTTTACTGTGCTGCTTGTGTCAGGCACAGCATCGGATCCGGTATCCATTCTATGCGCTTCTCTGGGGTGAGTCTCAGGGGACTCGGTCACCCAGGTGTGTTCCTCTCTGCTCTGTCTCCTTTTCCTGTTCCTTTGGCCTGGAACTGCACAGTGGACCGTGGGGTGAGCCTAACGCAGCTCTTTTACACCCAGGTCTTTCTTCCTCAGTGCTGCCCTGCACTGAACTAACTGCCACTTCCTCACCACCCAGAATATATATGGAAGCAGCTTTAGCTCCCCCTTCTGTCCTGGAGGCACTAGTGTAGTGTTGTGGGTTGTGTGGGGAGTTAAGCCTTTGTGGTGGTGTTACTGTGGCACATGAAACCTGGGGTGCCACATTTTCTCTTATCAATGTTGCTGCTGCTGGACTGTGATGCTGGAGGCAGCACTGCAAGGAGAGTCGCACTGTATGTGGAATTTTCCCCTATCTGCAGACTCACAGGGGAGAGGGGATCTCTTTGTGTCGGGATACATACCGTACAAGCCTCCACAGCCTGCAGAGTCCTCTTATCTGGATCTGCACAAGGTCGGTGAGAGGGGGCAGGACTGGGGGAGAGACAATTGTGCCTAGTGCCTCAATGTAAGCACTACCCATAGCCACTATAGAGGGTCGGGAGAGGACCCCTAATAGTTACAGGTTCTCCATCCAGTAACACGGGGGTCTACTCCCCTGTCAGTCAGTCACAGATTCTATTATATAACCACATCTATGGTGGCTGACAGGGAATAAACAAGTCTCTTCCTTAGGGCTTGCTCACACGCTGGTGCACCCAGGCAAGTTATGGGGCCCTGGACAAACAGGAGGCCTACTTAATGTCAGGAATCCATCCACACCGCTTGTCAAACAGTAATGTATGTGGTCCAGGGTAAAGGTCCCCTCTGTGCTATAAGATGAGCGCAGCATCTGGTCTGTTGGCAGTTTATGAATTCTAATAAGCTGGCCGTGGAGTCACTAGTCATGAAAGTTCAGGAGATCAGCGCTGCCCTGCAGGTGAAATCAATGGTCACTGCTACTGTGGAGCCCACTGGGACGGGGTACTCGGTACTGGACCAGGGTACTGCTGGGGATATCACGGCGGTCTTGGTCCGGACCGTGTCCCGGGTTCCGCAAGTAATTGGGGGATATTTACAGGGGAGTTTGTCGTGACGCCACCCACGGGTTGTGGTCAGTGAGGGGAACACCGCTGCTGCAGAACCTCCGGGGATGATGTTTGGCAGCTGGAGTTGTAAGAGAACTCCGTGGGTAGAGTTTGGTTCCCCAGGGCAGTGGTAGTTAAAGTCTTATGACACCGAATTGCGACTGCGAGGGCATTATCCCCCATTGTGGAAGAAAAACATCACCCCAACAATCACCAACTGGCTTGCCAAAGTCAATGAGGTGATGATAATGGAAGACCTCACAACGATAATAAATAACTCACGATAGTTTCCTCAATTCCCCATCAAATCCAGTTCAAGCTACTAACATTGACTTACAAAGCCATCCAAAACCTGTCCCCTCCCTATATCTCCAAACAAATTTCTCAATATCTTCTCTCACCTCACATAATCTTTAATCCTCACAAGACCTCCTCCTCTCCTCCACACTAATTCGTTATTAATTCAAACTTCTCTCAGATTTCTCCAGAATATCCCCCATCCTCTGGAATTGTCTATCCTAACACGTCCGTTTATCCACTACTCTCGGATCCTTCAGACGCAACCTGAAAACCCATGTCTTCAGGAAAGCTTACAGCCTGCAATGACCGAGCCGCTGCCACACCGCCACCGGAGCTGCTGCACCCCTGACCTACTGTCTCCTCCCCAATATACTGTAGAATGTAAACCTATAAGGGCAGGGTCCTTTCCATTCTATAACAGTCTGTCATTGTTCATTTGTTTACTGTAAACTATATCTATAATTTGTATGTAACCCCTTCTCATGTACAGCACTTAATGGCGCTATATAAATAAATAGTAATAATATAATTTACCAAGGACTGAACATCTAGCCGGTTGACATCTTTGACTGTACATAACCATGTACTCTAGTTGTATGTTTTACCCCTTTATATACAGTACAGACCAACATTTTGGACACACCTTCGCATTCAAAGAGTTATCTGTATTTTCATGACTATGAAAATTGTAAAGTCATACTGAAGGCATCAAAACTATGAATTAACACATGTGGAACTGTATACTTAATAGAAAAGTGTGAAACAACTGAAAATATGTCTTATAGTCTAGGTTCTTCAAAGTAACCACCTTTCGCTTTGATTACTGCTTTGCACACTCTTGGCATTCTCTTGATGAGCTTCAAGTGGTAGTCACCGGAAATGGTTTTCACTACACAGGTGTGCCCTGTCAGGTTTAATGAGAGGGATTTCTTGCCTTATAAATGGGGTTGGTACCATCAGTTGTGTTGTGCAAAAGTCTGGTGGATACACAGCTGATAGTCCTACTGAATAGATTGTTAGAATTTGTACTATGGCAAGAAAAAAGCAGCTAAGTAAAGAAAAACAAGTGGCCATCATTACTTTAAGAAATGAAGGTCAGTCAGTCCGAAAAATTGGGAAAACCTTGAAAGTGTCCCCAAGTGCAGTTGCAAAAACCATCAAGCGCTACAAAGAAACTGGCTCAAATGAGGACCGCCCAAGGAAAGGAAGACCAAGAGTCACCTCTGCTGCGGAGCATAAGTTCATCCGAGTCACCAGCCTCAGAAATCGCAGGTTAACAGCAACTCAGATTAGAGACCAGGTCAATGCCACACAGAGTTCAAGCAGCAGACACATCTCTACAACAACTGTTAAGAGGAGACTTTGTGCAGCAGGCCTTCATGGTAAAATAGCTGCTAGGAAACCACTGCTAAGGACAGGCAACAAGCAGAAGAGACTTGTTTGGGCTAAAGTACACAAGGAATGGACATTAGACCAGTGGAAATCTGTGCTTTGGTCTGATGAGTCCAAATTTGAGATCTTTGGTTCCAACCACTGTGTCTTTGTGCGACGCAGAAAAGGTGAACGGATGGACTCTACATGCCTGGTTCCTACCGTGAAGCATGCAGGAGGAGGTGTGATGGTGTGGGGGTGCTTTGCTGGTGACACTGTTGGGGTTTTATTCAAATTTGAAGGCATACTGAACAAGCATGGCTACCACAGCATCTTGCAGCGGCATGCTATTCCATCCGGTTTGCGTTTAGTTGGACCATCATTTATTTTTCAACAGGGCAATGACCCCAAAGACACCTCCAGGCTGTGTAAGGGCTATTTGACCAAGAAGGAGAGTGATGGGGTGCTTTCTAAATATTTTTATTAAGAAATTTTAAGTGATGGGGTGCTGAGCCAGATGACCTGGCCTCCACAGTCACCAGACCTGAACCCAATCAAGATGGTTTGGGGTGAGCTGGACCGCAGAGTGAAGGCAAAAGTGCTAAGCATCTCTGGGAACTCCTTCAAGACTGTTGGAAGCCCATTTCCGGTGACTACCTCTTGAAGCTCATAAAGAGAATGCCAAGAGTGTGCAAAACAGTAATCAAAGCAAAAGGTGGCTATTTTGAAGATCCTAGAATATAAGACATATTTGTAGTTGTTTCACACTTTTTTGTTAAGTATATAATTCCACATGAGTTAATTCATAGTTTTGATGCCTTCAGTGTGGATCTACAATTTTCATAGTCATGAAAATACAGAAAACTCTTTGAATGAGAAGGTGTGTCCAAACTTTTGGTCTGTAATGTATAATTACTGCCTGATGATATGATTCTTCTTTAATAAATAAAATAAAGTTAAAAAAAAATTATCAGCAATTTCTCATTTTTCCAACAAAATAAAAAAAAAAAAACATTTTTCAGGGAGCACATCACATTTGAAGTGACTCTGAGAGTCCTATGGGATATTAAATACTCAAAGGTGACACCTTTCTAAAAACTGCACCCTTCAAAGTGCTAAACATAGCATTCAAGAAGTTTATTAACTCTTGAGGTGCTTCACAGGTACTCAAGTGGGAGGAAATGTTAATATTTCCTACAAAAGTATTACTTTAGCCAGAAATTTTGCATTTTTGTCAGAGTAAACGGAAAACTCCACCATACAGTTTGTTGTGCAATTTCTCCTGAGTGCAACGATATCTCATATGTGGTGAAAACTACTGTTTGGGCACACAACAGGTCTTGGAAGGGAAGGAGCGCCATTTGACTTTTATAATGCAAAATCGTCTGGAATCAATGGCGGGTGCAATGTCATGTTTGCAGAACCCCTGATGTGCCTACACAGTGGAAACACCACAAGTGACCTCTTTGTGGAAACTACACCCCTAAAGGAATTCATCTAGAAGTGTTGTGAGCACCTTGAACCTCGAATTTTATAATGTTGAGCTGTGAAAATAAAAAAATCACATTTTGCCCACAAAAATGTAGCTTTAGCCCCAATTTTTTATTTTCACAAGAGTAGCAGGATAAAATGCAACATACAATTTGTTGTGTAATTTTTCCTAAATACACCAGTACCGCAAATTTAGTGGACAACTACTGTTCGGGCACACGGCAGGGCTCAGGAGAGAAGAAGCACTATTTGACTTTTTAAACGTAAAATCAGCTGAAATCGATAGCTGATGGCGTGTTGCATTTGCAGAGGTTCTAACGTGCTTAAACTGTGCAAACCTGACACATGTACCCCTATTTTGGAAACTAGACCCCTCAAGGAATCTACCTAGATTGGTGGTGAGCATCTTGAACCCCCAGGGGATTCACAGAGTTTTATAGTGTTGAGCTGTAAAAATAAAAAAATTACATTTTTCCTACAAAAATGTTGTTTTAGGTCCAAATATTGTATTTTCACAAGGGTAACGGGATAAAATTCACCATACTACTTGCTCTGCAATTTATTTTCAGTTCATCAATAGTACATACTAGTGAATCTCAATGAATTATACTATTATCAAAAAGTTATTTTTTTCAGTAATTCAATACAAAAAGTGAAACACATATATTATATAAAGTCATTACAAACAGAGGAATCTATGTCCAGTGTTTATTTCTGTTAAGGTTGATGATTATGGCTTACAGCCAATGAAATCCCAAAGGTCATTATCTCAGAAAATTAAACTAGAGACAATGAAGGGTTATAATTTGTGCAGCTGTATTCCACGAGACATCTAAGGGTGAATGTAATATTGATTTATTAGTCAACGCGTTTCAGAGCTCCCAGAAACTCCTTGAAATGTGGCAGTATTACATTGATTTTTGATAATATTCTATTTCATTGACTAGCACTAGTATGTGGTGGGAAATTATTGACTGGATGCATGGCAGGACCCCGAAAAGTAGAAGCACCATTTTGGCTGGAATAGATTGCAGACACCGTGTCACATTTGAAGAGCCCCTAACATGACAAAACTGCAGAAAAATAAAGGTTTGATACTGTGTTAGCCAGTAGAAAAAAGATTGATGGCTCTCAGTGGGAGAAACAATATAATAATCTTGCAGTTGTGATACCTTTTAAAGGGGAACTCTGGGAAGAATTAAAAATTGTTATACTGTCCCTTTCTTCCTACATGATGAAGCTGAGCTGTGCACTATAGTACTTGGATCTATAGATCTCTTATAAATCAATAAAATTATATCTGCTACTCACACTCACCCCTCGAGGACAGAGAAATCCAGCCTCATGCTGCAGCAGTGAAAGGAGGTTGTGTTGAAGGAGTTGAGCCTTGGGGGCACCAGGATCATCTAACACTCCTTCCCCATCACAATTCTGTATGGGCAGGGGCATGTCAGGGGCGGGCCACCGGCCCCATGGTCGCGCTACAAATCCTGCCCCTGATATACCATCCTAGGTAATGTAGGGACAAGGATGTTCTCCCTTCAAATAGCGATCATGTCACCAAGCAGATATAAATACACACTTTGATCTTCTGCTGTGCAATGATATGATGGTGTACATTGTACAATGTATCCTGCTATATATCAGGCTAGGAACAGAGGCAAAGCACTGAACAGGTTCATTCAGCGCTGCCATGGTCTCCCCTCCCTCATATCAACTTGGTAGCTTCATGTCCCCTGAAACTTTAGCACTATACATGACTGAATTTCTCTGTCCCCGAAGGAAGAGGTGAGTGTGAGGAGCAGATATGATTTTATTGATTTATAAAAATCTATAGATCCTAGAAGTATAGTGCCAGCTCAGCTTCATTATGTAGAAGGGCGGAGACAATACAACATTTTTTTATTTATCTCCCCGGAGTTCCTTTTTTAATGGCTAACAAAAATAAAGTAATTGATGGTACAGCAGAAACTCACAACAAGTGACCCCATTCTGGAAACTACACCTCTCAAGGAACTCATCTTAGGGTGTACTGGGCAATTTTAACCTTCAGGTGATTCATGGAATTGGTTTGTATGTAAACCTCATCATCAACTACGAAAACCGTCTGACTGCTGTGGTTACCAACAAGGGTTTTGCCACAGGGATCAAATACTTATTTCTTTCTGCAAAAACGCAAATAAGTTTATATAATTTAGACAATTTGATTTTTTGGTTTTTAATTTTAATATTCTATTTCTCATGGTACCTTTACACGCCGCTACAGGGTGGTGGAAACAACCGGGTAGATGAGACAAATGTATCTTGCACCGCCAAATCAACCCGCGGTAGCGGCGTGTAAAGACAGTTGTTGCCACCCGTCACTTGAGGCACCTGTTTCAGAGCAGAGCTCAAAAACAGGTTGATTTCAAGGCAATGGTTACGGCCTGTATCGGTGTGTAAATAAGGAACAGGAGGGTTGTTTCGACACCTTGCTATCTACCTGGGGCGTGACACAGGCTCCGGGATACCGCGCCCCATCAGCGATCATTGGTGGAAGCTCCTGCGTTACGATTGGTAGTCGCTGCATAGGGCGGCATATTTAAAGGGAACCAACCACCTCGGATGACCCTCATACACTGTTAATATGTGCCCCTGCAGCCTAGTAAACCATTTGCAGCACTGTTTTTGTGTGAAAAGTGGCTGCAGTAGAAGTGAGATAATGATTTTATACACTTACATGCCTGCGTACTTGAGGGCGTCTCCCTGTGTGTGCTGGCACTTGTGGGCTGTGCTCATCATGCCTGCTCTCCCCTCCCTTATGCACGCCTCCTCTCAGCCTGCTATACTGTGTGAGGCTGATTGCGTCATAAAGGGGCGGGGCTAAATCGCGGCATCCCGGTAGCACCACCCCCTTTATGACGCAATCAGCCTCACATCACTATAGCAGGCTGAGAGGGGGCGTGCATAAGGGAGGGGAGAGCAGACATGATGAGCACAGCCCACAAGTGCCAGCACACACAGGGAGACGCCCTCAAGTACGCAGGCATGTAAGTGTACAAAATCGTTATCTCACTTCTACTGCAGCCACTTTTCACACAAAAACAGTGCTGCAAATGGTTTACTAGGCTGCAGGGGCACATATTAACAGTGTATGAGGGTCATCCGAGGTGGTTGGTTCCCTTTAAGGAGCTGACCAGTCAGACTACACAATTGCTCGAGCGTCATGTATTAGTCAGCCTCCTGCGCTGGCTGGCCAACCATGATGCTATTGCTTTGTCCTATCAGCGTACGGAATTCTCGTAATCCACAATTGTGGCACGCCTATGTGTTGTCCCTGCTGCCTTTGTTCCGCCCATATTAGCTTGTTGTAGCGGTGTGTAAATGAGGTAAGGTGCTCGGCAGAAGGTAACTTGTGGCACCCGGCAGTGTATCCAGAGATAGATGTAACCTACTGTAGCGCACCTTGTTGCGGCGTGTAAAGGTGGTGCGGGTACCGTTTTCAACCGTTTGTGCGTGCTCGTGCACGTGAAGTAGCCGGTTGTTTCCACCATCCTGTAGCGGCGTGTAAAGGTACCATCACTGTTAAAATGAACCTATCCTTAAAATTATAGAGGGTTCATGTCTTTGTCAGTGGGCAAACTTACAAAATCAGCAATGGATCAAATACTTTTATTTCCTTCACTGTACATATATTAATTTAATATAAATGGATAGATAGATAGATAGATAGATAGATAGATAGATAGACAAAACAGAAAAAAAACTGATTTTTCTTCTTCTAGATTTTTCTAGATGTTTTTCTAGATAGATAGATAGATAACAAAACAGAAAAATGAAAAAAAAAAAGATTTTTCTAGATGTTTTTCTAGATAGATAGATAGATAGATAGATAGATAGATAGATAGAGCGAATGGTCTATAAACACCTTTTATGCAGCTCTGCACATTTGAGATGTTGACAGATGTCAATTTACAAGATTAATTACCTCTGCCACACATTGTACTTTGCAACTTATTAGGCAAGGTGTGCAGCAACACCGTAAACAATTCACTAATCTCCTGACAAAGCATCTACACCCTCTATTTTCGGAGGCTGTCAGTTGGGGAATCATTCTCTGGCACTAGACGGCAGCTGGTACATTTATGCCAGCTCAGCTCTTTCAAGACTGCAGACTCCAGAGACTATTATAATCTTGTCACCCTATTGAGGCTATAATGGCTTTGCTACTGTGTCTTCCTGAACTCAGCATGCATGAGAAGTCATTACACAGACAGAAAGCAATTGCTTCATTACATGAGTTGCAACAAATGCTGTAACAGCAACCTTGATGAAAATTCATTGCATTCACTCGCTGTTATTTGTCCCATTCAATGTTCAGGACACAATCTGTGCTGCGGTCACTGTAAGCTCCGTACAATCTGTTTTCTGCTAGAGTAACTTGCTCGGTGAATTTATTTATGTAGCTGGCTGCAAATAACATGTGAGACATGATAGAAGAGGGAAAATCTCCCGCCTTAAAGGAAAGATCTGCCCGAATAGATTTCAGCTATTTCTTTCTCACTGATTTTGGAGCCTTATATTTTTTACTGCCTTTACAGTTTGAGATATTTATTTTTTATTTCATAGTGTAATTGTCTGTATAATTTATCAATATATAAAGATTGTCATTACATTAAAAGCACTGAGAGTTGAGGTAAATAATGATTAAAATAATTATCTGCCTCGCAGAATGAAAGAAGATAGTTCACAAGTAGCACCTAGGAGAGTGTACTACTACAGGGTGGGCCATTTATGTGGATGCACCTAAATATAATGGGAATGGGAATGGTTGTGATATCAACTTCCTGTTTGTGGCACATTAGTATATGGGAGGGGGAAAACTTTTCCGGATGGGTGCTGACCATGGCGGCCATTTTGAAGTTGACCATTTTCAATCCAACTTTATTTTTTTCAATGGAAGAGGGTCATGAGACACGTGAGAATTTCATAATAAAAACAATGGTGTGCTTGGTTTTAACGTAACTTTATTCTTTCATGAGTTATTTACAAGTTTATGACCACTTATAAAATGTGTTCAAAGTGCTGTCCATTGTGTTGGATTGTCAATGCAACCCTCTTCTCCCACTCTTGAACTTTGACGTCAGTACACCCACGCCGCTGTGTACTGCTTCAAGCACCGCATTGCGCAATGCGGTGCTTGAAGCCTACAGATCGGCGCGGGTGTACTGACGTCACCCGATGCCGGAAATGACGCGATTCGTGTCATTACAGCCCAGGCAGCACCGTGGAGAGCAGGGAGGTGCTGAATACACTATGAATAGAAGATCACGCCTATTAGGGCGTGATCTTATGACGAAGAGGGCCCACCCTAGGGACTAAAGAATATAACCCCTGCTAATTAACATCACTAATGAGTAAGTTATAAAACGTTTTTATCCACTTTCACAGGATGCTTTTCTGAGCCAAAAGGAGTGTGAGATTAGTGATAATATGCTGCAGGGACATGTTTTGATAGCTTAGGAGGCGTTTTGGAGGTGACAGGAGACTACAGGTCATGGACTATTAGATTTTTCAAGGAATACTTTATGGGGTTAAAGGGAGCAGGTCTACAGTAATAGTCTATGGCAATGACTTCAACATAACGATGGAGCACAGTAGAAGCCCATTATGTGGGGGCAAATTAATATGGGAGGGTGAGATTTGTCAACCATTGGATGAGTGAATTGCACAATGAGTTGTTAAAGAGATGAGATAAGCATAAGTGTAATATAAGTAGCACAACTGTCATGGGTGTCTCCCGCCCTAGGGAGAACTATGATGAGTCTGGGACCTGCAGGGTATGCCTGATAGATCAGGTCCATAGTTGTTTTTAAATTATTATTGTTATAGCACCATTTATTCCATGGCGCTTTACATGTCAAAAGGGGAATACATAGACAAGTACAATAATCATGATCTCTACAAGGCACACACAGGTACAGGAGGAGAGAGGACCCTGCCTGCGAGGGCTCACAATCTACAAGGGATGGGTGAGGGTTGAGCTGGATATGCAGCCATACAATAGATTGAGGGTTACTAAATGCTGTAGGCGTTTCAGAAGAGGTGGGTCTTCAGGTTCCTTTTGAAGGTTTTCACAGTAGGCGAGAGTCTGATGTGTTGGGGCAGAGAGTTTCAGAGTATGGGGGATACATGTAAGAATCTTGTATACTGTTGTGGGAAGAAGAGATAAGAGGGGAATAGAGGAGATTTTGTCTTGTGAGGATCAGAGGTTACGTGCGGGTAAGTACAAAGAGACTAGGTCACAGATGTATGGAGAAGACAGGTTGTGTATGGTTTTGTATGTCACTGTTAGGGTTTTCAACTGGAGTCTTTGGGCAATACAAAGACAGTAAAGGGATGGGCAGAGAAGTGAGACCAGGGAATAGCCGAGGGACATGTAGATTAATCAGGCAGAAGAGTTTAGGATAGATCGTATGGGTGCAAGAGTGTTAGAAGGGAGGCCAGAAAGCAGGAGGTTGCACTAGATGAGGCGGGAGATGATTTTTTAAACATATTTAATATCTTTTACTGCTACAGGGCTTAAGAACCCTATTCTGTCTGGTTGCTCTTTGCAGTCTACTATTAGGTGCATTCTTTTTGTGAACACTCCCCTTCCCTATAAAGAGTCACATGTCTGGTCAGCTGACATTGATGATAGAATTTCATTCTATGCTGACCATTGTGGAAGGAGCATGTCTCTGGACGAAGTTGGAATGGTTACTATTGCAGCTGTAGGCACTCTGCAATTGAGGAGTTTGGTCTTATATCCTTTTGTGTCTGTTTTCACTGTATCTGTGTCCCTTACTTTGTGTTGTATTATTGTAGAGATGAGGCTAGCATCATTGCCGGCCTGCACACTAACCAGGATTAGACCAGGGCAAGTTAGGGCTTAAGTACTTGATGGCAACTGGAGGAAGGACCAAAATTGAGATGTTAGGAAGTGCTGGGTTCAGCCTCATGTTAGTGTCAGGAACTGACCCCTCTCCCTATCACCATTTTATATCATCCCTGTCATCACTGCTGCATTGCGCTGCATGCTAGGAGTTCATATGCCTCGACATGACAGCAACGTAATGGAGAAGGGAAGTAATAATGTAACTGATAGACAAAAGATAATGTTATCCAGTATTACCTTTTCCGGTACTGATATTTCAGATATTCCCTATCATTGATTCATATATGACAGCCCTGAGGACCTGTGTTTTACATGAGACTTTCTGCTAAAACCATCAGCCCTAGAGCAGGTGATTACATCATTACAACCATTTAAAGGTTATTCTCATCTTTTTAAATGATCACCTATCCATACAACAGAGAGTAACTTATTAATCAGTTGGGGTCCAACCGCTAGGACACCGATGATCTGAAGAACTGGGCTCTGTAGCGTCCCAGGGGAATGGAGTGATGACCAGGCATGCACACCCTAGCTCCATTTGTTCTATATGGAGCTGCCAGGAAAAACCAAGATCTGTGTTCATGTCACAGGGAGTTTTGGGAGAAAAGGAGGAAAGGAACCTTGGCCCCTGGACTCCCCCTCAGGCTAGGGGAACCCTGACTTTCCTTAACTCAGGGGTTCCCTTGATAGGAAAGAGGCCTGAGTCTTCAACCTGTCTCCTCCTCTTCTCCAGCCCTGAGCTAAACACCCTACCCTGACCTCAGGAGGTGAACTGTAATAGATCCCACAGATGAAGACAAAGCAAAGCAAAGCAAGACATAATCTAGTACAGGGATGTGGACAATCCGGTATACAAGGTATTTAGTATAAAAAAAAGTTACAGTACTATGACAAGGTAAAACAATACACTGTATCCATTTTGTACCATAAAGTGCTAGAACAGATCATGTCTGCTAACACACTCACCCATAGAGACACCGAGCAAAGGATATGCAGCATGTGTCTGGGGCAGACCTCGACACATGTTTCAAATACCTTCTTCAGGGATTTGTGGCCAAACAATCAGGAAGATACAATCTGTGTGTAGAAAGAACTCGACTACAAATAGGGAATGAAAAAACAACAAGGTATACTTCACCAGACACAAGCAACAATTAGAGTTTCAACAGCAACTCCAACACAATACCGGTTAGCAAGAGGCACACATATGGTATAGTCGGCATCAGGAATGTTCTGAGCCATATTTAAAGGGAGAAGGCGTTCCAGCAACGTCAACCTTCAATTGACACTAATCAATAAGTTAACTCCTGCAAAGCTGAACATCAGTGAACTAATCACCGCAGACGTTCTAACTCATCCAGAGCAACAAAGAGGCTTAAGGCTGCACATCAGACTCTCCAGTGTGAACAGAGTCTGAAGCCGGCATGACAGTTCATTTATCTCCAGCAGTCCCATAGACAATGATAAGATTGTGTGCATGTTGACTACTTCACCATTCTGCAAAGCCTCTTTAAGGGTACCTTTACACGCCGCCACTGCGTGGTAGCAACTGCCTGGCAATGGGGATTTTTGTGCCTGTTGCGTTGAAATTGCTACGAAGTGGTGGTGTGTAATTTGGGAAAGTGATCGGGTTTCTCGCAGTTGCTTCGGGTAGCTGTTTCCGAGCCATGTTCTAAAATCCAAGGCAACACAAAGGGACAATTGCCATGTAAACGGGGGACAGGGATGGAATCAGCGTTGCCTAGTGAATTCCCAGGGGCGTGACACAGCCTCCTGTATACCACGCCCCATCAGCGATGATTGGTGGGGGCTACTGTGTTGCTATTGGCTGTCCCTTCACAGGGCACCATATTGAAAGAGCTGTCCATTTACACTACACAATTGCAATGGTGTCATGTATTAGGCAGCCTTCCTGTGCAGGCTGGCCAATTATGACGCTACTGTGTTCTCCAATCAGCGTGTTAGAATCACGGAATACACAACTCTGTCACGCCTATGTTCTTGCGGTGCTAAAGATGTACGCCCATATTTCTTGGTAGATAGCGGTGTGTGTAAGCGCCTACGGCATTCAACAGCAAGTTATCCGCAGGATCTGAAGGAAATTCCGGGGAACAACGATACCTTGAGTTGACAATGCAATAGCGGCGTGTACATGCGGTATCGGTGATCGTTAGCAACCGTTAAAAACGTGCGCGTGCACGTACGGTTGATACCGGTTGCCAGGGATAGTGGTGGCGTGTAAAGGTACCCTAATGGGATCATGAAGATCTCCACACCTGTCACCAATTTGTTACATATCCTTAGGATAGGATCTAAATTTTAAAAATGGAAATAGCCCTTTAAACAACTTAAATAGAGTTATCATTGACTGTAAATGTACAGAACTGGGCATTAAATAATGCTTCCTCGTGCTGTCCTTTATAGATGTATGTTAAAGGAATATTCTAAGACTCTTAAAAGGGAATTTGATTCTAGGGCCCCTAAGCAATCATCAGAACTAAGATGCAAGTGTCTGTGCCTGGGTAGACAATGCAGAGTCCACGAACACTGAAGTGCCATCCATTCATATAAGCAGTAGTTATTGCGGTATGTAGAACTTATAATCTCAATATAATGAATAATATAGTGAACATTACTGTTACCTACAGATGTAGGTAAGGGTGGACTTTACTCTTCCATTTGGTTAACAATTTAAAATATAAATAATTTCAATACAATTTACACAATGCTATTGAATGCCTTGACGGACTGTAACTCAAATCACTCCCACTAGGTAGCCACACATAGATATGTATTTCATAGACATTGCCTGACAGTATCGTGTTATTGTTACAAACCTGGTAATATCTACTCAGTTCAAGTTATGTTGATCCAAAAATGAAGGTGAAAATGGATACATACAGCACCGTATATATTTTGTAGGTTCCTTTTCTTTTATAAACCATATTTAACTACTCTTTTCAATTCAGTAAAAAACATCCTATCATATAAATCAGTCCTGAGTTTGTCGTACTTTTTGGTATATTTCCTTTTGCAGTGAAAACATACCAAAATTCATCAAGACTGTCAATTTTCTTGCCAATCCTGACGAGTTTCTGTGTTAGAGTGAGATGCTCCTGATTCATTGACAGTTGCACTTAATGAATCAGGAGCATCTGACGAGTGGTGTGCGCCTCCATGTGCCTTGCCTCATATCTTATGCCAGTCAGAGACTGGAGTAAGATCTCTGGCATAAAGAATGCAACTGCTTGTCATGAATTTGATGAGTTGTGGCATCACACACCAACTGTGCCCCTGTCCCAATTCTCCTCTGCCCATTTTGGAAGAGCTGGGAGTAAGAAGTGTAAAAATTCCAAAAGTCGCAAAAACTTTGTGAAACTATTAGTTGCACAAATAAAATTTTGAGTTTTCAAAGCAATTCACAAGAGAATTCTGGCAAAATTGCTTTGGACCATAGTTTTACAGGTCTTATCTCTAAGAACGGCCTTATAGGTTGGCAGCTGAGAGCAAGAATATTCACAATGACTTCGCACCCCATGGAATGACACTATTGAGGGCACATATTCACTAAGGACAACGACTATAAAGGAGGAAGAAGCCTTATGGGCCTGGTTTGATCATATAGCAGAAAGTGTAGCTGTAACGCTGCCACTAGAATGATTCCTATGAATAATTAGAATGGGAAAATCCATTTTTTAGATTTCCTTTAAATTGTCATCTAAAACTGTACTATATATTTAGTATCGGCAAGAATCACGAATGAAGAAATATGGACTGAGGCTGCAGTGAATATGTCTTTGGAGAGTAGTTAATCCGCTCTGTGTATAAAATGTAGACAGTTCATCAATGCAAGATCATGCGTAGATAGAGACATCCATCATACTCACCGGACCAAGAGAGAGTTGAAGAATAAAAAAGGTACATTTAACGAAATATGACGCCCCTGAAACATCCAATTATAAAGAGGCTGCAATACTCTCAAGAGAAATGATCTCGAAGATATACCATGGAAGAATGTGAGCCAAGACAAAGCCCGTACATATATTATATATGATCCTTTCTTACCTTATAAACACTGTATTCCATAGGCTTGTGTTATGGCACAAGAAATGTTACATTGCTTTACTAAAATAGAATAAACTACAAGTCAGTAAAATGTCATTTTCAGCTCCTCGACAAATTTGTATTTCAATTATTACGTAAGCGTAATTTCTTGAAGGTCATACATAAGACTAACTCATTGGGATCCTCCGAAGGCTCCATAAACAATCATCTACATTTATTATTGAACAAAAAAATCTACATTTATTCAGACATAGTCATGACCAAAGCCAAACCAAAGCCATTACTCTGCTATCAACAACCCACTCACATATAATATCTTCCAGCTCAGGAAATAAGTGTTGCCGACCCAGTGCTTCTTAGGACCGCTTTACATGTCGCGATATCGCAACGCAACATCGATAAAAAGTCACGTGGTGTGGCCGTTGCAGTTGATATCGTTCGTGCATTGTGTCGTGTAAATGAGCAATGCGACGCGAAAACAACCTAACTACGATATTGCAAGAAGATTGTGCAAGCCCTTCAACCATACGATATTGTAAACGCAATGTGACAGGATCGTGCTGTGTGACAGCGCAACTGCGATTTGGAGCGCAACTTCCTCTATTCACTCCAATGTTAACTGGTCGTTCCCTGGGTTGTTCATACACAGCGTGAAAAAGGGGTGTACACCATCGTAGTTGTGTTGCCTGCTGATGTCTCCCTGTGTAACATCTACTATGCGATCTTGGACAAGTGCCAAAAACGTGCGCACTCCCGTGAAATCGTATACAATATCGGAACGATATTGCGACATGTAAAGCGGCCCTTAGCATTTCCCTTGTAACCTATTGACTGATATTATCATACCCTGATCGCCATTTTCAGACCATTCAGTTATCCAACATCTTCTCTTTACAGAAAGCAGTAAGATTTTTATTCTGAGAGTCGAACACAATTCCCTTTTTGCACTCGAAGGAATCATTTTTTTTTGCAATCTTCTTGTCTGAGGTTTAAAACAATACTATGGCACATTTCTTGGTCATCTGTTTGCATATGGTACTTTACAGTTGTTAATAGTGGATGACCCTTCACCAAGAAAAGCAGAAATCCTCAAAGGAATCTCACTCAAAAGACCCCATGGGACCCAAAACAATAAGAGTTGGTAAGTGGCGGGCTCTCACACACAGATCAGGTTTTCCTGCTGGCATCACTCCTGTCACAGGCACGTTACATGCCATCAGGTTGTCTTCCCCTGGTGAATGGAAGCAGCCACAACAGTCTAATAAAATGGGCTTGTTAGTAGCGTTAAGCTAGCAGGACTACTTGTTCTGTGTGAGAGCCAACCCTTATTGTTTTGGGTCTCGTGGTGTCTTTAGAGTGTAATTCCTTGGTGGAGGGTCTATCTGCCCTGCTGAATTCTACTGTGACTTGATTTTACTTGATTACATGCATAGCTGCCTGGTGTGAGGTAGCGCAGCCCAGGGCACACGGAGGACTCGCTTGGCAACGGAATTGGACACATACAGCCATGTTTTTAACGTAACGCCATATACAGCAGTTTATTTTGACTTCATAAACAGCTTACATCACATATATAACAGAACATTACTGTTCACAGAACCTTCATATATTATATTTACAGGAACATTAATCACAGTTCCTAACATGAGTACAGATCCTACACCAAACAGGAACATTAATCACAGCTCCTATAGTGATGCCATAAATGTAATGTAGCTCCCTGACACCAGGAGCTCTCATGAAGCCCCACATAAGGACACTGCCCCCACCATGTTTCACTGTAGGTTCCATACATTTTTCTTTTGCTCCTCACCTTTGTTACCCCATACCATTTTGAAGCCATCAGATCCAAAAACATTTATCTTGGGCTTATCATTCTAGAATAAAGAGTCCCAGTAGTCTTCATATTTTTCGGCCCTATAAAATTGTAGTTGGCTTTTCTTGGCTTGAATTTTTGAAGAAGCTTCCTTTGTGGATGACGCTCATGCATGCCATTCCTCTGCAGTGTACATGACATTGTGTCACAAGAAAACACTCACCCCGGTTTGACTTTCTACTTCTATATCTCGCTGCAGTGAATTTACATGTTGATTTCTTCAACCCTTCTCACCAGTGGGCGCTCCAGTTTAAGTGTTAACTTAATACTTTGTCTCGCTTTTGACCAGTGATTTTTTGTAAAAGAATATTTACCAGTACTGAGGTGAGGAGCGGTGGGGGGGATGGGGTGCTGTCAGGCACCTGCTGCTTGAGGAGCGGAGGGGGGGTTGCTGTCAGGTGCCGCTGTGATTAAGAAGCGGGGGGGCTGTTGGGTGGCCGGAGATCCTGTGCACCAGGCAGTGGTCGGCAGTCCCCATATAGCTCCACCCCCATCTGCATGTTTCCGGTATGCCGCACCAGCACGTACCCCCACAAAAATAAAGCACTGCTTTTGACAGAATTATGACTGATAAGTGAAGCTGTGCTCATCTTTTTGTAGCCTTCACCTTTCATGGGTAAAGAATTTATTTCCTTTCTCAGGTCTTGTAACATTTCTCTTGCATGTGGAGCCTTTGCTGATAGCAGGAAATAGGAAGGGGTTATGTATTTGGTAACAAATACAAATCAACTGTCTGCTGGACGCGTGTTTAATATATAAGACTTACCTTTGGTTGAATTCTTGTTAACTAGAATTTCGTAGTGTAAACTTTAGTTTTGCTTCTTATAGTTTCATTGGGGTGTACTCATTTTTACAACATGGTCTTGAATTTTTTTTAGGAAAATTACTTTTTAAAAAGGGGAGAATAACAAATCTTGTTTGAAATGAATGGCCCATATTTGTCGGAGTATTTTGTAACATGATAGAGCATCAAACATGTTGACTTCGAAAGGAAACTAAATGTTTTCTGACAAATCTGTTGGGGTGTACTCATTTATGCTGAGCACTGTATATATTAGGCGCCGTCATAGAGTAAGTGATGACATTTGTTCAGATATGTCCACATTTAGACCGAATTCAGATCATTTCTTTGACTCCATTTGGTGCTTTTGATAAACACATTTCATTAATGTCCCCAAAGGAGTTACTATCCTCCCACATTGAGTCACATGGCATCCAAAATGGGAAATTTTGAACTCCATTTGACCACCTTTCTATGACTTTCTGTCCTTGTAGTTGGACACAATAGCTACATGCCAGCTATGGATAAACTGCCACAAGCATCAAAACCACTGGTTACCAAAACATAGATACAATAGACTCAATTCATCACTGTTTTCACCTGATTTCTGGTGTGAAACATTTTGAAACATTTTGAAAAGTCGCATCATTTTTCCAAAGCAGAATGTTGTGCAAATTTTTTTTTATTTTAATAAGGTAAAAAATATTTGTATTGTGTTAGCCAGTAGATAGAAAAATATTAGAATCTGAGAGTCCTCAGTGGTTGATACCTTTTAATGGCGAACTGAAAAGATGGTAAGTAAAAACCAAAGCTTTCAAGACACAATGGCCTCTTCATCAGGCTGATAATGACACACATTCTGAAGACACACACAGGCTGCGGTCACATTTGGGCAGGCAATTGCGTTCACCGCATGCAAATCCATATGCGGTAAATGCAATTGCCTTCAGACACATTTTGTGTCCAAAATGTGTGTGCTGTGAACCACAATGCTGGAACCGGATTGCTCCGGATGTGTAATCCTGAGCAATGCGGTTACCGTATACTTTGCTCATCCCTGCTGCCGCAGGGATAAGCAGAGTGTTAAATGTGTATTAAAACATTAAATATGAATATTAGCTGTGGGCAACATGTCTCTAGGGGGTGCCCACACCCCCCTAGAGACATGCTGTCCACTCCTCTCAGCATGTTAGGGGTTAATAAGCCATTTACAGTAAGCCGCCTATTGTCAGCTTTGTACTAATGAATGAAGCCGCGGTTCCCCTGACAGTAGAGCAGATACTGTTTGTAATGTACGCATAGTATCTGCCGCTGTCCGAGGTCCTGTAACCATTAACATTAGGTCTATGGGCAGCGCATATCTGCTCTGCTGTCAGGGGAGCCGCGGCTTCATTCATACATTAGTACAAAGCCGACAATAGGCGGCTTACTGTAAATGGCTTATTAACCCTAATATGCTGAGAGGAGTGGACAGCATGTTTCTAGGGGGATGGGCACCCTCTAGAGACATGTTGCCCACAGCTAATATTCATATTTAATGTGTTAATACACATTTAACACTTTGCTTATCTCTGCGGCAGCAGGGATGAGCAAAGTATACGGCAAACACATTGCTCAGGATTACACATCCTGAGCAATTCGGTTCCCGCATTGCGGTTGCCAGAAGCGCTCCGAAAACTGCAGCCTGCATGATTTTTAGTGCAGGCTGCAGATCCAGAGCCGGTAACCGGATTGCATGTAATGCAATCCGGTTACCATAATGGGCTCCTATGGGGAGTGTTTCCTGATCCGGTTTTGAGCTTTTTGAAAGCTCAAAACCGGATCAGGATTTAAAAAACCTGCCGCATTTGTGACACTAGCCATATATACATATGCAGGGTAGGATGATGCAGTAAATGCGACAGGTGACGTAAATCAGAAAATAGTAGTCAGCCTTGGAAGAGGGAGAGGAGCTGGTAAAATCAAAATTCCAAGATTAGAGGCACAGATTGTATTATTGTTCGATGATTAGTGGTTGGTCGAAACCTGAAAATTCCTCAGTGAATGTAGAAAGCCATAAATCCATATGACTAGAAATATGAGACAAGGAGCAGATGCTCTATGAAAATTGCTCACCTGGTCTGGTTGTGTAGACCCACAACCACTTTATGTGCTCATACAGCTGCTGCGGGATCCACCCCTCCACGTGCAACATGGCAAACAACTGGAAAAGAGGACAAAGTGTTGGTGATCCGGGCTGCTGGAAAGAAGACCAGAACCCAAGAAGTCTGGTGCTTTTCAGAGCAGTCTTTGCTCCTTCTTCAGGGATTAATGATAATCCCTGAGGAAGGAGCAGCGACTGCTCCGAAACGCGTCGGAATAAAACAGCACCATTGCTCCAGACTTCTTGGGTTCTGATCTTCTTTCCAGCAGCGTGGATGACCTGTTTGCCATAAATCCATATGAGACATTTATTCCTGCTTTAAGTGTGTCAAAGGTCATCATCAGTTTATATTCCCACACTCTTCTGTCTTGCTATGATCTGAATTTACCTTTTAGAATTAGCATTTTCATTTCCAGTATTGTGTGATCAGGCCTACAGAAATGCCTAGACACAGGTAAATCTGTCCTTCTTTCCTTTATTATATGGCGATGAGAGTTTGTCTTAGTTCTGAGTTGTTGCCCCGTCTCACCTATGTATAAATTCCCGCTCACACATTTACTACTTATAATTAAGTATACCACATTGCTTGTGGTGCAGCTGATGTTGCCTTGGATCTTGCAGTCCTGATGTGAGCCAGGAATCTTTAGTGTTTCGAGTAGTGTCTGGAAAGCTTGCTTTTCTTTTTCTAACCATCTTTTCAGTTAGACATTAAAAGGTATCAACCACTGAGGTCTCTCAGATTCTAATATTTTTCTATTTTTGACATTATCACTTTATTCTTGGACACATTTGCCAAAGTGAGCAGAGTATGGATGGGTCAGGGTATGGTGACACAGATTCTCCAAATGTTACACCATCTTTATGGTACAACTTACCCCAGAAATGTACTCCAGATCCTGAGTGCTAATGAATTAGGAACTTCTCAACGATGTACCCCTAGCATTAAAATTAACATATGGAAAGCCGTTATTTATGAATGAGGCCCAAGGAGCACAGGCAAACCTTACTGGGTGGAGGAGAGTTGTGTTGTTTATTAAGCTTTTCATGTTACGTCACATGTACTAAAGATAGGTAAACTCAAAAGTGAAGGCATGAAAGAACACATCTCATAATAATGCTCCTATTAGACACCATGGGGTGTAACACAAATACAGTATTGTCCAAAAACACAGATCCAAAATGTAATAAACTATACAAGACAAACCACAAAGTAGTAGGCCATGTATTTAACTTGTCATACTTAGTATATTAGAATGTAACAGGAGAAATCAGCACCTTGACTCCACCAAAATCTGTATCTTTTTCTTTAAATTGTAATAAACCATATCAATAAAATATGAAAAATAAAATATCAAATATAGAAATAGACGGTTGCCCGTAATCAGACAAGGTGACATCTGACAATGGCTGTTGTGCTGGTTCTATAGGTGACGTTCAACCACTATTAGAAAGGCCTGGGTGCTCTCGGCATCGTCAGCTGTTTCCAGAAGTGATGCTCAACCTATTCCCAGTTTAATGAACTGGTAAGTGTGCCCCCGGCAGGCCCTTGTACTTTCTATTAATGACCTATTAATGATACCCGAACAGATGTCGACATGTCGCTTCCAATTTTAAAGAGACAGAAGCGAAATAACAGATTGATTAACATCAATTAATATGCTGGGTTTATTGAGAATACATTAGTTATACTTGAAAGGGTCACTCTACTTAAGACCTAATTGATCTCATATAAAGAAGCATTTAATATTAGATTGTAAGCTCTACAGGAAAAAAGTGCTTAAATCAATACTTATTCTTATATTATAAAGTAAAAGAAAAACTCATTAATACTGTATGGCTTGCATATCACAAAAGATATATGATGCAGCTTTGTAAAGTCTTTATTGAATACATCCTACCATTTACAGTGGGTGAAATAAGTATTGAACACATCACTGATTTTCTAAGTAAACATATTTCTAAAGGTGCTATTGACCTGAAATTCTTACCAGATGTTGGTAACAACCCATCCAATCCACCCAGGCAAAGAAACCAAACCATCGATGTCCATAAATTAAAGTATGTGTCATAATGAGAAATAATACAGGGAAAAAGTACACATAAAGAAAGATAGATTCAGCTGGTGTCATGATGACACCAGCTGAAATATATCAGCTTTTAGAAAGCAACCCTACCACTTAGTGAAGAATATTATCAGCTGGTTCAACTGATGGCCTATAAAAAGGTGTCTCACTACCAAGGTGACACACAAGAAACATCTCATCTATCAAACCCATCAGATGCCAGAAAGAGAAACATAATTCATCACTGCATAGACATTTCCACTGCTCCAAAGTCCAGTATCACCCAGACCCGTCCACGCAGGGGATAGGGCGGAGGGGTTACCTGAGGCTGGGGGAAAGGAGTGACCATAGAAGAAGATGGGGGGGAGGAGAGGAGCGAGGGGGACGAAAGGTAATCCAAGGGGGTAGTGGTCTGAAGATATGGAGGAAATGACATAGCTTATAGGTGGGGACTCAGGGGGGAGAAATATAAATAGGATGACTGAGGTTGAGTGGCCCTCTCTTGACTTCAGATCACCGGACAGGAAAATCCCACCCACCTTCCCTAAAAAAAGAAGAAATTCCAGGTTACAGTGGCCAGTGGCGATCATTGGCGACCCTACCATGTTCAATATATGATGGCTATGAATAGTTGATTTTGACATTCACCTTCTAAGCCCAAGGGAAGGGCAATCCTTCAGCCATGGTTCCCTAGAGGTTTTCTCTCCTGAGCGCTGTAGGATGACTCTTTGTGAGTCGGAGGCTTGCTGAATTTAGTTTTCTTAATGCTTTTGAGATGTTGGTGAGTCTTCAAAGTTGGTTAAAAAATTCAGGATAGAGGATTCATTAAATACATAGAGCCCCTTTATTGGATGGTTAATTGATGGTGGACTGGTGAGATTTGTGTGATACCCGGCGATGGAACGTCAGGTTCATATTAATGGTATTGGAGGACAACCTCTTCCCTCAGTTTCATGATGCTCCTGAGCTGGTTAACACGGCTAGGAGTAAGGGAGTGGAGGGACAATGTCAGGGAAAAAAATCACCAGCTCTTTTATAGCTTCGCGGACCTCACCAATTGTTTTAATTTTATGTTTTTCTATAAATAAATTTGCTGATGTGGCCATTTTTATCCAAAGAAACATGGATTGTTGTCTGAGTTTTATTCATGGGGTGGGGTGGAAGGGAACCCCCGAGAGAGGAAAGATTGGCGTTAGGGGTCAGGTCACAAGAATTAATCTTACCAGCATCATGTGAGTTACACTGTTTATCAATGCTTGGCATTGTGCTTGATAATGTATGACTTGCATGCAGATGATCGACCATGGAAACCCATGAAAATGCTACAATGTTAATGCCAGAGCAGGTAGGACTTGCAGTTATCGAGTCAGCAGAGCGTTGGTGACTTTTATATGCTCTTCTCCTCAGCAGTCAATGACCCCGCTCTATAACTTTACATGATATCCACTTCATGGCTGAGTTATTGTGGTTCCTGGACACTTCTGCTATTCAATAATGACACTCAGAGTAGATCGTGAAATGTTTAAGAGGTAAGAAATTTTATGAACTGACTTGTTACATCAATGACATCCCATTACAGGACTCTGATATCAGTAAGTCTATTAGAACAACACATTCTTTCGCAAATGTTAGTAGAAGCAGACAAAATGGCGAGGGGCTGAATTTTATACACCTGTGGCACTGGGACTGAATGAAAAACTTGAAAGTAATGATAAAGAGAATTGTGCCAATACGTTTGTCCTTATAATGTCTGTGTGTTCAAGTAATGTGAAATCAATTGGAAAAAAGTTCTCTTCTACGAGGACCGAGCCAAATTCTCTGAATTCATTAACTATACAAAGAGGGAAATAGTAGATAACCACAAAAAAAATAAAATCTACTATATAATTGTCTAAGGCGTCTGTCAGTTACAGAAATCGCGCGCCAGACAGAGGTCGCTCATTGGTGTCCGCCGCAGGCGGGCGCCAATGACCGCAGACTATGCAAATTGGCGCGAGAATTCAAAATTCGAATTTTGCGCCAATTTGCAGCCGGAGACAGTGGCACGTTAGCGCCGCTGTTTGCCAGGATATACAGGGAACCCGCTGCCCCCACCTCGCCTCTCCCCCCACGCCCCCACCTCGGCTCCCCGCTCGCCTCCCGCTGTTCTCACCCGTCTGTACACAGGGCGGGCTGTATGATGTATTACGTTTTTTCAAAAAACTCAAAAATCTTATCTTTTTATTTCTGAAGTTCTTGGTACACACATTGGCCAATGTCTGTTTGCTCACCGACTGCGACAAAGTGACTTCAGGTCCGATGAGTCCTACGCTGATATCCCTATCCTCCTTGTCCGCTCCCCCACTTTTCAGTGGGCAGACACCACCTCGACCCTAGATCACCTGTAGTCAATGAGGGTGCAGATTGCAGTAAGGAGCCAGCAACTCCATAAATTACAAAAGAGAAAAAAACTGCACAGCACACTCAGACAATGTGAACTGGTGCCAGCAGTGACGCTGGATATAAACTAGAAAAAAAGTACTCTGCAGCACACAGCTACTCCCAATGATGTACATGTGCTAACAAGCTATATATACCTGAGAAAAAAATTTGCCCACTGAAAAGTGGGGGAGCGGACAAGGAGGATAGGGATATCAGCGTAGGACTCATCGGACCTGAAGTCACTTTGTCGCAGTCGGTGAGCAAACAGACATTGGCCAATGTGTGTACCAAGAACTTCAGAAATAAAAAGATAAGATTTTTGAGTTTTTTGAAAAAACGTAAGTTTTTAAACTTTTTTCTCAGGTATATATAGCTTGTTAGCACATGTACATCATTGGGAGTAGCTGTGTGCTGCAGAGTACTTTTTTTCTAGTTTATATCCAGCGTCACTGCTGGCACCAGTTCACATTGTCTGAGTGTGCTGTGCAGTTTTTTTCTCTTTTGTAATTTATGGAGTTGCTGGCTCCTTACTGCAATCTGCACCCTCATTGACTACAGGTGATCTAGGGTCGAGGTGGTGTCTGCCCACTGAAAAGTGGGGGAGCGGACAAGGAGGATAGGGATATCAGCGTAGGACTCATCGGACCTGAAGTCACTTTGTCGCAGTCGGTGAGCAAACAGACATTGGCCAATGTGTGTACCAAGAACTTCAGAAATAAAAAGATAAGATTTTTGAGTTTTTTGAAAAAACGTAAGTTTTTAAATTTTTTTCTCAGGTATATATAGCTTGTTAGCACATGTACATCATTGGGAGTAGCTGTGTGCTGCAGAGTACTTTTTTTCTAGTATATATATATATATATATATATATATATATATATATAAAAAAAAAAACTGCACAGCACTCACAGACTAAATGTGAACTGGTACTGCAGAGCACTCACAGACTAAATGTGAACTGGTGCCAGCAGGGACGCTGGGTCAAATAACTAGAAAAAGTTCTCTGCAGCACTCAGCTACTACCACTGACGTACAAATGCTAACAAGCTATATGTATATGAGAAAAAAGTTTAAAAACTTACGTTTTTTCCAAAAAACTCAAAAATTGGCCAATGTCTGTTTGCTCATCGACTGCGACAAAGTGACTTCAGGTCCGATGAGTCCTACGCTGATATCCCTATCCTCCTTGGCCAATGTATGTACTAAGAACTTCAGAAATAAAAAAATAAGATTTTTGAGTTTTTTGGAAAAAACGTAAGTTTTTAAACTTTTTTCTCATATACATATAGCTTGTTAGCATTTGTACATCATTGGTAGTAGCTGAGTGCTGCAGAGAACTTTTTCTAGTTATTTGACCCAGCGTCCCTGCTGGCACCAGTTCACATTTAGTCTGTGAGTGCTGTGCAGTTTTTTTTCTTTTTTGTATCTTATGGAGTTGCTGGCTCCATGCTGCAATTAGCACCTTCATTGCCTGCTGGTGATCTAGGGTCGAGATGGAGTCTGCCCACTGAGAAGTGGGGGGGTGGACAAGGAGGATAGGGATATCAGCGTAGGACTCATCGGACCTGAAGTCACTTTGTCGCAGTCGGTGAGCAAACAGACATTGGCCAATGTATGTACCAAGAACTTCAGAAATAAAAAAAAGATTTTTGAGTTTCTTGGAAAAAACGTAAGTTTTTAAACTTTTTTCTCATATACTTATAGCTTGTTAGCATTTGTACGTCATTGGTAGTAGCTGAGTGCTGCAGAGAACTTTTTCTAGTTATATATATACTAGCTGTGAGCCCGATGCAAATGCATCGGGATTCTAGAATGTGCATTAATTTGATTATAGTAGTTATAGCTGGTGTGAGGACTTTTCGGGGGGGTGTGAATAGTTTTTGGGGAGTCCCATACTTTTTTTGGGGGGTCCCATACTTTTTTGGGGGGGGTCACATACTTTTTGGGGGGGGGTCACATACTTTTTTGGGGGGGTCACATACTTTTTTTGGGGGGTCACATACTTTTTTTGGGGGGTCACATACTTTTTTTGGGGGGTCAGATACTTTTTTGGGGGGGGTCACATACTTTTTTTGGGGGGCACATACTTTTTTGGGGGGGTCACATACTTTTTTTGGGGGGTCACATACTTTTTTTGGGGGGGTCACATACTTTTTTGGGGGTCACATACTTTTTTTGGGGGGTCACATACTTTTTTGGGGGGGTCACATACTTTTTTTGGGGGGTCACATACTTTTTTTGGGGGGTCACATACTTTTTTGGGGGGGGTCACATACTTTTTTGGGGGTCACATACTTTTTTTGGGGGGTCACATACTTTTTTGGGGGGTCACATACTTTTTTGGGGGGGTCACATACTTTTTTTGGGGGGGTCACATACTTTTTTTGGGGGTGCAATACTTTTTTTGGGGGGTCTAATACTTTTGGGTGGGGGTCCAATACTTTTGGGGGGGGTCCAATACTTTTTGGGGCGCGTTCAATACTTATTGGGGCTGAGTGCTCGCAATGGCCGCTTATTATTAGCATTAATCTTATTATTATTAGCATTAATAGCATAATTATTAGCATTAATAGCATAATTATTAGCATTATTAGCATTATTATTAGCATTAATATCATTATTATTAGCAGTAATATAATTATTATTAGATTTTTTTTTTAATTATTATTTTTTGTAATATTTTATAATTTTTAATTTTTTTTTTTATTATTTTTTTTATAATTTTTTAATTATTTTTAAATAATTTTATTATAAAATGTATTATTTATTTTAAGTGAGACACAGTTCTCCTTCTGGTCCGCTAAAAGGGCTGGGCTGATTAGCATATATTTATTTTTTTTATTATTATTTTTATTTAATTTTTTATTATTTTTTTATTATTATTTTTTATTATTTTTTAATTCTTTTTAAATTCTTTTATTTATTATTTAATTTATTATTTATTTTAAGTGAGACACAGTTCTCATTGTGGTCCGCCAAAAGGGCTGAGCTGATTAGCATATATTTATTTTTTTATTATTATTTTTTATTTAATTTTTTATTATTTTTTTATTATTATTTTTTATTATTTTTTAATTCTTTTTAAATTATTTTATTTATTATTTAATTTATTATTTATTTTAAGTGAGACACAGTTCTCATTGTGGTCCGCCAAAAGGGCTGAGCTGATTAGCATATATTTATTTTTTTTATTATTATTTTAATTTAATTTTTTATTATTTTTTTATTATTATTTTTTATTATTTTTTAATTCTTTTTAAATTATTTTATTTATTATTTAATTTATTATTTATTTTAAGTGAGACACAGTTCTCATTGTGGTCCGGCAAAAGGGCTGAGCTGATTAGCATATATTTATATTTTTTATTATTATTTTTATTTAATTTTTTATTATTTTTTTATTATTATTTTTTATTATTTTTTAATTCTTTTTAAATTATTTTATTTATTATTTAATTTATTATTTATTTTAAGTGAGACAGAGTTCTCATTGTGGTCCGCCAAAATGGCTAAGCTGATTAGCATATATTTTATTTTTTTATTATTATTTTTATTTAATTTTTTATTATTTTTTTATTATTATTTTTTATTATTTTTTAATTCTTTTTAAATTATTTTATTTATTATTTAATTTATTATTTATTTTAAGTGAGACAGTTCTCATTCAGGTCCGCTATTTTTCCCATTGACATACATTAGCGGTGTGTCGGCGATTTTATGGCCGGCCACCTGGTTCTATTTGTCGGCCGTAAAATCGCGGACACACCGCTAATACATGTCTATGGGCAGTGAGCCCGATTTCGGATTGGCCGCCGACCAATCAGAATTCGAGCTCAATGAGGGGCTCTTCTGATTGGCTGAGGGCAGTACACAGCGACCAATCAGAAGAGCCGCTCATATCTCATTGAGATACAATGGCGGATTTGTCGTCCATTGTACCTGAATGAGAAGAGAAGAGGACGTCGGAGCTGGAAGAAGACAGAAGATCCCCGGGGCCGGACGAAGAGGACGCCTGGCCGGACGAAGAGGACGCCTGGCCGGACGGACGATCAGATGACTAAGAAGACATGTAAGTATGTGCGGACATGGGGGGGGCTGTGTGGATATTAGTGGGGGTCGGCTGTGCGGACATGGGGGGTTTTTCGGACATTGATGGGGGCGGGCTGTGCGGGCATGGGGGTGGGCTGTGAGGACATGGGGGGGGCTGTGTGGACATTAGTGGGGGTCGGCTGTGCGGACATGGGGGGTTTTTCGGACATTGATGGGGGTCGGCTGTGCGGGCATGGGGGTGGGCTGTGCGGGCATGGGGGTGGGCTGTGCGGGCATGGGGGTCGGCTGTGCGGGCATGGGGGTCGGCTGTGCGGGCATGGGGGTCGGCTGTGCGGGCATGGGGTGGGCTGTGCGGGCATGGGGGTCGGCTGTGCGGGCATGGGGGTCGGCTGTGCGGGCATGGGGGTCGGCTGTGCGGGCATGGGGGTCGGCTGTGCGGACAGGGGGGTGGGCTGTGCGGACAGGGGGGTGGGCTGTGCGGACATGGGGGTGGGCTGTGCGGGCATGGGGTCGGCTGTGCGGACATGGGGGTGGGCTGTGTGGACATTGATGGGGGCGGGCTGTGCAGACATGGGGGTGGGCTGTGCGGGCATGGGGGTCGGCTGTGCGGGCATGGGGGTCGGCTGTGCGGGCATGGGGGTCGGCTGTGCGGGCATGGGGGTCGGCTGTGCGGACAGGGGGGTGGGCTGTGCGGACATTGATGTGGGCGGGCTGTGCGGACATGGGGGTGAGCTGTGCGGACATTGCTGGGGGTGGGCTGTGCGGACATGGGGGTCGGCTGTGCGGACATGGGGGTCGGCTGTGGGGACATTGATGGGGGCGGGCTGTGCGGACATGGGGGGGGGGTGGCGAATTGTGTGTAGCGGGGAGCGGAGGCGGCAATGCCGCCTCGGCTCCATGGTCCCCGGGGAGCGAATTGCGGCTCAGGCAGCGACTCGCAATGGCCTCGCGGCCATTGCTCGCGCTACCTGAGCGGTAAATCGCTAAGGTTGTAGCCGGGGCTGTGGATGGATTTTGGGCCAGCGGCTCGCAATGGCCGCTTCGCGGCCATTGCTCGCCCTGGGCCAGCGACTCGCAATGGCCTCGCGGCCATTGCTCACGCAGCATTGGGCGCTTCGCGCCCAATGTTAAATTCGTATCCACATGACGACATCGGAAAGTGCGCGTGAAGGGGCGCTTTTCCGATTCGCGATTATATAATAGATAAATATATATATATGAATACACATATGTATTTAACAATTGTCTAGGAAAATTAGCTTATCTGTATGGCTGAAAATATCTTTATTAGTCATGACACAATTTAAAAATCATATACAACATATTCATAGGAGTATATGTGGATAACTGATGTTATAATATATATTAAAATGGTACAGTAACGACAAACACAAAGGTACAGTAACAACAATTGTATCAGAAAAAGGGATATCATATAAATAACAGTGTTGTACTCTATACTCATTCAATCTATATATAAGGGATAGAGCAGATGAATGTAAAATATTTTAAGAAGATATCAATAAATTAATAAAGACAATTGATTTCATAAATATAGATGAATAAAAACACTGCATATATGAAGTAAAGAACATACCATAAAGAGGAGACCAACACATAAATCAGGACTCCCGATCTCCGACGTACGTTTCGCTCTTAGGTTTTCTCTAGGAGTCCTTACAATTGTCTTTATAGTGTATGTGCCAAATCATTTTGAAAAAAGTTCTGTTAAATGAGGGCCAAGTTCTCCGAATTCATGGCCTAATACAAATGCACTATGTATTGAACTCTCATGGAGGCATAAGGAAAAAAGTATTCAGTCTGAGTAAAGTTTTATGCTCACCGCACAAACATATCCATGGCTCCTTGAAAAGCGTATTGATTGCACTAGTCACGCTTCAGTAAGCCTTGTTGCCTTTCGTTTACCGTACTTAGGAGCACAAGGAAAAAAAAAATCATTGATTGCAAGGTTATCCTAGGTATTACTTTGATGTCAGATTGGTCTCACAGGTACTTTTGCAAGATAATGCCAAACCTAATTAAGGAAACTCCTGTCTTCGGCAGTCTTTAATTATGATAGCCTGTCTCCCCATGTCATCTATTCCTGCATGAGAGCACAGAAGATTTCAGATTACTAATGAGAGGGGAAAATATTAAAGCTTTACAGCCAGAAAACGCTGCTGGAATATAAAATGGCAAACGCAGAATTAATGAAAACAGAGTCATAATGTATTACATTTTGCTTTCTATGCATTTTATATCTACACAGATACCAATTAAGTGGCCAAATATATCTGCAAAGGAAGATTGTTTCATATTCAACATATGACACCAAAAACCTGTAAATGATATTGTCTCGCACTTTCTACTACAGCGGTAACATTAATGAGAAGCTTCAATACCTCTGAGACAGTAGTGCCATCTTGAAGCCTCCATAGACAAACAGGTGCATCTCAATGAATTAGAATATCATCAAAACGTCCATGGGTTTTGGGGTTTTCATTGGCAGTAAGCCATAATCATCAACATTAACAGAAATAAACACTTGAAATAGATCACTCTGTAATGACTCTATATAATGTGTTTGACTTTATATATATGCACACCTTATTTTTTTACCCAGATCTTCTGAGCCAAGGAAAAGAAAACTATGCATGATTTGTCTCCAAGAATCAGATGGCAGTCAGCCATTCACGTCTATGAAAAAAATCGGAGTGCACTCGGATGACATCCAAGTGGGGTCTGATTTTGTTGGATTGACAAAAGAAGAATATGGAGAAACGTTTTCTGAGACAAACGGATCTCACTAGGATCACACATTGATCATAGTCTGAACAGAGTCTGATTAGGATAATCAATACACTATGAAGATGTTGGTTCCCTGAGGAAGGAGCTGGGATTTAAGCCCTGAAACGCGTTGGAATAAAAGTCATAATTGCCTGACAACTATAGTCATTTCATCCTATTTCATTGTATGTGCAGCGCGGATCAAAGAAACACTGTCCTTTATTCTGTTTCGTCTTTCATTATGATAATCGGCCATTTTTCTCAATTTTTTTATTATTATAATAATCATCTGAATTTATTTTGTTAACCAAGTTTATTGGAGGCCTTATGTTCCTTGTGCTGCAGTTCTACTGCCCGATGCAATCCCTCCTCATTCATCTACCTATTACCAGAAGTTCGCATTGGACAGATGCAGCAGGATCATAACTATCATTAACGGCCTTGTAACTTTTATTTTCTTCTTCACTTGTGCTGTATAACATGGAGTCTTCTCCCCAGCCGTCATATTCAATTTTCGTCTGTGGCTCACTTTGGACAAATAGGATAAAAAAATGAAAAAGTAATGAAGAGATTTCCCAGTTGCACTTGAGATGGTTTCACATATGTGCTAATTAGTCATTCCTTCTGAAAATATCAATTTATGTACGGGTGACACAGCCTGGCATAAATAATAAAAACATAGTATGGTACAGCCACAAAAAAACTTAAATCAGGATAGTTTGGGTTGATAACTTAACACCAAAAAATTAATCATAAGTGACCATCAAAAAAGAAGTTGAAAAAGCTTATCTCTTTATATTGTGCCTCTAGTAATATGTGCTGTATTAATTCAGTAAAAGTCAATGGGACCCATGTGGTATAAGGCTCACGACTCAGAACTATTACATCCTTCAGTTAAAATTATTTCAGTAATAAGTAAAAAGGTGACTTGAAATTCATTGTAAAATGTAATGGTCCAGGAAAGTTTGCTGCAAAAATCTATTTACAAAAATCTGAATAAAGAGCTTGAGCTATCAAGACAATAACTTTCCATATACCTTTGTAGAATGTATAGAAATCAAAGAAGGTGTGTGTTCTCCTCACAAGCCAGACCAGAAAGCTATTAAACAAGTAGGGAGATCTAGCGCTCGCTGTGTCCATCTACTCTATAGTTGTCTAATTCTGTCTGTCTCTCTCTGTAAGGGAAATCTCACGTTGCTGATTGGTCGTGGCTGGCCGGCCACAACCAATCAGTGACAGGCGCAGTCCAGCCGTGAATTGGCGAGGGATTAGAACCACGCACGTCACCACTATCGTCGTGAGATCAGCGGCGCTAGCCGCTGATCTACCTATGGTAGTCGTGCGTCATTTCCTGCCACACGGAGGTCAGCGACAATGCAGCCGGGAGATGACCGGCGTTAGCCGTCATCTCCCGGTTGTTCGCAGTGGAAGTACCATGACCGGCGCTAGCGATTTCGCTCAGTGTGACACGCAGCAGTGACCAGGCCTCCGCTGTGAGATCGCTGATCCTGTCACGGACATCAACGCCGGTCATCACCCGGTTGCTCGCAGCGGAAGTACCTCGACCGGTGCTAGTAATCTCGCTCAGTGTGACACGCAGCAGCGACCAGGCACCCGCTGTGAGATCAATACTACACCCTAGAGTGCTGCATCGCTGGTGAGATCTGACTGTTTGACATCTCACCAGCGACCACATAGTGACGCTTCGGCGATCCCTACCGAGTCTTATTGGTTGTCAGGATCGCTGGAGCATCACCAAGTGTGAAGATACCTTACTGATCGCTGGTGAGGTGTCACATGTGCAGATATATTGAATGAAGTCACGTCGCTGATTGGGGAAAATCCTGTGTATTCATTACATTATTTTTGAATCTTCATAAATTAACTACCGTACATACATATTCTAGAATACCCGATGCGTTATAATCAGGCCACCATCTAGTGTATGAAATAACTCATTCACCTGTCTAGCCCCCATGTGAGACTACCAGCCACAAATGAACCACTGATTTTGCTGGAAGCCTTGATAGTTGACTCAGAGATTGACGGGTGTCATGGTGAGCTAATAGCACACGAGTGGAGTAGTAGCAGGAAGGCAGAGATGACCTTACAGAATCAGGGAAGCTAGTCTGACCTTGTAGATTGGGGTTCCCTTGCTAACACCTATTCCCAGAGTTACCCCTAATGGTGGACATGTCTGGGCTACCAAGCTTGCCCTTGCTCCTATCCAGCCCTGGTCTATAACCCCCTCACCTCATCCCAGGAATCAGGATAAGCACAGCAACTTCCACTAGATGAATTCCAAAGGGGTTCGCTTCAGATAAGTTTCTGCACAACCACTCAGTGACTTCACATCATGAGGTCAGAGCAGAGACTGAACTCTATCAGTGACATCTGCTGGTGGTAGAGCGAACTATTTAATAGCCAGGGGTGAGGACAACTACGTAACCTGACCAGCCCCCTCACCTGAAGAGTCGCAATAGACCATAGACAGCAGCTGCTTCTGACATTAACTCCGGAGGTACAAACAGGAATTAAACATATTTAATCACAGATATCAGGAAAAATTGTATCAAATACGCGATACTGCCAAATAATCCACTTCAAAGTGATTGTTGTAGCATATGATGGTTTATTCTTCGCGTTTCGAAGCATAACCCCTCTTCTTCATCAGGAAACGTACTCAGCACTATGTCGCTTCCCTGCTATTTCTTCCTTTCCTTGGGTAAGACCATATTGTGCTTTTCTTTTTCACAGTATATTACATTTTTAATCACTGCAGAGCAGCTAGAGAAGACTGCAGCACAGGCTACACGTGACTACAGAGTTGTTTGCAATGAGATAACCACTTTAAAGCATTGTCGCTAGAGGTGAGGAAACTTATTTGAGTGGAATTGAATTTTCCCTTCATTTGACAAAAATGTGTGTTTTTGAGAATAAAGATTTTTTTGATTGTCATGGCGTCATTTTGCAATATGGCAGCCAGTTATATTGTTTACGTCATGGCTCAATTTGGGAATTCGATCAGGTCATCTCTGGCTCCTTTCATCTTTCCTCAGCTAGGTTGTTGGGAGGTTATTGTTATTTAATATATTATTATTCTTTTTTCCCCATTTGTGCATGTGTATCACTGTGGGTCAGGGGCGGAACTACCGTGGTGCAGCTGGTTCAGCTGCACCAGGGCCCCGACCGGCTAGGGGGCCCCTTCAAGCCTGAAGGGGCCCCCCAGCCGACCCCTGTAACCCGACGTCAGACGTCAGAGGAGAGGAGGGTCAGGCAAGGGAAGCAGAAAGCTTCCTGCTTGCCTTGCCTGATCCCGCCCCCCCCTCTCCTTTGCCCCTCCGGCTCCCAGGAACGGCGCGGCTCTGCAGGTAGGTGAGCTGCCGGCCGCCAGCACCCCTCCACAACTCCCAACAGCAGACCGTGCCACCAGCTCCCCTCCACAACCCCCGACAGCAGACCACGCCGCCAGCACTACCTTCCCCCCTGCCTCCTCAGCAGACCGCGCTGCCAGCCGCCAGTACCCCCCCCCCCCCGCTCCTCAACATGGCCGCACCAGGGCCCCGTGGGGTTAAGGTCCGCCCCTGCTGTAGGTCCATGTATACCTCTGCATACTTCCCCTCTTCTGGTTAGCTATGGGTAGCACCCTCCCCTCTAATTCCTTGGGAGGTATAAGAAACCTTCTGACAGCCTTTTAAGGAGACAGGTCTGAAGAGGTGTTTTTTAGGTTGTTTGGCGAGGGATAGTCTAGTCTGTACAGGGATTGGTGTTGTAAACTTTACTACTTCTGTTACCCATGTATGAGTAAGGTACGTGCCTAATACTGTAGTGCTACTTTGCCAGATAGCAGCCATTAGCAGGGCCGGTATTAGAAAGACAAACTGACAATTGGCTAGAGTACCCATCCCCAAAAGCGCCCCAAACCTTTACAAGCCAAAAACTGCACTGATAATGCCAGTCTTACATTAGCATTGAAGTGTCTGAGGATAGATTTGTAGAAGGACTAAATTATCATCTTATAACCATAGGTCCTTCACCCCAAGAGAGTATGGAGGAACTGAAGAGAAGAAGAGAGCCTGGATGTACGAGTGAGGCGACGAAAACCTGGTGTGTCCTCCACTGTATATGTGTGTGTAACATGCAGTGTGTGTTGTGTAATATACTGTTTGTGCATGTGTGTAGCATAGAGTGTGTGTACCATACAGTATGTGTCTGTAGCATCCACATCTTAAAATATTCGCGCTACAGATGAGCATTCATTGGTGTGAACAAGTCAGTAATCAGCCAACAAATGAGCAAAATTCTCATTCATTGGGAAGACTTTAATTGTAAATGTATGTAAAGTGCTATGGAATTAATATAAATGAATAAATATTATTATCATTATCATTATTATTATTATTATTATTATTATTAAGTCCATAAAGAAGAATATCCTACGTGTTTCAAAGGCTGGCTGGCAGGCCTTCTTCCTTAGTGATTTACCCAGGATTTTCTACTATAGGTAAGTAAGTAGAGTGTTATACGAGGAAGGGGAAGAGGGAAAAGCAGCTCCTCCTGCAGTTACTCCCTGGATTCCTGACACCGGAAAGATGGTGTGGCAACCACCTTTAGTAATTGAATAAAGGAGGAATCCGGTGTCTTGCTTTACTTTTTGTGCTTTATTCACACAAGTAAAAACATCACATACCCTGTAAGGTTGCGCTATACGCGTTTCGGGGTGCTCCCCTTAGTCGTTAGCTAACAACTAAGGGGAGCACCCCGAAATGCATATAGCGCAACCCTACGCGGTATGTGATGTTTTCACTTGTGTGAATAAAGCACATAAAGCAAAGCAAGACACCGGATTCCTCCTTTATTCAAGTAGAGTGCCTTTAATTATTATTTAATTATTGTTTTATGAATCTGGTGTCCGGGGAGTTTCTGAATCCTATTTATATATTTGTTACATTCATTTGTCTATTTTCTATTTTTCATTCCACCTTTTATTTATGGTGCAATAACTGAAGCCCGTTTGGTAGCGCAGTGGTATATATTGTTGTTTGTATCCATTTTTATCACTTTACAGACATTCACACCGTATGTCTCCTACTTGCAGCTCCAACCATCCTGATCTACTTATTTGTTGCCCTTCTATATGTAAAATATATTTTTTTACCTCTCTCTGAGCACCAGTGTTTTCCTTGTCTATAAATAATACATATTAAGTACGGTAGCTTAAAAAAGCAACCAGGTAAGAAAAACAAAATGTGGGTATGTAACAAAGGATTAATGCAAAATAAAAAAGGAGTGAAGGAAGTTTGTAAATGTAATGTCATTTATTTTAATTCTGTATGTAATATAATATATCGAGGCACGTTGTTGAAAGATATCTAGAAAAACCAAAGCATCGGTTGTTCTGAAAAAGTTGTCCTTTACCTGCAAAAACTATTCAAAGAGCAAATGAAGAGCATAAATTATCCTGCCTGTAAAGCTAAACTTTATTGGCAGCAAAGTGACATTGAGAACTCAAGGGGATAGCTCTGATGTTTTGGGAGCTGTAAGCAGGAAAGAAATATCCAGTGATCTCGGAGGTACAATTATGCAGTACTGTGCCTTTGTCTTGATGTTCTTCATGCCATCACCTCTAGATACAAAGGTTGATGCATTAAATATAGATCTCTCATCTTCAAAAAATAAAGTTTTTAAGAAACACACGCAGCTCAGAACATAGAGGTATTTCTCTATTAGACATCAGTCTAAAATGTAAAAACAATACCAATTATCCTGAATCTATTCGTAGATAAATTAAGAACACAAATAATGACTAGTACACTTCAGTCTGGTCATTCCTTAATAATGGTCATTCTTTGAGGACAACTTAAAGAAACATCCCAGCACCCTCCACATGACGGTCAATCACACTCTGCACTTCTCTTATGTATTGTGCATTACTGTGAGGGGGGGGTGGCATGGGGCTGTTGTAGTAGCTGATGAGGGCAAGCATGGGCTACTGCACAGCCCTGGTTGGTCAGTCTGCACCACTGCCACCTCCCCAGTGTAAAGGTGAGGTTGATGGGGGACACAGTGCTTCTCGAGGGAGGACTCTTTACTGCAGATCGCACACAGAGTCATTTGCACATAACTATTGTGAGTACATTCCTTAAAGGCTGCATTACTGATCTCTCTGTCAGTAGAAATCTTTAATTTACGAACTGACTACTTCCTTGGCGCTGGGGCCTCTGCAGAGATTCTCAGGCTACTCACCTTCCCCTTTAACATCATTGGATCGCTATCAGATTCAAAGACTCGTACAAGTCTATTCCATCCCACCCACAGGGATTTAGTATGTGTGCACTATTGAAATTGCTGGTAAAACAGCACTCCTCTGGTATTATCACACAGGCCCTCTTACAGGAGCCAAGAAGCCTTCGTCAACAAGGAGATTCAGGCAGTCCAGCCAGAGGAAGATGGATGCTACCCGAGATGTTTCCCACAGACTCAAACCTTAAGAAACATTGATATCTGGCTATGCATCCTGGTTCCTCTGTTTCTGATCCCCCACGTGTCCAAGGCCACAGTTTGCCCTAGAGGGTCCAGCAAAATCTCTCAGGGGCTCCTTCTCATCACACCTTCCACAGACGCAGCTTGCTTCTGAAGGAAGAAAAAGGATCCGCACCAACTAGAATCTTGATTAAGACCTTTGTTTCTTTATTCAATCATTCAAGTAAAATGGTACATCTTGGGGTACGCATTTCAGAAAAGCAATCCTTAATCATAGGCATATACCTTGTGTCCACATAACACATATATAGTGGACCTCTAAACACGCACCCCACCATTACCCATGTTCAAACAATCACCAATTATCATGAACCACAAAGTCTAAGCAAAAGAGAGAAAGGTGGACTAGAACTTCACAAAATCTATGTAGTCTGTTTACATGCTCATATATACAGTTGTGAACAGTTTACCACCATCAAGAGTTATATGACATAATGCTTGTTTTTACAGAGCACATAAAAATATGTCATAGTATTGTTCCACTTGAATGGGATAATTACATAGACCTTTCCCCTCTAAATTGAATATATATCATTAGTCACAGGAGAAATAATGAATAAATGAGAACATAAGTCCGCATACGTCAGAATATTCATTGTCATCTTAGAATTTCACAACAAGTGCATTGTCATCACAGGTTGCAAACAGTCACATATAATTGAATGCCCCGTTTGTCATAGTATGTTGTTTATCTACCTGGAACACATAAAGGGCATAAGTTAGTAAAAATGGGATATATCTGTATGATAATTTAGCCCTTCTGGGTGTCGGACTTGAGTGTCAAGATCCAATGAGCTTTGTGACACATCAACACCCGCTCCCAGTCTCTGCCCCTCATTGGTCTTGATACCCTTTCAATGCCCTTCACAATTAGTGTGCCCACATTACCTCCATGCACCTCTAAAAAATGTCGGGACAAGCCGGATAGATTTCTGCGACTGGCTGAGGTATTTGGATTGGAAGCAGTTATATATTCGCTGGATTGGAAGCAGTTTTTACAGGTTGCTAATACACACTTTAAGCACACAGCAGTGATGGGCGAGTCCTAAATTACTCGGAATCGCTTGACTCTAGCGAGTCCGAGCCCGGGACTTGCTACTCGTTGCGAGTCTAGCGAGTCCAATGTTAATGAATGGGGAAGCGAGTAATAGCGAGTAATGTGCGATTTACAAATCGCAGATGTGTCTCGGAAATCGCTCGCATTGCCGTTTTGGAAACACAAGCAGGTGGCGTACGTGCTATTTGCAGGTAGGAGAGCAGCAATGCACTGGTCTGCCACAGAGAAAATAAAGCTGAAGGGGCTATTATGACCCAAAATCTATCAGGTGCAAAAAAATAAGAAATAGTACCTCAGCTAAGCCTCTGACTTCAGCTATTAGGAAAGCTGAGTGAGTAAGCTAAGCTATGAGGTCGGTCCTGTGTGCACTGTAAGGCTGCTCCTCCCTGCCTGCCTGCCTACAGTCCTCTACACAGTACTCCTCTGTCCTCCTGGTAGCTCTCAGAAGAGCTGTTTGGGTTAAATATAAGGAATCTTGAAGTTTCCCTACACTGACTGACAATCCCTATGATCTGCTGCAGCATCTACCTCACCCTGCACTAGGTCAGATCTTCACAGGAATGTGGAGGAAATGGCGGTGGCAAGGCTTATATACAGCCTTGCCTGTCATACATGACATAGGCATCACGATGGACAGAAGCCAATCATAGTCCTGCCACAACCAACATGGCTGTGGCATTACTGAATATGATTGGCTAACATTCTTGTCCATCTTCACAAGTTTTCTGTCCTAACACACTAGGCTGTCTCGGAAGCTTTGTCGGAACATAACAGATTTTGTATTCGCGAGTCCCGAATACAGTATACAGGACTCGGATTCGTAGACTCGCTCAGAATCGCTCAGACTCGCTGCTGACAGCGGGTATCCGTGAAGCGGAGCAATTGTTTAAATGATTTGGGGAGATTCAAGCTACATAGCGATGTGATATAGCGAGTCTAGCGAGTGAGAACAAGTAAACTCTGACAAAACTAGGATTGCCATTGACTTGCATTGGACTCGTTACTGTGCGAGTAATCGCTGGGAAACTCGCTGAGTACCGAGTCCTGCGAGTCCCTTACTACTCGCCGAGTAACGAGTCCTAGCGAGTAGACTCGCCCATCCCTAGCACACAGCAACAATTTCCTCCAGGGCGGGTATGGCTGAGCGTCATTACACTTTCTTCTCTTCAGACCCTATCTTGAATTTCTTATTTCACTCTGCTTCATTCTCTTCTGTGGTTTGCTATCATTCACCTAATGCATCCCCACAGCATCACATCAATAGCTGGAGCTAGTCCCATCTCTATCTGCTGTGGTAACAGTGTGGTTATCCTGTATTCAAGATTCTTCTAAATGAGGTAGAAGATTATCAGTATAAAGTCAAGGAGGGTGGACTGTGATATGCATTATAACTTTGTGACACCAGCCGTGTAATCATTAGTGAAAAGGGAGAGTATTCGCCAATGCTTGTTATTACTCAATCGAGTATTGGGCGTAGTTCAACCCTTCACCCCTGAGACTTTTATTACAATTTTGACCAGTGTCACTTTATGATGTAATAACTCTGGAACACTTCAACGGCTCCTAGTGTTTCCAAGACTGTTTTCCCATGACCTATTGGACTTCATGATAGTAGTAAATTTAGGATCCTTTTGCCTTTATTTGTTCAAAAAATGGAAATTTGGTGAATATATATTTAGCAATTTTTAAACTTTTAATTTTTATACTGTTAAACTGAAGTGTAATACCACATAAAATAGTTAATAAAAAACATTTCCCACATGTCTACTTTATATCAGCATAATTTAGGGAAAAACATTTTTTTTTTGGTAGGAAGTTATAAAGGTTCAAAGTTCATCAGCAATTTCCCATTTTTCCAACAAAATTTACACAACCATTTTTTTAGTGACTACATCACATTTGAAGTCCCTTTGAGGGGTGTACATGACAGAAAACACCCAAAAGTGACCATTCCAAAAACTGCACCCCTCAAGCTACTCAAAACTACATTCAAGAAAATGATTAACCCTTCAGGTGCAAAGCAATGTGGAAGGAAAAAAAATTAACATTTTACTTTTTCCAACACAAGTGTTACTTTATCCTCAAATATTGCATTTTCACAAGGTTAACAGCAGAAAATGAACCCTAAAGTTTGTTATGCAATTTCTCCCGAGTATGCCAATATCCCACATGTGGTAAAAAAAATGTCACTGTTTGGGCGCACGGCAGGGCTCAGAAAAGAAGGGGCGACATTTGATGCTTCAAGCGGAAAATTAGCTGAAATCGTTAGTGGACACCACGTTGCATTTGGAGAACCCCAGATGTGCCTAAACAGTGGAAACACTCCACAAATGATCTCTCAAGGAATTTATCTAGATTTGTGTTGAGCACTTTGAACCCTCAGGTGCTTCACGCATTGAACCATGAAAATGAAAAAGTACTTTTTTTCCACAAAAATGTTTTTTTAGCCTCAATTTTTTTTATTTTAACAGGGAAAAGATGATAAAATGGATCCTAAAATTTCTTGGGCGATTTGTACTGAGTACATCAATACCTCATATATGGTGGAAAACCACTGTTTGGGCACACGGCAGGGCTCAAAAGGGAAGGCGCGACATTTGATGTTTCAAGCATAAAATTAGATGCAATCGTTAGCGGACACCATGTCGTGTTTGGAGAGCCCCTGAAGTGCCTAAGCAGTGGAAACCCTCAAAAAGTAACAATATTTTGGAAACTAGAACCCCCCAAGGAACTTTTCTAGATGCACAGTGAGCACTTTGAACCCCCAGGTGCTTCATTCATTGAGCAATGAAAATGAAAAAGTACTTTTTATCCCCAAAAATGTTATTTTAGCCTAACTTTTTTCATTTTCACAAGAGCAACAGGATAAAATAGATCCTAAAATGTGTTGAGCAATTTGTACTCAGTACATCGATACCTCATATGTGGTGGAAAACCACTGTTTGGGTGCATGGCTGGGCTTTGAAGGGAGGGAGTGACCTTTTGGAGCGCAGATTTGGAATGGGTCTGTAGGTGTCATGTCCTGTTTGGAAAGCCCCTGATGTGCTGAAACAATGGAAACCTCCCAGAAGTGACCCCATTTTTGAAATTAGAGCCACAAGCAATTTATTTAGATGTGTGGTAAGCACCTTAAATCCCCAGATGCTTTACAGATTTTTATGTCGTTAATCTGCAAAAATGAAAATATGGAGGATAAATGAACATTTTTCTGGAAAAACAAGGATTTTTTCATTTTCACACAGGCAACATGATAAAATGGACTCTGAATTACGTTGGGCAATTTCTCCTGAATATGCTGGTACTCCATATGTGGCGGGAAAACAATTTTTTGGGTGCATGGCTCGGCTCGGAAAGGAAGAGGTCGTGTTTTGAGCGGGAACCTGGTATGTAAATTTAGGCTATGTGCCGATGCTGCGGATTTCATACTTTTTTGCCACGCTTTTCCCCCATATAACTCAATGTCAGCTCCAAAATACTCAGGAAATAAACAGCACTGATCACACAGTAAGTATTTGTTGTCTATTTGGATGGTTTCTCACTACTATTTTTTCGGTATCCATGTAAATCCATCTTGGGTGCATCCAGTTCAGTACGGTTCCCCTGATCCGGGTGTTCACGTTTTTTTTTCACTAAGGCCAAAATCCCATTTTATAGTGATTTTGGTGTCCATTTAAAAACCGTGAACAACTGAATCCAGGGCACTATGGGTTCAATTTGAATATGGCTCTATGGAACTTGGATCCGGCAGAATGTGGATCCCTCTGGATCCAGGTTTTTGGACTGAGCATACACCCACTGGTAGGTGTGTCATTTACAACCAGATCCAGCAAGAAAAAAGATACCGTATATACTCGCGTATAAGCCGAGTTTTTCAGCTGGGCTAAAAAGTTCCCCCCTCAGCTTATACGCGAGTCATTACGCCCCCCCCCATCGGTATACAGGCCCCCCCAATCAGTATCCAGGGCCCCCCCCATGCTCTGCAAACCTGTAAAGGAATAGATCATTATACTTATCGCTGCCGCTGTCCCGCTGTCCCGCCGCCTCTGCCATCATTCTCTTTTTAGAATATTAAACCATCTTGACTCATTAACACCCGTCATACAACATAAGAGACATCTTCACAAATCACTCAGGCATCTATTCACTCTCTTTATTCTCCTCCTAGTCGCAGGGGATATTGAATCTAATCCAGGCCCTTGTTATAATACTAGTCTAAAGTAAACCTGGCTCACTGGAATTTAAGGTGCTCTTGAGAAAAATGTCGTAATGTAAAAGAGTATCTCAGGCACACAACTAAGAAAAAGAGACTTTTTGCATCAATTCCTGTTTTTATTGTCTTGTCAAAAAATGGTGTCAGAAAGTGGAACGTTTCGGTTTCGCAGAACCTTCTTCAGCCACTGACACTATATAATAAAGACATGTACATATGTTTATTCACATATAGGGAGAAACAAATGCAGTGTTATATCTGATGACGATTCAGGACAATCATATATAAGGCATCAAATAAAGAAAAAAGAAAGCGAGAACAAGTGTCATATCAATATATCATTGAATCAACATATTAATGCATATGTAATACAAGGCCAGACCCATACTAATGTAGATCATAAGGATAACTCAAATATATCTCCTTGTAATCACTGTTACTTCTGAAGGAGAGTCATAATCATGTGAAAAATGTAGTAAAGGAATCAAAAGAAAGGAATTAGTAAATATAGGTCGGTGATAGTGCATTTATTAGTAGGGTATGTACCTGAGGAATAAAGGGTCCTCAGGAACGTATATATAAAAAAGAGTGTGGATTCAGCCTCGTAACGAGAATCGTTGTTCGTAGGTTATAGATACCTGTAAAGATTACAAAAAAGTGATGGGGAAAACAGGAAATCAACTTGTCACAATCTAGAGGTATTTTATCCTCTAATATGTGAAATAACAACTAACAATTACCTACTACTTAGTCAAAGGAAGACCAATCTGTGCAAAAATGGTCATAAGTATACCCAATGGTCAATATGGACCCAATGTAAGGGTCAAAATAGCCCTAAAAGAAGAAGAGTACACATGTCACTCATAACGGGGAAGCACTAGCGAAGGATCAGTAAGATCTCATCTGAATCTAGATAATCAAACAAATAACCTCTGTAAGAGCCCAAATGACCCACTGTGGTACCGCTGTTCTTATTTCATAAGCAGCTGTAAAGAAACATAAGAGAAGAGGCATATATATGGGATAACGATCCTGTGTAACAATATTCCATACAATCCCGTGGTGTCATTCAGTAATATAGAGACAATGATGTTAGAATACCTTTAGGATAAAGTTAGGCCGGTTTCTGATCAAAAGGGAAGAAGAAAAATAGAGAAATTAATTAGAACAATCTCACCCAAGTGTAGTCAAGTCGTACCGCTCGTGTATGTGCATACCGTCCGGTCAGGGGAAATGTGAGTGAGGATCAGGCCGCCACCTCTGTGTTTATGTGAGCGAGGGGCGGGTGTAGTGCGATTTCCTGTTTCCATCATCTGGAACGCAGGACTCGCTCCGGACCGCACGCTGCGCGTGCGCACTCGCACCACTGTAATCCCTATTAGTCAGCCTGTCAGGCCTAAGTAATGGAACGAAGACAGCCGCAGACTCTATCAGTAGATCTGCGGAATGAAAGAAAAGGGATAAGAAAGAATGTTAGAAGCACATATGTAAGGATGTCTTATACTAGGAATATTACTGTTTTAGAATAACCCACTGGGACGATGGAATAATAATGCAAAACAGTGAATCAGGTATAATGCTAATATCCTACCAGGATATTTTGAGACTTCCAATAGGATTAGTGTATGCATATATAGAACAACGGCAGTACCTGAAATCCTTGGTAAACACAGAATATATATTATTATATTAAAGGGAAATATTATGACAATAAGCTTGATTTTACAACAAATGAACTCTAGAAATACACATTAACAGGCAAGGCAGACCTCAAAGTTCTAGGAAAAAGGGGATGTATACCATAACTCAAATTTCAATATTTAGGGTCATATTCCCTGTTTAAACCTGATGGGGATAATGTCTGTAGGGTATGTATCCAGTATAATTCCCTTTCCTTAAGTCTGGCTATGCGGTCTCCCCCCCCGTCGGTTGGCAGGAACATGATCAATAACTTGAAATCTCAATTGTGCCACATTGTGGTTATGGGTCATAAAATGATACGGTAGAGGTAGGAGATTCTGACCACACCGAATGGTGGATTTATGCTTGCTTATCCGGTCTCGGATATGTTGGATAGTTTCTCCAACATATCCGAGACCACACGGACATTTAATCAGATAAATAACATAGCTAGAATCACAAGTAAAAAATTCCTTTATGGTGAATCTCTTGCCAGTCCTAGGGTGGGTGAACGTTTCGCCCTTAGTCATGTGTGAACATTGGAGGCAACCCAAGCATGGAAAGTTGCCCCGTTTTGGTGTTGCCAAAAAGGTCTGCCTTGGAACTATTTTGGAGGAACCTATGTCAGCCCTTATTAATTTATTTTTAAGATTAGCAGCTCTCTTATAGCAAAAAAATGGGGTCTGCTAAATTCAGGGACAGTAGGATAAGATAGGCCCAGCAGAGGCCAATGTTTATTGACTATCCTCTTATAACCTGTTGAAAAAGGGTGATAAGTGTTGACACAAGTCACGTAGGGTCCAGTCCGTTTAGTGCGTGGGACAATGTCAGTGCGGGGCAAGGAGATATGTTTGGGATACCCTCTTTCTCTAAATTTATTCTCCATTTCTGAATGCCTAATTGCTCTCTTCTGTGGATCTGAAACAATTCTTGATACCCTCATATGTTGTGAATGTGGGAGGGCTTCCTTTAAAGGTCGTGGATGACAGCTGTCAAATCTTAGTAGGCTATTTTTATCCGTAGGTTTGACATATAAGTCTGTTTCAACTATGCCCATTGTACCGACACTGACAAGGGTGTCCAAGAAATTAACTTCCCGGGGCCCTACATGCTTGGTAAAGGTCAACCCTGGGGTTCTAGAATTAATGTATTCGAAAAAGACGTCAAAATCATTCAGTGGACCCTTCCAAATCAGGAAGACATCATCAATATATCTTCTCCAGAGCTTCACGTGTGTCTTCATCAGATAATGTGTATAAATATGTCTATGTTCAAAATACGACATAAATATATTCGCATAAGGGGGTGCCACATTTGAACCCATGGCAGTCCCCTTCCGTTGTAAATAGAACTGGTCCTGGAACAGAAAATAGTTCTGTCCAAGTACCAGTTCTAAGGACTCTAAACAGAATGCTTTACCTGAAGGTGTCAGGCTGCCATACTCATTAAGAAACCAGTCTACCGCCTCTAAACCCAATGTATGGTTTATGCTGGTATACAGACTGTTAACGTCTAGTGTAACTAGCGAACAGTCTGTCGTTAATGTTCCGACATTATTAAGACAGTCAAGGAAGTCTGATGTATCTTTGAGATAAGCTGGGGTTTTTTGTACCAAAGGTGAGAGAATTTTTTCCAAAGTGATTGCAATGGGGGAAAGTAATGAATCAGTTGATGCGACTATAGGTCTGCCTGGTGGATTCCTCAGATCTTTATGGATCTTCGGGAGTATGTAAAAAACTGGAATTGTTGGATGGGGATTCTTCAGGTAACAGGCCAACTTCTCATCAATAATTCCCATTATGGAATATTTCTGTATATAAGTGTCAATCATTTTGGAAATTCTATGTGTAGGATCTTGTGACACCATAGTATATGTGTCTGTATCAGCTAGTTGCCTTTTAATCTCGTTTACATAGTAAACACGATCGAGGACCACTATCGCACCACCTTTGTCAGCTGGTTTTATGATAATCTCCCCATTACTTCTCAAACTTTCAATGGCTTGAGATTCAATATTACTAAGGTTATGTTTAAGATGTAAATCTCCTTTCTTGATATCCTTGATCATCTTATCCATGTCTGTTTTAACTAGTGATATATAAGTCTCGATCGGATGATATATGCGAGGTGGTTGAAAGTTACTACGTGTCTTGATGTTAAGATTCCGTGTAGTGAAAGTTGCCGACTCTCTGGGTGATGAGGGGGAAAGGGAGTTGTCTGTCACATTAGTCCGTCCTGAGAAGTGGGCTTTTAGTCTGAGAGACCTAAAGAAATAATTCATCTCCTTCTCAAGTGTGAAAGTGTCAAACCGTGGTGTTGGACAGTAGGTCAGACCCTTCTGTAAGACCGTGTATTCTGCTGGTGAAAGCGTGTATTTCGAAATATTAAAGACGAGGTCTGCCTTACCTGTGATCTCCTCGTCATCCCATGTGGTCTGTTGTGATCTCCTCTTCCCCCTCCTCGTCCTCTTCGGAAGCGTTGTGTGCCTGAGATACTCTTGTTATAATACTAAGCCTAACTCTTTCCCTGCTACACTCAGAAAGTCCAGGAATCTCATTAATATTTCTTGCATGCCTTCTGTCTCCTTCAATTGTGCTCTTGAGAACCCTCGCTCAGCATGTAACAAACTCTCCTACATCCACAACTTTTTCCTTTCACATAACATTAACCTCCGTGCCCTTATAGAGTCCTGGATTCAGCAATCCAAGACCACTGCCGCTGCTACTGTCTCATATGGTGGCCTACAATTTTCTCATACCCCTAGACCTGAGAGTAAACCAGGTGGAGGTGTTGGTCTGCTGCTTTCAACAAATTGTGCTATTCAAGTTATCCCACCTGTACCCTCACTTACCTTCCCTTCCTTTGAGGTCCACACTGTCAGAATTTACAGGCCCCTCTCCCTGTGAGTGCAGTGGTTTATTGCCATCGAGGCCCTCAATGTCAGTTCCTAGTCCGCTGTGCCACCTGGCTTCCACACTTTCTAGCCTGTGATTTTCTCTCATCATGGGGGACGTTAGTATCCCTATTAATAATCAACAAAGGTTGATGCATTAAATATAGATCTCTCATCTTCAAAAAATAAGTTTTTTTAAAAAAAAAACACACACAGCACAGAACATAGAGGTATTTCTCTATTAGGCATTAGTCTAAAATGTAAAAGCAATTCTAATTATCCTGAACCTATTAAATATCTATGCATAGATAAATTAAAAACACAAATAATGACTTGTTCACTACAGTCTGGTCATTCCTTAATAATGATTATTCTTTGAGGATAACTTAAAGAAACATCCCAGCACCCTCCACATGATGGTCAATCACACTCTGCACTTCTCTTATGTATTGTGCATTACTGTTGGGGGGTAGCGTGGGGCTGTTGTAGTCGCTGACGAGGGCGAGCATTGGCTACTGCATGGCCCTGGTTGATCAGTCTGCACTGTTGCCACCTCCCCAGTGCAAAGGGGAGGTTGATGGGGGACACAGTGCTTCTCGAGGGAGAACTCTTATTTCTTAATAAACGGTTCTTTACTGCAGATCGCACACAGAGTCTTTTGCACATAACTACTATGGGTACATTCCTTAACCATTGCATTAGGAATCTCTGCATCAATAGAAATCTTTAACTTACCAACTGACTACTTCCCTGGTGCTTCGGCCTACTGAGATTCTCAGGCTACTCATCTTCCTCTTTAACGTCATTAGATCGCCGGCGGATTCAAAGAGCCATACAAGTCTATTCCATCCCACCCACAGAGATTTAACATATATACACTAGTGAAATTGCCTGTAAAACAGCACTCTACCGCAATTATGACACAGGCACTCTGACAGGAGTAAAGAAGCCTTCGGCAACAAGGAGATTCAGACAGTCCAGCCAGAGGAAGATGGATGCTATGCTCTAGACTCAAACCTTAAGAAACATGGATATCTGGCTACGCATCCCAGTTCTTCTGTTTCTGAACCACCATGTGTCCACGGCCACAGTTTGCCCTAGAGGTTCCAGCAAAATTAGTGTCTTAGGGGCTCCTTCTCATCACGCCTACCACAGACGCAGCTTACATCTGCTTGCTTTCACTTTCTCATGCTGACTGCAACTAACATGGCTGCATCCTATTTTGTAGCTCTCTAAACTCCACCCCTAATGGGTGTACTACTTAACATTAATGTGGAGCCCACTGGGGACGGGGTACTCGGTGCCAGACCGGGGTACTGCTGGGGAATGTCACGGCGGTCCTGGTCAGGACCGTATCCCGGGCCCTCACAATAAAATAGGGGGTTATTTACAGGGATTTGTCACTTGTGACGCCACCCACTATATGCGGCCAGTAATGGGGCCGCCGCTGCTGCAGAACCTCCGGGGATGATGGGATAGCAGCTTGGATAGAATAGTTCCTGTGGGCAGAACTGGGTTCCCCGGGGCAGTGGTAGTAGTAGTTAAAGTCTGTGAGGATAGTTATTGATGCTGCAGGAGAGTAGGGGTAGCAGTAGAGATGATGAGAGTAGAGGTAATCGCAGTATATGAGGGCAAGTGGGGCTTCAGCATAAGGATCACACACACTCACGATTTCTGTTGTTTTCCAAGTCTTTACTTGCAGATGGTATAACACAATATTGTCCACGGAGTCTGTACCGGGTTGCTCTCACCCTGACCGGGTCCTTGGCTTCCTACTTGTGCGCTGTGTGTGGCCCTGCTGCCGCTTGTAGCTGAACTGCTGGCCCTGTCTCTGCTCACGGGTACCAATCTGCTGGGCAACTTGAGTCCTCTGTGTCACTGACCCCTCCGTGTTGCTTTGCTATGGTGCTGTGATGATGGTGGACCTTCACTATGCCGGTGTTTACTGTCCTGTCTGTCTCAGGCACAGCCTCGGATCCGGTATCCGTCTTAAGCGCCTCCCCGGGGTCAAGTTTTTGGGGTAACTCTTTATCCCGGGTATGTCCCTCTGTTCCTCTGTCTCCTCTCCTCAGACCTCTCAGGACCTCCACTTCTACTTGGCTCTGCTCCTGCTCCAGACTCAAACTCCAACTCTCCTTTGGACTGAACTAACTGTCACTTCTGCTCTGTGGTAAACAACTTAGCTCCTCCCACTAGTGCAGGTGCCACCTAAGCTCCTCCCACTTTCTAGTGCAGTGTTGTGTGGGGATTAAACCTGTGTTGATGTTTCTGTGGCACATTAACCCTTGGGGTGCCACATTAACTCCTTCCCTAACTCGAAGGTACAGTACACCATAAAAGCATTAACCTCTTCCCGACCTTTGACATTATAGAGACGTCATGGAAGTCAGTGCGTTTCCGACCTATGACGTCTCTATAATGCCATGGCTTCTTTGCGGTCCTGCAGCTCCGGTGACCGGCTCAGTGAAAGTCACCAGAGCTGCAGGATCACAAGGACCCATACTTTAGCCCGGTGGGGTGGGTTAGCCCCCCATGGCTAAAGTCACTCTGATTGGCGTTAAAAGTGTAACTGCCGATCAGAGCGAATCAGAGCGATTCACCCCTCCAGATCTGATTGGAGCTCTCCAACCAGATCTGGAGGGGTGGATTAGCAGGTGCCCTCTCCCTCCTCAGCCTCCTTCCACTCTGGAGCTCATCAGGGCCACCCCCCCTTCCCTCCCATCCGCCCCCCCATCATTATCTATCTGCCGGCCGCTGCACCCACCCATCAGCCTCATCAGCCCCCTCCCTGCTCATCTGTGCCCCTGTGTCCTGTCCCCCCCCTTCAGCCCCCCCTGTGTCCTGCGTCGCCCCCTCCCTCACCCCTCCCAGCCCGCCGGTCATCCTTCTCTGCTGTGGTGTGGGCCCCTCCTCCTCTCCCAGGCTCCTCCTCCTCAGCGGTGGATGAGATAAGTATGAATGAATGGATGGATGAATGAGTGCATGGGTGCATGCATGGGTGCATGGGTGGATGCATTGGTGCATGCATGGGTGAATGGATGGATGGGTGCATGTGTGGATGGATGGATGGGTACATGGGTGGGTGGATGGGTGGGTGCATGCATGGGTGCATGGATGTGTGTGTGCATGCATGGATGTGTGCATGCATTGATATTGCATGGATGGATGTGTGCATGCGTGGATGTGTGCGTGTGTGGATGTGTGCATGCGTGGATGTGTGCAAGCGTGGATGTCTCTGCATGCGTGGATCTCTGCGTGCGTGGATGTGTGGATGGATGCCTGCGTGCGTGGATGTCTGCATGCGTGGATGTCTGCGTGCATGGATGCGTGCGTGTGTGGATGTGTGCATGCGTGGATGTGTGCATGGATGGATGTGTGCGTGCGTGGATGTGTGCATGCATGGATGTCTCTGCATGCGTGGATGTCTCTGCGTGCGTGTATGTCTACGTGCATGGATGTGTGCATGCATTGATGTGTGTGTGCGAAGATGTGTGTGTGCGTGGATGTGTGCATGTGTGGATGTGTTTTTGCGTGAATGTGTGCATGCGTGGATGATTACATGCATGTGTGGATGTGTGCGTGCGTGGATGTGTGCATGGATGGATGCGTGCATGGATGTGTGCATGCGTGCGTTGATGTGTGCGTGCGTGCATGGATGTGTGTATGCATGGATGTGTGCATGGATGGATGTGTGCGTGCGTAGATGTGTGCGTGCGTGGATGTGTGCATGGATGGATGTGAGCATGGATGGATGGATGAGGACATGGGTGGATGGATGCATGGGTGGATGGATGGGTGCAACAAGGGATCAAGTGTCCTCTTGTTGTAGTCTCTAGGATTATAGTCATGGTGCACTGTATGACAGATCATTGCCATACAGTGTACCATAACTCTGACCCCAGAGACTGTTGGAAGAGGACTGTCATGAAAATGAATATTGATCATGATTTTAAGGTATTGGAGAGTCAGTCAAAGCTAACTCCCTCATCCCTCCTCCCTTTTAGCTGGTTTGTAAGGAGTTAGCAGAGATCCTCTGCATGCATCCCCCAACATAAGCTTTTACGACCCCCCTAATAAATAACTTTCAGGAGAGCAGAGATGTGCACCGGTCTAAACCAGTTGTCTTTGCTAAACAAAATCCTTTGTCTAAATTCACCGTGGTTTCAATATTGAATTTAAGACGACCCGATCATACCACAAACACATAATGCATATTTTTAGATTACTTATCGTGTTGCGCATTCAATGATGTGTTTTGTACAGTTATACCACATTCTGGAACCTGGGAATGGATTGCTGCCATTGTAAATATGACAAGCAGGTCATATTTGGTATCAAACTTCTCAGAGTCACCTGACCTGAAAAATGAGTTATAGATCATGTCTGTGAGCCCACCACATCCCCAGATATGAAGAATGGGGATTTATTAAGCATGGTGAGAGAGGAGGTACCCGAGGATCCTCCCAGGGAGGAGGGATCACTCTAAGTGGTGGGGGTCACAAATTCCCCTGGTTAGATAAAAGCAACGAAGGCTTTTTTGAATCATTCCAACCTGGGCTGAGATAGCTAAAACACCGTATTCGCTGTCTGAAGGAATCCAACCATCCAGCAGGGGAGAGGCCCCCCCACAAAACCAAGCTTACCATGCGAGACTAGGTCTGAACGTTTCTTACTTTATTCCCTTTTATTTTTTTATAACTGCTTATTCATACATTGTATATTGTCTTTTATATAATACTAGATGGTGGCCCGATTCTAAAGAATCGGGTAGTCTAGAATCCATATATAGTTTATTTACTAATAGTTACGGGAGTGCGGTGAAATGAATTGTGTGTATACAGGCGGCTCTGTGGGTAGCAGAGTATATGGTGGCTCAGTGGTTAGCAGTGAGTGCGGTGGCTCAGTGGTTAGCAGTGAGTGCGGTGGCTCAGTGGTTAGCAGTGAGTGCGGTGGCTCAGTGGTTAGCAGTGAGTGCGGTGGCTCAGTGGTTAGCAGTGAGTGCGGTGGCTCAGTGGTTAGCAGTGAGTGCGGTGGCTCAGTGGTTAGCAGTGAGTGCGGTGGCTCAGTGGTTAACAGTGAGTGCGGTGAGATTGGTCAGCGCAGCGGCGTGGGCAGAGTGGTCAGCGCAGCGGCGTGGGCAGAGTGGTCAGCGCAGTGGCGTGGGCAGAGGAGAGGGGGCAGAGGCGGCTGGGCAGAGGACAGGGGGCAGAGGACAGGGGGCAGAGGCGGCTGGGCAGAGGACAGGGGGCAGAGGACAAGGGGCAGAGGACAGGGGGCAGAGGACAGGGGGCAGAGGCGGCTGGGCAGAGGACAGGGGGCAGAGGCGGCTGGGCAGAGGACAGGGGGCAGAGGCGGCTGGGCAGAGGACAGGGGCAGAGGCGGCTGGGCAGAGGACAGGGGGCAGAGTCGGCTGGGCAGAGGACAGGGGGCAGAGGCGGCTGGGCAGAGGACAGGGGGCAGAGGCAGCTGGGCAGAGGACAGGGGGCAGGGGACAGGGGGCAGGGGACAGGGGGCAGGGGACAGGGGGCAGAGGACAGGGGGCAGAGGACGCAGAGGACAGGGGGCAGAGGACGCAGAGGAGAGGGGGCAGAGGACAGGGGGCAGAGGACGCAGAGGACAGGGGGCAGAGGACGCAGGGACAGGGGGCAGAGGACACAGAGGACAGGGGGCAGAGGACAGGGGCAGAGGACAGGGGGCAGAGGACACAGAGGACACAGAGGGAGGAGGGGGCAGAGGACACAGAGGACAGGGGGCAGAGGACGCAGAGGACAGGGGGCAGAGGACACAGAGGACAGGGGGCAGAGGACAGGGGGCAGAGGACAGCAAAGGACAGGGAGGACAGAGGACAGCAAAGGACAGGGGGCAGAGGACAGGGGCAGAGGACGCAGAGGACAGGGGGCAGAGGACGCAGAGGACAGGGGGCAGAGGACGCAGAGGACAGGGGCAGAGGAACAGAGGGGCAGAGGACAGGGGGCAGAGGACACAGAGGGGGCAGAGGCGACAGGGGGCAGAGGAACAGAGGGGGCAGAGGACAGGGGGCAGAGGACACAGAGGGGGCAGAGGACAGGGGGCAGAGGACACAGAGGGGGCAGAGGACGCAGAGGAACAGGGGGCAGAGGACGCAGAGGACAGGGGGCAGAGGACGCAGAGGACAGGGGGCAGAGGACGCAGAGGAACAGGGGGCAGAGGACGCAGAGGACAGGGGGCAGAGGACGCAGAGGACAGGGGGCAGAGGACAGGGGGCAGAGGACAGGGGGCAGAGGACAGGGGGCAGAGGACAGGGGGCAGAGGACACAGAGGACAGGGGGCAGAGGACAGGGGCAGAGGACGCAGAGGACGCAGAGGACAGGGGGCAGAGGACACAGAGGACAGGGGGCAGAGGACACAGAGGACAGGGGGCAGAGGACACAGGGGGCAGAGGACACAGAGGACAGGGGGCAGAGGACAGGGGGCAGAGGACGCAAAGGACAGGGGGCAGAAGACGCAAAGGACAGGGGGCAGAGGACAGGGGGCAGAGGACGCAGAGGACAGGGGGCAGAGGACGCAGAGGACAGGGGGCAGAGGAGAGGGGGCAGAGGACACAGAGGGGGCAGAGGAGAGGGGGCAGAAAACACAGAGGGGGCAGAGGACAGGGGGCAGAGGGGGCAGAGGACAGGGGGCAGAGGACACAGAGGGGGCAGAGGACACAGAGGGGGCAGAGGACAGGGGGCAGAGGACAGGGGGCAGAGGACGCAGAGGACAGGGGGCAGAGGACGCAGAGGACAGGGGGCAGAGGACGCAGAGGACAGGGGGCAGAGGACGCAGAGGACGGGGCAGAGGACGCAGAGGACAGGGGGCAGAGGACGCAGAGGACAGGGGGCAGAGGACGCAGAGGACAGGGGGCAGAGGACAGGGGGCAGAGGACAGGGGGCAGAGGACACAGAGGACAGGGGGCAGAGGACAGGGGGCAGAGGACGCAGAGGACAGGGGGCAGAGGACGCAGAGGACAGGGGGCAGAGGACACAGAGGACAGGGGGCAGAGGACACAGAGGACAGGGGGCAGAGGACACAGAGGACAGGGGCAGAGGACGCAAAGGACAGGGGGCAGAGGACGCAAAGGACAGGGGGCAGAGGACAGGGGGCAGAGGACAGGGGGCAGAGGACGCAGAGGACAGGGGGCAGAGGACGCAGAGGACAGGGGGCAGAGGACAGGGGGCAGAGGACACAGAGGACAGGGGGCAGAGGAGAGGGGGCAGAGGACGCAGAGGACAGGGGGCAGAGGACACAGAGGACAGGAGGCAGAGGACAGGGGGCAGAGGACGCAGAGGACAGGGGGCAGAGGACGCAGAGGACAGGGGGCAGAGGACACAGAGGACAGAGGGCAGAGGACGCAAAGGACAGGGGGCAGAGGACAGGGGCAGAGGACGCAGAGGACAGGGGGCAGAGGACGCAGAGGACAGGGGGCAGAGGACGCAGAGGACAGGGGGCAGAGGACGCAGAGGACAGGGGGCAGAGGACGCAGAGGACAGGGGGCAGAGGAGGCAGAGGGCAGGGGGCAGAGGAGGCAGAGGACAGGGGGCAGAGGAGGCAGAGGACAGGGGCAGATGACGCAGAGGACAGGGGGCAGAGGACGCAGAGGACAGGGGGCAGAGGACGCAGAGGATAGGGGGCAGAGGTGGCTGGGCAGAGGACAGGGGCAGAGGAGAGGGGGCAGAGGCGGCTGGGCAGAGGACAGGGGGCAGAGGCGGCTGGGCAGAGGACAGGGGGCAGAGGCGGCTGGGCAGAGGACAGGGGGCAGAGGACAGGGGGCAGGGGACAGGGGGCAGAGGACAGGGGGCAGGGGGCAGAGGACAGGGGGCAGAGGGCAGGGGGGCACACAGGCTGGAGGTCAGTGGGGGCACACAGGCTGGAGGTCAGTGGGGGAAACAGGCTGGAGGTCAGTGGGGCACACAGGCTGGAGGTCAGTGGGGGCACACAGGCTGGAGGTCAGTGGGGGCACACAGGCTGGAGGGCAGAGCAGTGTGTATGGCTGCAGACTTACCGGTGGCCGGGCGTCGGATGTAGGAGGAGAGGAGGGCGGGCAGAGCTGCAGGAGAGGAAGTCCCGCCCTCCCTCCTCTCCAGGGGCACGGCAGGGAGCACGGCCCCCCCCCCGGTGTGTAGCTACTGGCTGGAGGGCAGAGGGTGGAGGGGAGTGGCTGGAGGGCACACGGAACTTCCGAGATCGGAACGTTCCGTGTGCCGGTGCCTGTAGCCGGGGGGCAGGCCGGCTACAGTGCACTGGATGAGCCTGGCGAAGACCATCACGGAAGTGGGCGTGGCCTTTTCCGGAAGTGGCCTTCGGGTTTTATATATAAGATTCTGTACATCTTTTGTAATCACTGCCTATTTTTGAGGAGTAAACTATTATAATTTACTAGTCTCGATCTCCTTGTCCTATGAATGAGTTCTCACGACCTCACTGCTCGTTTTTACGCTATCGCACAGGTTACTGATCTGCCTGCAAGAGATCAGTGGTGGCAGAATACCGTTTTTGTTGTATTTATGTGATATTGTGGGCCTGAGGGTGACTGGATCGAGGTATATATACGTTCCTGGCAGGAACGGTGGTATATATACATCCTGTCTCATCACGTGCCGCAATAGACAACATAAATTAGAGCAGCTGGGCTCCTTTCTTATCCTCTGGCAGTACCGGATTTGGCCAGAAGGCTAAGGGGGCGCCAGAGAACTGCAGGTCCTGACTAAGGTAATCGTGACAAGGACAATTAATCCCTTGCTGCAATCAGAACCAACCAGAACGCTTGGGCCTCTCCATGCTGAGGATTCCAGCCCCCAGCTGCTAGGTTGTACTTGGCTGGGCCAAAAATATGGCAGAGCCCCACGTCATTTTATTTTCTAGAATTAGTTCTAGAAATAAAAAAAATGGGCTTCGCTGTATTTTTGGTTGCCAATCAGATACAACGAGGCAGCTGGGAGTTGCTGGCAGTTTGTAGCTGCCAAGTTGTACCTGGCTGGACCAAAAATATGGGGAGCCCCACGTCATTTTCTTTTTTAAATCAGTTTTAGAAATATAAAAAAAGGCCTATGCTGTATTTTTGGTAGCCAACGAGGTACAACTTGGCAGCTGGGGGGCTGGAATCCTCAGCGTGGAGCGACCCAAATGTTGTGGGCCCCCCACGTTGCAAATTGCAAACCAGAGCCACCCAAAAAAATAGTGCATTCATTAGAAGTGCCATTTTCTGCTGCTGTACCCCAACTTATCCAATTGCCTTTGTGCTGGTGGCACACAGGTTCTCCATATGCGACATGGTGTCCGCTAACAATTTCAATGAAAAATTAGCTCCAATTGTTAGCGGAAACCATGTCGCGTATGGAGAGCCCCTCCCTGTGTGCCTGAACATTGGAGCTCCCCATTTGGGGTCACTCCCCATGGAGTGACCCCATTTTTGAATCTAGACCCCAAGGAACTTATGTAGATGCATAGTGAGCACTTCGAACCCCCAGATGCTTCATAAATTAGTTCATAAAAGGGAAACAGAAGATTTTTTGTGAAAAAAAAGTAATTTTTAATTTTTACGGATCAATTTGTGAAGCACCTAGGGATCAAAGTGCTCACTATGCATCTAGATAAGTTCCCTGGTGGAATCTTGTTTCCAAAATGGGGTCACTTGTGGGGGAGCTCTAATGTTTAGGCACACAGGGGCTCTTTATATGTAACACGGTATCCACTAATAATTCCAATTGTTAGCGGACACCATGTTGCGTATGGAGAGCCCTTGTGTGCCTAAACATTGGAGCTCCCCCACAAGTGACTACATTGTGGAAACTAGACCCTCCAAGGAACTTATCTAGATGCATAGTAGGCACTTTAAACCCCCAGGTGCTTCACAAATTGATCCATAAAAATGAAAAAGGATTTTTTTTTTCCACAAAAATTTTCTTTCCATTTTTACGGATTAATTTGTGAAGCACCTGGGGGTTCAAAGTGCTCACTATGCATATAGATAAGTTTCCTGGGGGGGGTCTAGTTTCCAAAATGGGTTCACTTTTGGGGAGCTCCAATGTTTAGGCACACAGGGGCTCTCCAAACACAACATGGTGTCCGCTAACAATTTGAATTGATTTTCCATTCAAATTGTTAGCGGACACCATGTTGCGTTTGGAGAGTCCCTATTGCCTAAACATTGGAGCTCCCCCACAAGGGACCCCATTTTAGAAATTAGACCCTCCAGGAAACTTATCTAGATGCATAGTGAGCACTTTGAATCCCCAGGTGCTTCACAAATTAATTCGTAAAAATGAAAAAAGAACATTTTTGTGAAAACAAAAGTACTTTTTCATTTTTACAGATCAATTTGTGAAGCACCTGGGGGTTCGAAGTGCTCATTATGCATCTAGATAAGTTCCTTGGGGGGTCTAGTTTCTAAAATGGGTTCACTTGTGGGGGAGCTCCAATATTTAGGCACACAGGGACTCTCCAAACGTGACATGGTGTCTGCTAAAAATTTGAATGGAAAATTAGCTCAAATTGTTAGCGGACACCATGTCGTGTTTGGAGAGCCCCTGTGTGCTTAAACATTGGAGCTCCCCCACAAGTGACCCCATTTTGGAAATTTGACCCCCCAAAGGAACATATCTAGATGGGTGGTGAGCACTTTGAATCCCCAGATGTTTCACAAATTGATCCGTAAAAATGAAAAAGTACTTTTGTTTTCAAAAAAGTTTTCCTTTAGCCTAAATTTTTTTTATTTTCACATGGGCAACAGGATAAAATGCATCCTAAAATTTGTTGGGCAATTTCTCCTGAGTACACCATAACCTCATATGTGGTCATAAACCACTGTTTGGGTGCACAGCAGGGCTCAGAAGTGAAGGAGCGCCATTTCACTTTTTGAATGGAAAATTAGCTCCAAAAGTCAAATTTTGCTCCTTCCCTTCTGAGCCCTGCTGTGCGCCCAAGCAGTGGTTTATGACCACATATGGGGTATCGGTGTACTCAGGAGAAATTGCCCAACAAATTTTAGAATCCATTTTATACTGTTGCCCATGTGAAAATGAAAGAATTGAGGCTAAAATAACATTTTTGCTAGAAAAATTAAAATGTCCATTTTTTTCCTTCCATGTTGCTTTAGTTCCTGTGAAGCACCTGAAGAGTTAATAATCTTTTTGAATGTAGTTTTGAGTAACTTGAGGGGTGCAGTCTTTGGAATGGTGTCACTTTTGGGTGTTTTCTGTCATGTACACCCCTCAAAAGGGACTTCAAATGTGATGTGGTTACTAAAAAAAATTATTTTCTAAATTTTGCTGGAAAAATGAAAAATTGCTGATGAACTTTGAACCCTTAAAGTTTCCTTCCAAAATTGTGCTGATGTGAAGTAGACATGTGGGAAATGTTATTTATTAACTATTTTGTGTCACATAACTCTCTGGTTTAACAGAATAAAAATTCAAAATTTGTAAATTGTGAAATTTTCAAAATTTTTGCCACATTTTAGATTTTTTCACAAATAAACGCAAAAATTATCGACCTAAATTTAAAACTAACATGAAGCCCAATATGTCACGAAAAAACTATCTAAGAATCGCTACGATCCGTTGAAGCGTTCCAGAGTTATTACCTCATAAAGGGACACTGGTCAGAATTGACAAAAATGCCAAGGTCTTTAGGGTCAAAATAGGCTGGGTCCTGAAGGGGTTAATCTGTGTCCACGTTTTAGGAAAGTCTCCAAGAACCGTATGAATTACTTCTTCTTTTGGTTCTACAGGTAAAAGTATTTCTGGGACTTTCTCTCTGTGTTTCAGTTTATTAGGACATACCTTGAGCTGGTCTCTGGAAACTGCTGTTGATGTCTCGCCTCGATCTTTACTAACAAGACAGACCTTTGCATTGTTGAAATTTGAAGGCAAGTTTTTTGGTATGTCTCTTCCTCTTCAGGACTTATTCATCTGGTTTTAAGGGAATTGCAGGAGCATGCTTATTATAGGACTTTTCTTGTCTTTCTCTGGCTTGGGTCAAACTTCTTTCTACACAATATTGTACCTTGCGATACTGTTGTTGACGTTCGGTATCCGAATCATAATCTGGTGAGTCTAGATTAGGTTTCACGATTCCCATATCCATTTCAATCGGTAATTTTCAAGGTCTTGCTCTCATTAGATATGCAGGTGTACAGTTGGTGTAACTCACGGGGGCATGATTGTATAAACCCACTAAATCTGGCAACTTTTCAGGCCACAGGTTTCTTTCTTCTAATGGCAAGGTCTTTAACAGGTCTATTACTACCTGGTTCATTTTCTCACAGATTCCATTAGTCTGTGGGTGATATGATGTGGTTCTTATTTTCTTGCACCCATGCATGTTGCAAAATTCTTGTAATATTTCTGCTTTAAATGCTGGTCCTTGATCTGTTAACACCTGTTCAGGATAACCATGTGGTCTGCAAAAATGAGTTTGAAAGGCTTTGGACGCTGTTTTGGCTGTAAGGTCCTTCACTGGTACTACCACCAGGAAATGAGAGTAATTATCTACAATGGTGAGGGCGTAGATGTAGTCTGACCAACTTAGAGTCAGTTTCACATGATCTAAGGCCACAAGTTTAAGTGGTTGCCTGGTGACGATTGGCTGTAGTGGGGCTATCTGGCTATCTTGATCCTTCCTCCTCAGGTTGCATGGGCCACAACATCTTGATTATTGCAATTCTCTAATATTTAGGCTTCCTTTTACTAAACTCTCTCCTCTCCAATCCATCCTGAATGCAGCAGCCAGAATCATATTTCTTTCCAAACGCTTCACTGATGCCTCTATCCTGTGCCAGTCATTGCACTGGTTGCCCATTCACTATAGAGTACAATATAAAATTATCACTCTAACCCACAAAGCCCTCCACAGTTCTGCTCCGCCCTACATCTCCTCCCTCATGTCTGTCTATCACCCTACACATGCCCTCCATTCCGCAAGTGACCTAAGACTGACATCATCTACATGAATTAAGGGGTTAATTGCCGCGACACTTAACATGATGTATGTGAACTAGCATTTGGCTATGTTCAAGGCTATGTACAGCTAAGGTGGCATATATGATACAGGAACACAGTAAATGCTGCTATAGAATATAAAGTAAAAATGAGAGTCTTAGCTTCAACAATGGCCATTGGGGAAGAGCCCGGTAACTGCGCCAAAGTGCTCTCTTCCTACCGGGTCCTAACGCACTGTTGCTTCATGCGGTCTGCAATTGCTAGTCTGATATTTTTATGCCTGTGGAATGCAATTAAAACCTGCTGGTATAGTGTGTCTGTGGACTGGGGCTACAGCAAGATGGAGTAAAGGGCGAAGTTACTGGGCTGGGGGAGGGGAAAGGGAGCTCGTCAGAAAAAAATCATACTATAAATCATAAAATGACAGCATCACCTGGACATGAAAAGGTGTTGGCAAAAAATATACATGAATTAAGGGGTTAATTGCCGCGACACTTAACATGATGTATGTGAACTAGCAATTGCAGACCGCATGAAGCAACAGTGCGTTAGGACCCAGTAGGAAGAGAGCACTTTGGCGCAGTTACCGGGCTCTTCCCCAATGGCCATTGTTGAAGCTAAGACTCTCATTTTTACTTTATATTCTATAGCAGCATTTACTGTGTTCCTGTATCATATATGCCAACTTAGCTGTACATAGCCTTGAACATAGCCATATGGTAGTTCACACACATCATGTTAAGTGTCGCGGCAATTAACCCCTTAATTCATGTGTATTTTTTGCCAGCACCTTTTCATGTCCAGGTGATGCCGTCATTTTATGATTTATGACATCATCTACAATCCAAACCTCCTACTCTCATCTCCAAGACTTCTCACGAGCAGCGCCAATTCCCTGGAATCGGTTACCAAAAACAATTCAATTAATTCCCAATACCCATAGTTTTAAGCAAGCCCTAAAAACGTATCTCTTTAGACTAGTCTATCAGTTATCTAACTATTCCCATTCTGCCCTTATCCAAATCTGGCCTCTTATGTCATCTGTCTACAGCCCCCATGCACTATATAGCACTTTATCTGTACTTGTACAGACCCTGACTGTTGACTAGTTCATGCAGCCTTATATTAATCCCCTATTTATCATATTTATGGCTGGACCATATATGACGGCACATTTTTTACCATTTACCTTTTGTGCCTCCCCTATTTGCTCATAGATTGCAACTTGCAAGCAGGGTCATCACGTCTCATAGTATCTGCTGAATTTTTTTGTTACTCTGTATGTCTGGCCCACAAGGGTCTGGGGTACTCAGATCTTGGGCGTTTGGGTACGGGGATGTCATGGGTGGTTGGTGCCCGAGTCTGTGCCCTTGGGTGACAACAAAAAGGGGTTATTTACAGGGGTAAACGTTTATAGGAGTAAATGTTGTGACACCACATGTAGTTCCGGTGATGGCACCGGCACTGCTGGGGCCTCCGGGGTGATGGGCGGCAGCAAGGTGTTGTGGCTCCCTACAGGTAGAGCAAGGTCCCCGGGGCTGTAAGGGTATGATGGTGGAATAGGGTAGCACAGTCAATGAGGTGTGGGACATGCTGGAAGGATGAACACACACACAAGAAAGTCTTTTTCTTTAGTTTTTTAGTGTTTTGCAGGTACATTTCCAGGGTTGAAGGGTGTACTTTGGGATTTCCATACTGAGTGGGCTATAGGCCTCCTTGTACTGTTCCCTTGTACTGTTCCCTGAAGTCTGACGTGTGTGAAACCAGGCCTGACCTCTCTTCTCTCTCACACCCGTATTGAGGCACTGAGGGCTGTCGCTTGGCTACCGCTACCTCTCTGCGGCTTCTGGCTCTCCAATGGTGAGTGCTTCAGGTGTCTGGGAAGCTAAGCCTCCACAGTGTACTGGGATTCTCTGCTGGGTTAATCTCTCTCCCTTGCAGACTCGGACTCCAGTGACCGGTGTTCTCCTGGGATGAGCCGGTATGGCTCCTCTGCCCCTGCTGTACTGTCCCTCGTCTCTGCCTTTAGTCCTCACTCTCTGGACTTCACACTGGCTCTGGTGGTGCTCTGGTTTTGGGCCGAGCATGGCTCCGGTAACCAGTTTTGCTCACTAGGCTCTGAGCTGAACTTTACAGTTCTCCTATCGACTGCACACTCTGACTAACTCTGCCCCCAGCACCTGTATTTATAGGGGATCTGGTTTAACAGAAACCAGTGGAGCTCCCTCTACAAGCCTAGAGTGGAAGGTGTTGGGTGTATGTGAGTACCAGATGTGGAAATCCCTTAGCATATAGTTGGTTCTATGGCTTACCTGGCACAGGACGCCACATGTATGGTCTCAAATTGTCTTTACTTGTCCTTTCTGAATTGTAAAGTGCTGCAAAAAAAGAACATAAAAAAAGGACAAACAGAGCCTAATACTGACTGTTTGTGCATATTACATGCTGTTAGGATCAGGCATGCTATAGTACTTAATTTTAAACTAAAGGTGACGTACCCCAGGGCTCGGGTACTCGGCTCTCAGGCGGTTTCAGTCTGTTGGGACGTCACGGGTGGCTTGCCCGAGGCCGTGGCCCTGGTGGTCAGCTAAAAACAGGGGGTTATTTACACCAGCTCCACCACAGCCCTCCGGTGGTCAATGGTATTGCGGCCTAGATGGATTAGTCTCTCGCAGGCGGGACTGGACCGCCGGGGCAGCGATGCTGTAAAGAAACGGTTTATAATGGGAAAAAATGCAGCAGAGTCGGAACTTCACTTCACCGGGTAACTACTGAAAACTTCTCCAAAGTCATACAGTTCAGCAGTGCAGTAGATGGTATAAAGGTAAATGCAATGGATGCTGCAACTGGAATTTCTGGCCGTTAGGTGGATCCCTCCTTATGTTCCTTTCCTTTTCCTTTCTTTCCTTTGCCTCCCAGTGGCGGTGAAGTCTAATCTCTTAAAGACGATCTGACCTCCTGCTGCTTCTTGTCCTGTTTACTTCCCTCCTGTGCGGTCTCCGGGACGACTTTCTCTGAGCTATGCAGTGACCACTGCTCCTAGCTTTTGGCTCCCTTTTCTTGACTCACTCAGGAGACTGGGGTTGTATCTATAATATCCCCGTTCTTTGGATTCTCTATGAGCCGTGTAGGAACTCACAGTTATGGGCTCCGGTACCCGTTTTCCTTCTTTGAACAAGCTCACTGCAGAGCCTCCGTTTCTTCCTTCTATCCTCTGGGATCTGTTCTGTTCCGGGTCCCTCAGCCGAGGAGACCCTCCTTGCTCCAGCTCTTACTCCATCTCAACTCCAACTCTCCTGGACTCTGCTCACTGGTTCCCCCTAGAGGTCACTATACACCCTCCCAGGGTCCCTCCCACCTACTATTCTAGTGTGTGGGTGTTAGCTCTAGGGTTCCACCTAGTGACCATTGTTCCAATTGCAGTGGGGTGACTACACCGCTTTCTGGGTGCAGTACCCCTTTTGTGGCACCTATGTAGTGGGGCGCCACAAAGGGATTGTCCAAGCTTGTGCTGAAAGCATGCTGTCACTCTATATAACTGGAGACGTCTGATTCCTCACAGCGCGCGCACTGGGTGCTGTCAGGATTCTCATGCTTTGGGAGCTGTGGTCTTGTGACTGCAGATGTGAAATTTACATAATTCCCAACACATATTAATTAGACATGCATGGCCTTGCTAAGTATAAGGGAATTGAGTAAGGCAGTGCACGTCTAGTTGACATGTGACTGCATGTATGCAAATCACATCTTTGTGGTTACATGATCTCCCTCTCTCTGGTGAATCCTAACAACGTGCAGTGTGTGTGCTGTGAGGATTTAGAAGGAATGAACTGTTACACGTGTTCAGGATTAGAAAGATAAAAGCACAGAAATACATCAATAAAATCCCCATCAGTACAGGAATACATGACTAAAACTCCTGTCAGTACAGGAATACATCACTAAAACCCTCATCAGTACAGGAATACATCACTAAAATACCCATCAGTACAGGAATACATCACTAAAACCCCCATCAGTACAGGAACACATTACTAAAACCCCCATCACTACAGGAATACATCACTAAATCCCCCATCAGTACAGGAATACATCGTAAAAACTCCCATCAGTACAGGAATACATGACTAAAACCCCCATCAGTACAGGAACACATTACTAAAACCCCCATCAGTACAGCAATACATCATTAAAACTACCATCAGTACAGCAAAGCATCACTAAAACTACCTTCAGTACAGGAATACATCACTAAAATACCCATCAGTACAGGAATACATCACTAAAACCCCCATCAGTACAGGAATACATCACTAAAATACCCATCAGTACAGGAATACATCACTAAAACCCTCATCAGTACAGTAATACATCACTAAAATACCCATCAGTACAGGAATACATCACTAAAACCCCCATCAGTACAGGAACACATTACTAAAACCCCCATCACTACAGGAATACATCACTAAATCCCCCATCAGTACAGGAATACATCGTAAAAACTCCCATCAGTACAGGAATACATGACTAAAACCCCCATCAGTACAGGAACACATTACTAAAACCCCCATCAGTACAGCAATACATCATTAAAACTACCATCAGTACAGCAAAGCATCACTAAAACTACCTTCAGTACAGGAATACATCACTAAAATACCCATCAGTACAGGAATACATCACTAAATCCCCCATCAGTACAGGAATACATCGTAAAAACTCCCATCAGTACAGGAATACATGACTAAAACCGCCATCAGTACAGGAACACATTACTAAAACCCCCATCAGTACAGCAATACATCATTAAAACTACCATCAGTACAGCAAAGCATCACTAAAACTACCTTCAGTACAGGAATACATCACTAAAATACCCATCAGTACAGGAATACATCACTAAAACCCCCATCAGTACAGGAATACATCACGAAAACAACAGTCCTGAACATGTTTTCTAGGTAGAAATGGGCTAAGATTCATCCATGCCAATGTAAAGGACTAATGATGGACAATTCCCAAGTAATGCTTAGATGCATTTATTGCTGTATGAGAGGCCACACCAGAAATTGAAAGCACTTTTGCCACTGGAAGACATGATTTAGGATTATTTTTCTCGGGAAAAAAATGACCAATGTACGGTATATTATTTTTGACTTATTTGTTTGATTTAGTCCCCTCTATCTAGTTTTAGGACTTCGGGACTATTCTAATATAATTTTAGGTATAATTTATGCTGAAACATGGAACATTTCGAAGTGTTCAGAAAGCTTCAAGCCCCACTGTATGTGTGCTTCTATTTTAATTTCCTTTCAGTGAGTTATACTGAGAATGAGGTCGTTTTTCATAGAATACTTGTAATAACGGCTCACACAATACCTGTGAAAGCATGTCCATAAAATATACATGTAAATCAATGATAAGTCTACGGCTGGCATGATGTACACTAATAGAAGTTGCATTCATTGTTCTTTTCTAATGTGTGGCAAAGATGGTGCATTTTCCAATGCTTTTGGGAAAATAATCATGGTAAATAACAGGGGGAGGGAATTTTAAGAGCTTTTAAAATGTTTTAGGTACACACAGTATAATAAACTAATCACTCAAGTGTCATAATGTGAATTATAACTTGCAAAGAGTAAACTCCATTAATATGTAACTAGGATAGCATAAAGCATTGTAGTCAGAAATAGGCAGTTCAGTTAAAAGCTTAGAGTAGATATTACATTCTGAAAGAAGGATCTTTAAATTGCATGTCTAAAAATATAAATAAATTATCGAGTCACGTGGTCTTGTGAATTATAACGGAGCATTACACGGTTATAAGAAGTCAAGAAACGTCTTGCTTTTGGAGTTAAATTATGTTACATTAAGGACGTCAGGAATGAAGGCTGACAACCTCCTCACTTCGAACAATGTCACAATTCTTCTATTTTTGCAGTTTCCAATTATTGTGATTCTTTTCTTTAAATAAAACATATGCAATAAATGACTACAATGTCATTCCCACCATAAGGCTACATTCACACATCTGTGTTAGTTTTACCACCTTGAGAATTGAAACATTTTTTTTCTCAGTTATCAAGTTATCATTGTAATTTCTTTTTAGCGTTGCATCCTTTTTTTTTCCGCATCCATTTAAATTAAACTGAAACAGAAATACTCAACTTTTTCTGTCTATTGACAAATAACAATGGAAAACTAAAGGCCCCGTTACATGTAGCGATATCGCTAACGATACAGTTGCAATGTCACAGGTTTTGTGACGTTGCAGTGACTTTGCAGCGATGTCGCTGCGTGTGACATGCCGCAGCAACCATCGATCAGCTCGCTGATTGCTGCGGAGTGGCCAAGACCATTTTTCGGTCACTGGTCTGCCGCTGTCACGCATGCATCGGCATGTGTGACAGGGGCAACGACCAGCAATCCCCAGTCTGCTCCCGAGACCCTGAATGATCCAAGCAACCGTCAGGTGTTGACGCATTGCTGGGTGATCGCTAGTAAGTATGCCTGTGTGGCATCTCACCAGCGATCACATAGCGATGTACCAGCGATCCCGATCGTTGTTTGGGTCGCTGGAACATCGCTATCTGTAACCCGGCCTTTAGGCTTAGGTAAAACCTGCATCCACCCATATTCCCCCGGAATATCTCGTAATTGACAAACTAAATGCACACACACTGGTATTATCACAGATCAGTGATAATACCGGTGCGGGAGCTTCCTGTTGCATCCAGTTGCATACCTTTTTCCTGCCGGGTCCGATGGAAAATGAAACACCCCCTGGGAAGCCTGTCATTTAATACTGCATTCTGGGCATGTGGAGTTCAAAAACCTTGATCCGGCATCTGGATCCAGTGGGATCCGGAGTCTGCTGGATCCAGGTTCCATAGAGCCACATTTTAATTCAACCCTGAGTGCCCCGAATCTTGGTGTTCACAGTCTTTGTCACGGACACCAAAATTGCAACATGTTGAAATTTTGGTCTCTGTGCAAAAACTGTGAACACTCCGATCAGGGAAAAACGGGAAGAACTGGATGCACCCTCAAGTTCATGCAGCCTCGTTGAAAGTCAATGGGGCCAAAAATGCATACGGGTACATCCAGTTTAAGCTGGATTCACATGGATACCAAAAAACAGTAGTGTGAAACCAGCTTTAAAATGGATGGAATATATATGGACTCTGAAATACAAAGTATGGCCCGGATTTATCAAAGTGTTTTCACCAGAGATCTAGTGTAAAAGAATTTAAGTCACTTTTTTTGCAACTTGAGGATGCGCAAAAATGTTGCAACCTATGGCATTTTCATGCCAGTTTCCCATAGCTTGTCTAATTTATGGGTAGAGTTGGGGCAGGCAATGGCGAGATGCCACAACTTGTCTAATTTATGGTGAACTGTGGCATACTTTACTCTAGAAATCTTACTCCAGTCCCCAAGAGAAGTCAAATTTGCAGTGAGGCACACAAGATTTTCCAGATGTACCTGATTCATTAAAACAATTGAAGAGAAAAGTCTATCTTCTGCAACAAAAGGAGGTTTAGGAGATGAGGAGATTATTTTAATTGCTTTATTAACTTCCATTAGAAATCCAGCCAACGCTTTTCAGGTGTATAGCCCTTACTATGATTAATTAAGGAACTTTAATATAACCATCCTCATCTTCTTTTGAAGACAGACTTTTCTCTTCAATTTTCCAATTTACCTGGGAATGAGTTCCATGCACCGCGATCTGCTGAAGTTCCTCTGTCCTGGCTGGTGAGCTGATGAAATTTGCTCCTATGTGTACTGATTTATTAAGAGGCATCTCAATGAATCGTGCACCTCTGACTCTAACATGCCCCCTCATCAAGACCAGCATGAAAAACACTGAACTTGATAAAACGGGGCCAAGATCTTCTGTGTTTTGACCATTTTATACTGATAATCATACATTTTATGACAAGCAGGATGAGACATGATCTGATTCTCATGGACTGGACACAATGATCCATTTTTAAAAGATGTTTGTGTGAATTAAACTTTATTGGTCCATGTGATTCCTGAGAAAAAATGGACTGCTCTACGATGTGCCACATGGATGTGTTAACGTGGCCTACAATGGGTTACTGCATAAAACTTAAAGTGTAACCACTGTTGAAATTTTGTATTTATTAATAATAATATTAATAATAATAATAATAATGTAGAGCTAATGATTATAATAAACTTTGAAATATACTTCATAAGTGAAATCTGGAAGAAAACCTTTCAAAAACCTTCCAGAAGATATTCCCACTAGACTGTTTCTAAACCTGACATATGCTGGTTGTCAGGGAAATCTGTCTTTAGCTCCAGACACTGAATACGGCCATATAAGGGTGGATGGCAAGGCCTACACTATATTCACAATAGAGATGATCAGAGACTCAGGTTACCTCAGGCAAGGCAGTGCTGAGCTCAGGCTGTCAGCACATAGCTCCTGTGAAATCTCTCCACTCACATCACTCTGCTTCATGCAATCAGCTGATAAAACAGAGCAGAGCTGATATGGAGAGGAGTCAGATAGGATCTCATAGGACCTGTTTGCTGAAAGCCTGAGCTCAGAACTGTCCCTGCCTGAAATAAACTGAGAGTCTGATCAGTTGTATGGTGAACGCTGTGTAGGCCCCAACTATATGGCCATATTCATGTGTGGAGCTGAAGATGAATTTTCCTGACAACCAGCATATGTCAAGTTTAGAAACAGCCTAGTGGGGACATCTTCTGGAAAGTTTTGGAAAGTTTTTCTTCCAGATTCCACTTATGAAGTATATTTTAAAGTTTAATATAATCACTTGCTCTATTATCATTACATAAAAATTTAAACAGCAGTTACACTTTAAGTTTTATGCCATATGATGTCTTCATACAAGCTATAGCCCTACCCTGTACCTCCATAAAGATGTTGTTTAAGCTGAAGAAAACATAGCTGGTTTCTTTCTAAAACAGCAAGACCCTTGTCTACAGTTTGTGTGTGATGATTCATTCACTTCAGAGCTGAGCTGCAGCACAAGACAAAGGGTGTAGGCAGGGGTGCTGCTGTTTTTAGAAGATGGCCATGCTGTTCTAATCCAGTTTTTTGAAGCAGAGATAAAAAATGATTTATAGAAGCTTTATCTGTCTCGCTGATCATACCTGCATCAAAACGTTTCCATTTTGTAATTTTTTTTTTACATAACTTCTTCAAAAGACAAAGATATTCATAAAACTTTTGGACAGAGCTTTCATCTCATCAAGGTCATGGAAGATACAGAGAACGCAATCACCGACTGAATACTAATGGATCTCTTTTAAAAAGATTTATATAAAAAGAAATTCACCTGTTTTAGTACTTTTAAATTTTCTGGGAAAATAGTTATTTTTAGGAGGCAATAATAGAAAATGTTATCTGGCACATATTAAGTGACCTATGTAGGCTTGCAGCTGGGCAGGTACCAAATGGAGTGTATGTGTCACCGAGGTGGCTAGCCTCAGTGATGTGAAATTTGGAGAGAAGGCTCCAGCATAATATTGCCAGGAGGCTTTTTTTAATGGGCATGGAATTTTGGGTTCAGGTTTTAGGAGCGTCCAGAAGAGAAGAGTGGGTGGAACTGACCACTCTGATACCTCCAGCACAGATGTTCAGGCTGTCTATGTCCTATTTAAGGCAGGTGAAGCTGCCTCAGTCGTGTCTGTGAGGTGGGAAAGCCTCACCAAAAAGATAGCCTCCAGTGTCAGCTAGCTTCTGACAGAAACATGGACTTTAGCAGTTGTATGAACAGTTTTTTTTTCTTTAGCCTTTGTGCCGGAGAAAGTAGGGCTGTGGAGCCGGAGTTGGGGTCTATTTTAGTGGAGTCAGAATCAAAATCGGAATCGGATTCAAAGAAATTGAGGACTCAAGTCAGCTGTTTGGCTTACTGACATCACATCCATGGTTGTGGAGTCGGATTTGTGGAGTTGGAGATGGTGTTAATTTAGGTGGAGTTGGAATCTGAGTTGGAGTCTGATTCTGGGAAATTGAGGAGACAGACAAGGAGTTGGATGTTTGGCTTACTGGCATCCCAGCCATGGTTGTGGAGTCGGAGTCGGGGAGTTGGAGTCGGTGTCCATTTTGGTGGAGTTGGAGTCAGATTCAGGGAAACTGAAGAGTTGGAGTCAGAGTTGGATGTTTGGCTTACTGACTGCACAGCCCTGGAGAAAGGCTGTTTTATTTGTTTGGAGTCCACTGAGAGTTTATGAAGCAAATAAACCTCGTGTTGTTAGACCACAGACATGGCCTGTTTAAGCTATTCACTACATAGGAGACAAAATGTAAGATATAAAAAATTATATAAAAAAAGTACAATGCTGGAAATAAACAAAGTAAAAAGCAAGTGCATATTAATAACATAGGATACCTAGTATACACTATTTTTGATAATAAAAGCATTAAGCCATCCCATCGCGTCAACGTGTACACATATCTGAAAGCTACCAAACACTCGATAATATTAAACCTTACTATGTGTCAGAATAGACCTCAATACAACTTTTTTTCTTGCAACTAGAGCTAAAATCTTCACACCTGCTTATTTGCATACCAACTTTTGAGAAATAATTAGCTTGACCCATTCGTAAGGCTAGGGTCACACGAGTGTTATGTTGTGCGTTTAAGGGGGTTCCATTAAAAACATAGAATTTGGCAGCATTTGCGCAGTGTTACCGGAAAGGTGATGGTGGGTTTACACACACCAATTTATCTGTTCAATATCTGAACCAATCTCTGGTTGCAGTGAAATCATGGATACATTGCTCCATTTTGTGGCTGTGTACAACATGGAGCAATGTATCCATGATTTCACTGCAACCAGAGATCTGTTCAGATATTGAACAGATAAATTGGTGTGTGTAAACCCACCATAAGAGTGTGTTAACACTGCCAATTCATCCCTATGGATGACGAAACCCCACGCGCATTGCAAACACTGGCATCTAAGTGCCGGAGTTTAAAATCTTGCACTATTTCCAAGCCCATCACATGACGCGCGCTGCCATGTCACATGCGTCACGTGCATCATGTGAAGCACTTGGAAATAGTGCAAGATTTTAAACTCCGGCACTTAGATGCCAGTGTTTGCAATGCGCGCGGGGTTCCGTCATCCATAGGAATGAATTGGCAACGAAGTCTTGCCTTTCCGGTAACATTGCGCTAATGCTGCCAAATTCTATGTTTTAAACGGAACCCCACTGAATACACACCATAATGCTGGTGTGACCTTAGCCTTAGTGCATGGAGCTGCAGTTTATCATGATATGTAAAAATTGCATGACCCTCCATCCCCGTTTTTTTAACTTTTCCCTAGTTAAGGTTTTCTACTTTACATGCTACTTCTCATGTCGGATTAATCCTGTTTTGCTAAGAGGGGTTAGTCACTGAGTGAACAGAGTGGTTTATTTTTTGTCTTGAGTCTATAGCTAAGCCAATTTACTGTATGATTTACAGTATTTAAAGATTAATGTTAACCTGTATAGGAAACAAACAAGTGCAATAGGGTCTCATTTTCAATAAAGAAGTGTTGGCTGGAATGGACAACCTGATACAGTTGTGGGACCAACAACTGGTATACACGTATATTTTAGCTGCCGCTGGACCACATTTCCGCGTGCACCGTGCTGAAGATCAGTGATTGTAATGGACGTCGTGTTTTGGTCCGCGGCGCAGAACGAAACACACCGTCCATTACAGCCATTGGTATTTAAAGGCATCGCAACATTTTATTGCCATTAATGCCTGTTTTGAGAGATTAATGAATATATTCAAGTGGGATTAAATTCTACTTGAATTTTACAAAAATCTGCATACATCAAAATGTATCTTGTAATTCGCTTCTAGGCAAAAGTGGGAAGAAGTGTTGAAAAACTTGTAATATTGCAATTTTTATAGAAGCCTGATTGTCCAACTTACATCAGTGTTTTTTTATTTTTTTTTTTTATTTAGGTAATGAAACAAAATTCTGAATTTAAAAAAAATAATTGCTTTGTTTCACCATTTTTCAAGAAATGTATGTGTGAACCAATGTTTTTATCGATACCAATATGGGTCACATATGACATTTTGATCACTTTTTATTGCATATTTGGATAAATCACACTTTTACAGATGTGGTGATGCCAAATGGTTTTTTTTTTTTTTGTTTGTTTTTAAGGGAGGAGAAGGTGAGCGATTTTCATCTTTTGAAATTTTAATTTTTTTTAATATTTTTAAAACTTTTTTACTTCATTTTTTACATTATTGTCAGTCTCTTTATTGGATCTGAAACTGCAGTTGTCCAATCGCAAATACGCTATACTGCAATTCCACACTACTGCATTATGTAAGAAAAATCATGATCTCCTAAGGAGCTTCACAAGGGTACCAGCAAGGTAGCAACAGAAGCTTTCAGTAGGTCCCTTCTCCCATCTCATGGGAGCTGATGGGGTACGTTGCGCTCTCTCTCGGATAATCGCTCCATTTTAATGACACTGTCAGAGGTTGTCATATCAATGGTTAAAAGCCCAGCTTGTGGTGGGTGATCTGCTCTATACTGGTGGATCCTCGCACAGGATGTTTATTCATGTCTTAATGCGATAAGGGGTTAAATAAATTTACACTTTGGTGCTTGTAATAGATAGCATATGGATACAACATGGATTTTGAGGTATGTCATAAGTAAAAGAAAGTCATAGATGCTATAGAATATTACAGGATGGATTTGGTGACTTGGTAAAAAATGATGTTGAGGAGGCTGAACTTTTAAATTCCTATTTTGCATCTGTTTTCACTCAAAAAGTAAATGAAATATCAACTGATCTTCAGGAATGGAAGAATCCAAGCTAACTATAAATCCTATCCTTATTTACAAAGTGATCAAGTGTGGAATGGACAAAGCAACTGTTAGGTGGATTTATAACTGGCTTAGTGATCAGACCCAAAGTGTGGTCATAAAGGGCTGTACATCCAAATGGAAGAAGGTCTCAAGTGAGGACCACAGGCTCTGTCCTAAGCCAAGTGTTATTCAACAACTTTATCAATGATTTGGATGAAGGAAGTGAGGGTACACTAAATAAGCTAATCAACTAATTAAATTTGCTGATGACACAAAGTTAGGAAGAATAGCTAATACTAGAGAAGAGAGAGGATTCTAACAGAGCTAAACAAACTAGAACAGTGGGCAGCAACAATCAGAATCTACTATATAATTGCCTAATCGTGTCTGTCTGTAGCCGAAATCACGTGCCAGTTCACCAGCGCTCATTGGTCGCCGCCAGCCACAGCAACCAATGAGCGCAGCGTATACAAAACAGCTGTGTGCATTCAAAACTCGTGCAAAGCTGAAACCTGGCGACAGCGACGCATAGGTACCCACCGGTATCCGCCGCTCCGTTCTCACCCCCCCAATTCTCACCCCTGCCCGCCTCCCCCCTCGCCTGCCTCTGTTCTCACCCGTCGCCTCCAGCTACAGAATCGCACTCTGTACAGCGGTTATGTGACAGGGCAGGCTGATGTGATATCAAACAGCCCGCCCTGTCACATGACCACTGCACAGAAATCAGCACCCGGCATCGCTCAAGTCAGCCACGGGTAAGAACTGAGGGGGTAAGGGGGATCCTGCCCCCCGCCTCCATCCTGCCCCCACCTCCATCCTACCCCCTGGCTCCATCCGGCCCCCCACCACTATCCTGCTCCCCGGCTCTATCCTGCACCGCTCACTCTATCCTGCCCCCCCTTGCCTCCATCCTGTCCCCCCACCTCCATCCTGCCCCCCGCCACCATCCTGCCCCCCTGGCTCCATCCTGCCCCCCACCTCTATCCTGCCCTCCGCCACCATCCTGCCCCCCGGGTCCATCCTCCCCCCTGACTCCATGCCCTGCTGGCTCTATCCTGCCCCCCGGCTCCATCCTGCCCCCCACAGCTCCATCCAGCCCCCCTAAGCCTCCATCCTGCCCCCAAGCCTCCATACTGCCCCCCAGCCTCCATCCTGCCCCCCGCCTCCATCCTGCCCCCCGGCTCCATCCTGCCCCCCGCTCCATCCTGCCCCGCTCGCTCCATTCTGCCCCCCCGGCCTCCATCCTGCCCCCCGCCTCCATCCTGCCCCCCGGCTCCATCCTGCCCCCCCCCCTCCATCCTGCATCGCTTGCTCCATCCTTCCCCGCTTGCTTCATCCTGCCCCGCTCCATTTTGCTCTCACTGATTAGTTGAGACTGGCCACTGAACACCGACACCGCTGCCCACCACAGATACCGCTGCATACTGACACCACATCACTCTGACACCGCTTCACACTGCTGGCTCCATCCTGCCTCGCTAACTTCATCCTGCCCTGCTCCTTCCTGCCCCTGCTGATTAGTCTCTCCCGGTGACTGAACAACGACACCGCCGCACAACACTGATACTGCCGCACACCGACACCGCCGCACGCCTACACGGCCACACACCAACACCGCCGCACAAAACTGACACCGACACACACCGCAGACACCGCTTCACATCGACACCACTTCACACTGACACCGCTGCACACCAGCACTGCTGGCTCCATCCTACCTCGCTTACTCCATCCTGTCCCACTCCATTCTGCCCCCACTGATTAGTCTTGCCCGGCGACTGAACACCAACACTGCCGCACCCCGACACCACCGCACACTGACACCGCTGCACAACACTGATACTTCTGTACACCGACACTGCTGTACACTAACACTGCTGTACACCGACACCGCCACACACCGACACCGCTGCATACAGACACCGCTGAACAGCGACACTGCTGTACACTGACACTGCTGTACACTGATACTGCTGTATGTATCTACTATATAATTGCCTAATCGTGTCTGTCTGTCTAGAAAATTGCGCGCCAGCGCTCATTGGTCACCACCAGCCGCTGCAACCAATGAGCGAAGCATATACAAAACAACTGCGCGCATTCAAAACTCGCACCTAGCTGAAACCTGGCGACAGCAACGTATCAGCATCGCTAACTCCAGGATACATGTGTCCGGCCACGGATATCGTCGGGAGATCCGACAGTAGCTGCGGCTCATCTACTGTCGCACAGAGGTCCGCGGCGAGCCAGCCGGAGATGAGCGGTGTCAGCTTGCAGCGGTAGTACCTCGACCACCATATTGGAACACCCACATTATGGGTATTCCTATATGGCAGCCAGAATTCAAATCCCCCGCCAAGCCGCACTACTTCTCTGATTGGTCGCCGCGGCTATCAATTCAATCAGTGAAGCGGCGCGGCTTGGCAGGAAATATGAATCCCGCGCTGCTGATTGGTCGCCACCCTCAGCAGCGACCAATCAGTGGCACGGGATTCAAAACCCCTGCCAAGCCGTGCTTCTCTTTTAAAACACGCTTTGCTGATTGGTCGCCGTGGCAGGCGGCGACCAATCAGCGAGGCCGAGCATGGCTTGGCAGAGGTTTGAATCCCGCCCCGTGCCAAGTGCGGAGCAAGGCTTGGTATATTGGCGCGCAATTTGATCTGCTGCTCATAGTGTGACGCACTTCTTTGCTGTTTACAAGGCTGTCAGTCATAGTGTGACGCAGTTCACTCCTGTTTACAAGGTATTCTAGAATACCCGATGCATTAGAATCGGGCCACCACCTAGTGGTTTATAACAGGGAGAAATGCAGAGTCTTACATCTGGGCAAGAAAAATGAAAACCACCTATACAGAATTGGAGTAATAGAGCTAAGCAGCAGCTTGTGTGAAAAAGATTTGGGTATACTAATAATAGATATGGGTACACTGATAGTGTGATAATAGATCACAGACTGAACACGAGTCCACAGAATGATGCAGCAGAAAAAAAGGCAAACACAATTCTGGGCTGTATTAACAGAATCATACAGTCTAGATCAAGTGAAGTCATTATCATCCTCTGCTCCTCTTTGGTCAGACCTCATCTGGAATACTGTGTCCAGTTCTCAACACATTTCAAAAAAGACATTGGGCTATTTCACATCTAAGGCTGTTCTGCGTGTGGCTGCATAGCGTTAGCGCTGCTCTTGCACTTTGCAAACGCAGTCAAACGCAATGAAGCGCAAATCTAATGCTCTGCGTTAATGCTGCCTTTATATGCTATGAGCGAGCGCATGCAAACGCAAATGCAAGTGCAAAGTGGGGTTGTGTTTGAACGCATGCGCTAGTCCTAGCGCACAGGAAATGTGTCTGGCGAAGTTTTCTGTGCCCTACGACTAGTGCATGCGTTTAAACACAACCCCACTGTGCACTTGCATTTGGGGTTGAATTTGCATGCGCTCGCCCATATCATATAATGACAGCATTAACGCACAGCATTAGATTTGCGCTTCACGCCATTTGACTGCGTTTGCAAAGCGCAACAGCAGCGCTAACGCAATGCAACCAAACGCAGCACAGCCTTAGATGTGAACTGGGCCACCATCAAACTGGAGCAAGTTCAGTGAAGAGTGGCCGAAAGGTGACCGGCCTGGAAACCATGTCCTATGAGAAAAAGTTACAGGATTTGGGAATATTTAGCTTGTAAAAAAGAAGACTGAGAGGTGACTTAATATCTGTGTACAAATATCTCAAGGGCTGTCACACTGTAGAAGGATGATTCTCATTTGCACAAGGAAACACTAGAAGCAATGGGATGAAACTGAATGGGAGGAGACAGAGACTAGATCTGACCCTGGATGAGTCTGAATAAGAGTGAGGAGGGGAAGGTTTCGGCTTACAGAAAAAAAGTCAAGCCCACAGGGGAGCAATAAAAAAAAGCAAATAGTGATGTCATGCTACACACGTCAATCGCCTCCTGATTTACAGGTGGTTAAATCTGGTTGGTTACCTTTAACTGTTCACAATAACAGTAATTTTAAAGACAAACTTTTATATGACGCTGTATATAATGTGTATAGTAGCACGGAAACCTAATTTTAGTTTTACTTATATAATGTTGTGCTTTTATCGGTCCTTATTTAATAAAGCCAATCACATTATTGAATCATCATGTAACATATGGAACGTGCCTATCAGTGTATACAAAGAAATGGCAAAATTCAGCACAAATGTGTTTGCTTAGAGCCGGGCGCACATGTTCCCTCTTCAGCATCGCAGCCACCTGCAGAAAGATTAATAGACTTAAATCACCGCAGTGAAGTGCGGGGTGAATCCTATAGATTTATCAATACTGTCTGGCAGCTACAATCGCATTACAGTAATGAATTCACAGTAGAAACCAAGCAGGTAGACTTCTAAGCCAATATCTATTAAATGCCCTGAACTATACGTCTTTATTTCTTATATGGAGCTATGCATCTTTTTTTCATTTTGCAATTATCTGAAGCACAAAAATAGTAGGAATGTTGGAAGAGTAAAAGAAATAAGCAAAACTTCTAAACTGTGGAATCAGGATGGACTGGATGTCCAAGTAACTTTATTGTTGGATTAAAGAGTAACTGTCCTTTATTTCTAAACATATAACTGTAATATATCTTAATGGAAAAATCTGCTTCTTTCTCCACCTGAATCAATCATTCATTATCCAAACTCTCTATTCACAGGTACAATGTGTCCTATGGGATGATAGTTGGTAAAGTTCTATGGAGAACTGTCACTGTCAGCTCAGGAGAACTTGCAGCAGAATTTCGCTGTCTGCCTATGGCTCCTCCTTCCCACTCTCTCCTCCCCTCTCTATATCGTGTTAAAAGAAATCTATCACCAGGGTTTTGCTACTTCATCTGAGAGCAGCTAAATGTTGGGAAATAAACCCTGATTCGAACAATGTAGCAATTATTTTACTGGGTGCAGCAGATAAAATATGTGGAGCATGGTGGCTCAGTGCTTAGCGTTGCAGCCTTGCAGCGCGGGGGTCCATGGCTCAAATCCCGCCAAGGACATCATCTGCAAGGAGTTTGTATGTTCTCCCTGTGTTTGTGATGGTTTCCTCCCACACTCAAAAGACATTGTGAAAGGGGTATTTAGATTGTGAACCCCAATGGGGACAGTGTAAATGTATTAATATCTCTATGAAAGTGAATGAATTATATACTCAAAGTTTTAGATACAGCATGCATCTGAGCTCAGAAAATAACTCTGCCCACACCCCTGATTAGCAATTTTCTGTGTAATCATATATTGACTGTAAGCAGGTAATCATTTCTGGAGGCATGGTTGGACCAGACTGCACATGGGCAGCTAATCTGGCAGTGATAATGTCCTGCTGATAAAACACTCATTGTATTGAATTGAAACAACAGCACACAGCCTAATGAGTGACTCATCACTCAAATCAGTCTCAACCAAAACCTGCTGAGGCTGGCTTCAGACTGCGTGTCTGATCCGATCCGTAGCTGTCCGCTTGAGGCAGACAGCCGCGGACCGGATCAGCACACAGACGGGGGGCTATTATGCCCTCCGATCCTGTGTGCAGCCGCACGCAGCTGAACCAGCTGACAGGTCAGGACCGCGGCGCCCGCGGTCCTCACCTATTAGCATCGGGAGCTGCGTGCGGCTACACACAGGATCGGAGGGCATAATAGCCCCCCGTCCTGTGTGCTGATCCGGTCCGCGGCTGTCTGCCTCAAGCGGACAGCTACGGATCGGATCAGACACGCAGTCTGAAGCCGGCCTGACAGATTCCCTTTAAGACAACTGCCATCTCCTGTCTCAGTCATGGGAAAATCTGTCTTCACTGAGTATAGATTTTAGACATGAATTAAGGCCCCTTTCACACTAGCGTTTTTTATAAATTGCGGCAGATCCAGCAGATTTACCGCATAACGACCACACTTACGGCACACTTATGGCAAGCCCCATACATTGTCTATGGGGCTTGCGGCAGGTGCAGTATAGCCGCGGTTCCGGCATTGCGGCTGCGAAAAAACCACTGCAAGTGCCGGAACCACGGCTATAACGCACCTGCCGCAAGCCTCATAGACAATGCATGGGGCTTGCTGCAAGTGTGCCATAAGTGCGGTCCTTAGGCGGCAGATGCTGTAAATCTGCCGGATCTGACGCAATTTGTAAAAAACACTAGTGTGAAAGGGGCCTAAGAGAGAAAGATCAGTTCAGGAACTGAAAAAAGCTAATTTGCCTGAAAGATATATCATAAAGCTGCTTACTTTCATGTGTACTGTTGATTTATGAACTGATTAGTTTACACAACAATTACTCTTTAACTGTGTTTTTATCCAAGACGTTTCACAATTGTACGAGCCTCTTTTTCAGATGCAACACTTGCAGCTGCAAGTTTCTTGTACTATTACAAAACCAACAGAGCCAGATTTCATCCTCATGTAAAGCGCCATGGAACCTAATGGCGCTATATAAACAAATAATAATAATAATAATAATAATAATAATAATAATAATAATATGACTTCAGATTAGCAGACCATCTTCAGGGAAACCTATCTTTTTAATTCCATTTCTTAAGTGATAACGCCCTATCCTGGGCCCTTTATTGCAACAGCCTCAATGGTTAGGATTTTTAGTTGTCAATCACTTCCTGTCCAGTGAAGAGCACTAGAGCATGGAGTAGAAATCTTGGGATAAGTACATTTTATTGTATTGTCTTTCTCACCCTAGCTTACCTGTGTATAATTTTATGGTGCAAGGAACCACTTATATCTTGACGTTTCTTTGGAACCAAGCCTTACTTCTTAATCCGATATTAGTGAGTAAATAAAACCATCAGTGTCTACATATAAATAATAGAACTATATATCAGTAATTATAAGTAACTAGATGGCGGCCCGATTCTAAAGAATCGGGTAGTCTAGAATCCATATATAGTTTATTTACTAATAGTTACGGTTGTGCGGTGAAATGAATTGTGTGTATACAGGCGGCTTTGTGGGTAGCAGAATATACGGTGGCTCAGTGGTTAGCACTGCGCGGTGGCTCAGTGTTTAGCACTGCACAGTAGCTCAGTGGTTAGCACTGCGCGGTGGCTCAGTGGTTAGCACTGCGCGGTAGCTCAGTGGTTAGCACTGTACGGTGGCTCAGTGGTTAGCACTGCGCGGTGGCTCAGTGGTTAGCACAGCGCGGTGGCTCAGTGGTTAGCACTGCTCAGAGTGGTGAGCGCAGCGCCGTGGGCAGAGTGGTGAGCGCAGCGCCGTGGGCAGAGTGGTGAGCGCAGCGCCGTGGGCAGAGTGGTGAGCGCAGCGCCATGGGCAGAGTGGTGAGCGCAGCGCCGTGGGCAGAGTGGTGAGCGCAGTGCCGTGGGCAGAGTGGTCAGCGCACACACACACACACATACACACATACACATATATACACATATACACATACACGCACACACACTCCGCTATACTTATCACCGGCCCTGCATCTTCCCCGCCGCCTGAATCCTCAGTGGACATGTCGCCGCCCCCGGACGACTGGATCCAATATGGCATTTGGGAAGTCTCGCGAGACTTCCCGGACGCCATATTGGATCCAGTAATTCGGGGGTGGCGACATGTCGACTGAGGATGCAGGCTGCGGATGCAGGGTCGGTGGTAAGTATAGGTGTGTATAGGTGTGTGTGTATAGGTGTGTGTGTGAGTGTGTGTGTGTGTCCCCGCTTACGGGCGCCATCTTGCTTTACCCTCAACGGGTGAAAAGCTCCAGTGACGACACCGGACAAAGTGACGGAAGTGGCGGACAAAGTAACGGAAGTGCCTTCAGCTTTTATATATTAGATATATAACAGTAAAGTCAAGTATCAGAAACATGCATTTAATCCCTTTTGTAAAATCTACTTATGGAGGTTGTTGGAAGCTCTTATGTATTTGGCCCTTTTGCCCTTTCTATAGGATGGCCGTAACACTAATACATTACCGAATTCCATGAGAAAAGATTCCAATACAACCATATGAAATTAGACTTACGGTATTCTGAAACAATATTACGGAACATGGAAATTTAGAACCCTCAGTGACTGGAACCTGTCCTTTCCCTATACAGTGGAATCTTCATGCTTTTGTAAAACCCTTGGAAGCCACTGAATAGCTCTATATATGTTGGGACCTGTCTTTGCCTCTTCACGTTGTGGTAGTTTGCACTAGAGATCATCAGAACAATGCATGCAAAGATGAACATTATGAGATTTGATTCAGGGTTTGCAAAAATAACTTGCCCCACACCATTTCCCTCTCTGTGAAGCATTAGAGAGTGGGCTAAAGTCATTTAGAGCTGTTACAGAAGATTGCCTATAATGTCCTTGTGCCGCCCAGCTTAGGGGACCGGGATACCCGGCGCAGGGTCCCTTTCCTTGGGGGAGTCACTGGTGGCTGGACCCAGGCCGTGGCCCCAGGCTGGCACACTCCTAAAAGGGGGTATTTACAGGGGATTTAGAAGTTTATATAGTTTATAAAGTTTGTAGATGTTATTGTCGTGACGCCACCCAGAATAATGTGGCTATATATGGCCACCGCTGCCTTGTACTGGCCAGGGGATGATGGTGAGAGGCAGCTGAGATGGTATAGCCCTTTTCCGGGTAGGGCTGTAGGGTCCCCTGGACAGGTGATGTTAAAGTTAATGATGGATGAAGATGGAAGTATGATGAGGAGATGTTAAGGACACAGACACTTACTTGATTCACAGCAAATTCTCTCAGCGGTGATGGTCCCAATCCTGGATAGATGGTAGCTGTTAAATCAGAGGCTGAGGCACAGATGAGGTTTAACTGGTTTACTTTCAACCAAACTATAATACAACAAGTCCCGTCTCCGGAGTCTGCAATAGGGGTTCAGTTGGTCAGGCCCCACCGGGTCCTTTACCTCCTGCTTGCGCTGTCTATGTGGCCCTGCTGCCGTGTGTGAACTCGCTGCTGGCCCAAATCTGTCCTCTCTGGGTCCCACTCAACAGGCAACTTGAGTCCTTTGTCTCTCTCTGCTTACCCCCTCCGGGAGTACTGCTGAACTCTTAGTATGTTGCTGTGTCTGGCCCTGTGAAGCTTGTTGTTACCTCACGTTTTCCGGTTGCTGTATTGTATATAACTAATGCAGCCACGGATCCGGTATCCGTATCTGCGCTTTTTATCTAGGGTAGATAATGATGCTACCCGATTCTGAAAGTGTTCCTCTTATCAGTTTTCTCCTCCTCAGACCGATGGCTTGGCCCTGGAAATTGTCAGCCAGTCCTCAGGAACTCAATGCAGCTCCTGTCACTCTGAGCTCGTGGCTCCAACTGTCTGAAAATTTACCTCAAACCAGTGTTTTATCTCTAGGGAAGTCTCTGGTGTCTCTGGAGGTCCCCCTACTGGCCAAAGGTGGTAGTGCAGTGGCATGGCTTTCTAAGTGAGTGCAACTATTATGATCTTATACTGTGGCTAATACCCGCAGGGGCGCCACATTCCCCCTTAGTTAAGAACAGTACTCCGGGACTGTGGACAATTAGCATAAGATATAACAGATAATATTTACAGAGTCTTAAAAAAAAATAAAAAGTTACAAAAACCACTCAAGTTTAAAAAATAGAGTCTTGTAAAAAGTCACTTCAAATAGCGTCCATTAATACAGCTCTGTCCTTGAGGGCTATTTATTTGTTAGGAAAGGCACTGCAATTAGCGTCCATTTTTCCAACAAAGTTTATGAATAATTTAAGAATGTTCAAAAAACAGTCTTTCCGGAGCTTTAATTTACCGCCTCCGGGCTGATAAATGAAGAAAAGAGTTCAAGAATATGCAAGTAGTTCATACAGAATAGTCTCTGTAGGTACTGAGCTTTTTAACGTTACATCTAATAACTACTAATTAACAACTAAACAAGTTCCTTTCAGATATTTCGGGTTGTAATATCTATTTACATTTGGTAGTCTGCATATCTTGCTGGTAATTGACCCTGAGTACTACGCTGTGATCTGCGTAACGCTTGTGTACTGGGTGTACTCAATGTGATGGTGTGAGTGGATGTATACCTAGTAAGTACTTCTGGTTCTGCTAGGGATAATTCCACATTTGTGGGATTGGCAATTCCACCGTGTCCAGGACTATTATTACTAGGAATTTGTTCTTCCTGTCTTGGAACGTCTTGTGGTACAGGGTCTGCTTCTAATTCTATTGGTCTTGGGGCTTCTGGTATTACAGGCTCTGGTGTTTGATAGAAGGTCATCATGGGAACTACTACTGCACCATTGTAGGTTGGCCAGGTTTTAGGAAAGTCTCCTAGATAGGTGTGATATACTCCATCTTCTTCTTTTTCTTTAACAAGTTGAACCGGTACTGGTTGAATAACTTCTGGTTCAGGTTGAATGACTTCTTTTTCTTTCAATGTCTCTGGACATAGTTTTAGATTGTCTCTTGACACTAGTACTGATGTTAATCCACCATCTTTGCTTATAAGACACATTTTAGGATTGTTCACTCTCATTGGTAAAACTGTATATGGGGCGGATTCCCACTGATTGTCCAGTTTATTAGTGCGACGGTTTCTCTTGAGCACTTGATCACCAGGTTTTAATGGGGTTGCTAGAGCATTCTGGTTGAAGTATTGCTCTTGTCTTTCTCTAGTTTTCTGGAGATTCCTTTCTACGCATTCTTGCACTTGGCGATATTGTTGTTGGCGTAGGGAGTCCCAGTTGGAATCCTGCACTTCTGCGTCAGGTTTTACGATGCCCATTTCTAGATCTATTGGTAGCTTGCCAGGTCTTGCACGCATAAGGTAAGCTGGGGTACAGTTTGTGGAGCTCACCGGGACATTGTTATAGAGGTCTACCAAGTCAGGCAATTTCTCTGGCCATAGGTTTCTCTCTGTCTCTGGTAAAGTCTTTAAGAGATCGATTACAATATGGTTCATTTTTTCGCATAAGCCATTTGTTTGCGGATGATAGGCTGTTGTACGGATCTTCTTGCAGCCATACATATTGCAAAATTCTCTGAAGATCTCTGATTCAAATGCTGTGCCTTGGTCTGCGAGTATTTGTTCCGGATATCCATGGGGTCTGCAAAAGTATGTCTGGAACGCCTTAGCTGCTGTCTTTGCAGTGAGATCTTTCACGGGCACTACTACCAAGAAACGTGAGTAATGGTCCACTATGGTTAAAGCATAGACATAGCCGGACCGGCTTGGTGTCAATTTCACGTGGTCTATTGCTACGAGCTCAAGTGGTTGCTTGGTAACTATAGGCTGGAGTGGTGCTCTTTGGTTTTTTAGATCTTTTCTTCTGAGGTTGCACGGACCACAGTTTCTGCACCATTCTTCAATTGATCTTCTCATTCCAACCCAGTAGAATCTTTCTCTTAAAAGTACTTCTAGCTTTTTCCACCCGAAGTGACCAGCACCATTGTGATAAGCTTCTAGGACCATTTTTACATCTTGTTTAGGCACAATGATCTGCCATACTAGCTCATGCGTCTTTGGATTGGTATATCTTCTGCACAGCTTTCCTTGGTACAGGAACATTTTGCCTCTCTCTTTCCAGAGTTGATGTGTCTCTTTCGGTGCATTTTCATTGGGATACGCACTTTGCTCAGTCAGCAGTTCTTTCACCAACTTCACAGCTGGATTGCTGTCTTGAGTGTCAGCCCATCTGTGGTGTGCTAATGGGTTGAGATTCACTTGTTGATGTTTCTGGTAGGCACTGGATTGATACTGTCCTACCTTGGGACGATGGAAGGCGGGTAGTTCAATTTCTTCAAGTTCTACCGGTTCTTCTTCCACGTCTCTCAAGTGCGGCATCCGGGATAAGGCGTCTGCATTTCCATTCTTTCGGCCTGCTCTATACTTGATCACGAAGTTGTAATTAGACAGCCGGGCTATCCATCGCTGTTCCAGCGCACCTAGCTTGGCTGTATCCAGGTGGGTCAATGGGTTGTTATCAGTATAGACGGTGAATTCTGCAACTGCCAAGTAGTGTTTGAAACGCTCAGTCACAGCCCAGACTACTGCCAGTAGTTCTAACTTGAAGGAGCTGTAATTTTCAGGATTTCTTTCAGTAGGCCGGAGCTTTCTACTTGCAAAGGCGATGACTTTCTCCTTGCCTCCTTGCTTCTGAGATAGTACTGCTCCCAGTCCCACATTACTGGCATCTGTGTAAAGGATGAAAGGTTGATGGTAATCGGGGTATGCCAGAACTTCTTCTCCGGTCAATGCCTTCTTCAACTTTTCAAAGGAATCTTCCCTCTCATCACTCCACTGGAAAGGAGGATTGCGGTTTGAAGGCTTCTTCGACTGCCCTACCAGGATGTCTTGTAGAGGTGCTGCTAGCTTGGTGAACCCTTGGATGAATCTACGATAGTAGCCCACCAGTCCCAGGAATTGCCTCACCTGTTTCACGCTAGTAGGTCTTGGCCAATCCCTTATTACGGTTACTTTCTCGGGATCCGGTGCTACTCCTTCTGAACTTACAACGTGTCCCAGGTATTGTACCTTTGGCTTTAGAAGGTGACATTTTGATGGCTTGATCTTCATACCATACCGGGATAAGGCTTCGAACACTTCTGCCAGATCTTGTAGATGTTGTTCGTAAGTCTTTGAGTAGACTATTACATCATCTAGGTACAGAAGGACGGCTTCAAAGTTCTTGTGTCCGAGACAGCATTCCATCAATCGCTGAAAGGTACCGGGTGCGTTGCAGAGTCCGAACGGCATACAATTAAATTCACAGAGACCCATTGGTGTGGTAAATGCTGTCTTCTCTTTATCTTCCTCAGCCACAGGGACTTGCCAATACCCACTTGTTAAGTCTAAGGTGGAAAAATAGTTAGCAGATCTTAAAGCGGCTAATGACTCTTCAATTCTAGGTAAGGGGTAGGCGTCTTTATGGGTAATGTGATTAATCTGCCGGTAGTCTACGCACATTCTCATGGTTCCGTCTTTCTTTTTAACTATTACCAGAGGGGCTGCCCAGGGACTACAACTGTCTCTTATTACCCGGCCTGTTTCATCTCTCTCAGCATGTCTTTAGCACATTGATAATGAGCGGGCGGTATGGGTCTATATCTCTCTTTTATTGGTGGGTGGTTACCGGTAGGAATTGTATGTTCTACCCCTTTAATCTGTCCGAAGTCTAATGGGTGTTTACTGAAGACCCGTTCATATTCTTCTACTAGTCGGTACACCCCTTGTTTTTGGTGGGTAGGTGTTGAATCTGTACCTATATGCAGCTGCTGACACCAATCGTCTAATTCTCCACTTGAACCATTGTCGTCCGCCTGACATGACGGATTCAAGGGCCCAATGGCTATGATGGCATTGTTGTCAACAGTGTATAGCTTGGCCATTGTAGCGTACCTTGGTAAAGTGACCTCTTCCTCTCCACAATTCAAAAGACGTATGGGCACTCTTCCCCTGTGTACCTCGACTATTCCTCTAGCCGTTAATATTGTGGGTCTACTATCAGTGTACACAGGCTCTACCAAGGCTTGGTAATCTCGTCCTTTAATACCAATGGCTGCTCTACACCATACCAGCATTTCAGTTTTTGGAGGTATTACTATAGGAGTTGGGTCACTTACCCTCACACTGCCGATTTCTCCACCTGCAACCTCTACTTGTTGCTTCAGCACCAATGCTTTTATCTCTCTCCAGAGAATTCTCTGCTGGCAGGATTGGGCAGTTTCCGCAAATTGCTGTAAAATAGTAATAACCTCGGAAAAACAATTTTCTAAAACATTCATACCTACCAATACAGAAGGTTCCCGTCGGTTAACATCAACAATTATGATACCCTGATTCTTTAATTCTACTCTACCAATCTTAATGGTCATCTCTCTAAATCCTACTTGCGGTACCAATTTTCCATTACTAGCATATATACTTAGCTCAACATTAGATGGTCTTTTATCAATGTCTGAATCTGCCCAGTACCTCTTATAAAGGATATGTGGTATAGATGAAATCTGGGAACCAGTGTCCAACAAGGCATTGAGGGGAATACCGTCCAGCACGATGGGGATAATGGGACGTCCTCCGACGTACTTATCGTGCCAGGATGTTGGGCCTTGAAAGTTCACTCCTGCGAAGCGGCCCGCATTCCCAGGGGATCCTTGTTTAAATCACAATTGCGGGCGATGTGGCCTGGCTTCCGGCAACGACGGCAAATAGGCTGTCCATCCGGCTGGTAACGGTCGTTGGGTCGTCCTCTCCACGCTGGGTATCTCTGGGGTCTCATCCAGGGAATATCCTCTCTGCGGTTCGCCAACTCCATCTTGGGTGTAGTCTGTGATTCTCTCATTTCCTGCATGGTTTTAGCCATTGAGGTGACAATGTCTGTTAGAGAGTCAAGCTTTTGCTGGAAAGCATCATTAGCACTGGCCTCCAGGGGCTTAACTGATGTCACTGGCATTCTCTGTTGTTGAGGGGTTTCTGTAATGGATGGCTCAGGATCCTGATCCCAAAGTGCCTCTGCCTGCTGGAGACGAATAGCGCTCTCCTTTAACTGGGCAAATGTCACTTCAGGGTCCTTGAAAGTCAGCATACTCGCATGCCCTCGATGAGAAGGGGTTAATAGTCCCTCAATGAATTGATCTTTTAGCAATTTATCAGCACCAGTGTTAAACATTGGTTCAGCCAGTGTAAGCGCTTTAAGGGCCTCCTGTAAATTCAGGGCAAAGTCTCTCACACTCTCATTGGCCTTTTGTTTGCAATTGAAGAATTTGGTCTTTGCTTTGCTACCAGCAGTAGTTTCAAATACTGCCTTTAATCCAGCTAGAATATGCTCAGCAGTGTCTTTTAGATCAGCGGACCATGCTGTGACTTCTCGCTTGGCATTACCACTTAACTGTGCCATCAGCAAACCGACACGCTGAGCTTCTGCCATTGGAAACATGTTTAAATAGGCCAGCAGTTTTTCTTTAAAATCATCAAAAGTATTAGGCTTACCTTCATACACTGGAAGCCATGAAGCACCTGGGGTATATGGCATCAACATCGGCATAATGGGCGCTGCACCTTGCGCCGCTGTGCTGCCGAGCGCTCTGTTCTGTGATTCAGCTGCATTTGTGTCGCCGGGTGTTTCGGCGTCTCTGTGCTGCGACATGTTGCGCCCCCTTAGTTAATCCGGACCCTTCTGGTCCTCTGCCTCCGTCGGGATGGCGTATAATCGTTCCGCTGTGCAGCAGGATTGGTTTTCCCCTTTTGCAGACGTCAGAGCTCTCAGCTTGGTACCGCCCACAAAGACACGCCCCCTGCTGCTTCTGCTCGCCGCGAGCTCAGTAATGGCGGAATCTGAAATTTTTCAGTCAGATCAGAGCTCAGGGCTATGACACAGTTCAAATAGCAGTCTCGTGCTGTGGCAGTTATGAGGTAATTAGTGATGATGCAATTTTACCTCAGAGGCTGGCGGCCATTTTGTTTCAATGTTAGTCAATGGGGAAAAGTCTATTTCAATGGTTTCCAATGGGAAAATCACTTTTTGATAAAAAAGTCAATTTTTCTCGGATTTTCTCACAATTTTCGGCATTAATCACGGCACACAGTACCCGATTTAACCAGGCACGGTAAATCCTGTTCGTGACGCCAAAGAGAGTTGTGCCGCCCAGCTTAGGGGACCGGGATACCCGGCGCAGGGTCCCTTTCCTTGGGGGAGTCACTGGTGGCTGGACCCAGGCCGTGGCCCAGGCTGGCACACTCCTAAAAGGGGGTATTTACAGGGGATTTAGAAGTTTATATAGTTTATAAAGTTTGTAGATGTTATTGTCGTGACGCCACCCAGAATAATGTGGCTATATATGGCCACCGCTGCCTTGTACTGGCCAGGGGATGATGGTGAGAGGCAGCTGAGATGGTATAGCCCTTTTCCGGGTAGGGCTGTAGGGTCCCCTGGACAGGTGATGTTAAAGTTAATGATGGATGAAGATGGAAGTATGATGAGGAGATGTTAAGGACACAGACACTTACTTGATTCACAGCAAATTCTCTCAGCGGTGATGGTCCCAATCCTGGATAGATGGTAGCTGTTAAATCAGAGGCTGAGGCACAGATGAGGTTTAACTGGTTTACTTTCAACCAAACTATAATACAACAAGTCCCGTCTCCGGAGTCTGCAATAGGGGTTCAGTTGGTCAGGCCCCACCGGGTCCTTTACCTCCTGCTTGCGCTGTCTATGTGGCCCTGCTGCCGTGTGTGAACTCGCTGCTGGCCCAAATCTGTCCTCTCTGGGTCCCACTCAACAGGCAACTTGAGTCCTTTGTCTCTCTCTGCTTACCCCCTCCGGGAGTACTGCTGAACTCTTAGTATGTTGCTGTGTCTGGCCCTGTGAAGCTTGTTGTTACCTCACGTTTTCCGGTTGCTGTATTGTATATAACTAATGCAGCCACGGATCCGGTATCCGTATCTGCGCTTTTTATCTAGGGTAGATAATGATGCTACCCGATTCTGAAAGTGTTCCTCTTATCAGTTTTCTCCTCCTCAGACCGATGGCTTGGCCCTGGAAATTGTCAGCCAGTCCTCAGGAACTCAATGCAGCTCCTGTCACTCTGAGCTCGTGGCTCCAACTGTCTGAAAATTTACCTCAAACCAGTGTTTTATCTCTAGGGAAGTCTCTGGTGTCTCTGGAGGTCCCCCTACTGGCCAAAGGTGGTAGTGCAGTGGCATGGCTTTCTAAGTGAGTGCAACTATTATGATCTTATACTGTGGCTAATACCCGCAGGGGCGCCACATCCTGCAGCTATGATATCTAGCAGATTACCATATCTGCACAGTGGGGAAGCCACAGTCACACTAAGCGAGATCGCTAGCGAGATTGCTGCTAAGTGACAAGTTTGGTGACGCAACAGTGACCTCACCAGCGACCTCACTTTGTTTGACACTTAGCAGCGATCAGGCCCCTGCTGTGAGATCGCTGATCGTGTCAGTCGCCTGGACCATTTTTTTATCGTTGCGCTCCCGCTGGGCAGCATGCACCAGTGTGTTTGACAGGGACAACGACCAACGACCTCAATACTACAGGTCTGAAAAAAGGGGTCCCAACGACCTTCGTTTCACTCCGGACCGTTGTTGCGTCACTGATGAGATCTCTGTCTGACATCGCTGTCGGGATCGCTGGTGCATCGCCAAGTGTGACGGTACCCTTAGTACCTGGGCCATCACAGATCAGCATTTCCCAGTGGAGCACAGTTTGTATGGTTTAGTCAATTTCCATCTCAAGAGTCACGGGGTAAAATCTCTCTCTTCTGTAGATGGTAAGCTCTACTGGTCAGCAGGGTCTATTCTCTCTCTCCTCTGTAGATTGGAGTTTAAGCCTTTATAGCTAGCAGATATCTCTCTCCTGTTGTGTCACAATGGTCGATCTTACCTTTTAGACTTGTGACTGTTTTTGGACCTCTGTCTCATTGTTATAGTGAGACTTTATATTAAATTAGTTTCTTTCCTTTGGCAGTTGAGTTAATCTCAGTTTTTGTTTCCAGCCACCTAGCTAGGTCTTATCCAGGTGTGGCCACTCTGTGATTACTCTTTCCCCTTTATATAGTGTCGTGGTCCCAGCATGGTTATTGAACTCATTCTGGCCAAACCTTTTTAAGGTGAAGGAAGCTGTGTGGAGAACCATTGTTGCTAAGATGTCTGCTGCCCAGAAAAGAGGTAACAGGTGTGAAGTTGCTTTTATTGTCCAGCTGCCTGTCTTCCCTTCCCTCTTGTCTATTTTATTGTAGGGGATGGGACTAGCTCTGCCACCATCCTTTCCCTATTATGGGCTAACGGGGGCCTAGGTATCCTGCTCAGTTGAAAGAACTCATACAGGGACAGTAGGGAGATCAGGGCACAGCTGGAGGTGAGTGCAGGAGGTCAACTCTCCTTGTTCCCTATGAGCAGGGCCTTCCACTGTATTTATCCCTCTGGTATCTACCTGTCTGTTGTTTTTTGTGCAGCACACAAGACATTGTTGGTGCATGCGCCACTGTCATGCACGTTTGCCGGACGCTCCCTTGAACTGCGTGACATGTAGAGTGTAAGCTCTTATGATCAGTGGCTTCTGAGTCGGTCAACAGGGTAGGGGGTACTTGGATACCAGGACAGCGGGTTACTTCAGTGGGGGATCACGGCTAGTTTGTTCCCGGTTCCGTGCCCTGGACCCTCAATGGCGGGGTGGGGGTGATGATGATGGGGGAATGGTAACATGACGCCACCTGTGGTACCTTGTAATAGGGTTACCAGAGCTGCGGCCGGCTGCTGAAGTGATGTGAATGCAGCTTTGGTAGTACAGCTCCCCACAGGTGGAGCTTTACCTCAGGGCAGTGGGGTGGATGAGGGGAGTAGTAGACCTCACCTCTATGATATTGTAGAAGCCCTCCGGGCGGTGAATAGAAGGAGGCCAGACACCAGATCAGCTCAAACAGTTCTTTACTAGTACCAGGTAGAAAGGGTACATGGTACAGTCTGTTTGAACGGGGTTTGTTGTCGCAGATCTTGGAGGACTTTCCAGAGTCTGGCAGTGGTGCCTTTAATATGGCGTTCCTGGTCCTGTCCCTTTGTCTCTGCTGTGCTTGCCCCTCTTGAGCCAAGTCTCTAGTCCTCAGGGTCTGTTACATAAAGTCTCTTACTTTTCGATGTAGTGGACACAGCATGGGACCAATGTTGGGCTTCTTTAGGGGTGCTGTGGCTCCCTTGTGTCAGGCCCTCAGCTTGCCAGTTTGCAGTTAGGGTTAGACCTTTTACTAGCTGCCTCGGCTCCGGTATGCCGGTGGTGACCTGGGTCTCCAGCTGGCTCCAACCAGTCCTGAAAGCACCCACTTTCACGTCTGGGTCACCCCTCTCCTAAGAGGTGCCCTCCTGAAACATCCGCAGGGTCCCTTGCGTCTGGCTCTGCTGCTCTCCTCACACCGTCTGCCTGACACTACAGTCACTCCCTGTCTCCCGCTCTCTAGGCTCCACCCCCTGGGACCTACTAGGTATACAGTCCCCTCTCTTAAAGTGGCCTACTGTATGGATGCAGGGTGCAGACTCTGTAGGGTTTTCCATATCCACGGCTACGGAGGCACTACACTTTCTGTTTGGGGTGCTGTACCTCCCTGTGGCACCTTGCCATAGGGGGCCACACTTCCTTTCTCTCTGTTATGTAGAGTATAGGCTTTTATAGTTGTTGGGGTCCTCTCTCTCCTGTAGAGTATATGGTATAATATTCGGTGGGGTTCCCTCTCCAGTTGAGTGTACTCTCTAATGGTCGGTGGGGTTCCCTCTCCAGTTGAGTGTACACTCTGATGGTCCGTGGGGTCCTGTCTTTCTCTCATCTTCCATACATGTATTTTTCGGGCAATTACAAATATTCCAGTATTAAGATTCACGCAAATTTGTTTGCCGCAAATTGAATTTTCAGGGAAAATTTGACAAACATTTTAGAATTTAAAGAGATTCACTTATTTCAAGTTTGTACACAATGATTTCATGGCTAAGTATTTCATTTACGATATTTAGGTAGGATTCCTTGGGTTTAAATGTGATTGGTACGCCTTATAAATACAAGGGTGCACATTATCTTTACTAGTGTAAGTATAGGCATTATAAGTAATTAGATAGTATACATACTCTTTGTAATTATTTATAAATTGTTTTGTAATATCATTATGCACATATTTATTATATCCATCACCAATCCCAAAAGCTAGGCTCTTGAAGGCGTTGCCCTCTACTATGACAGTCTGTGCCCCAATTAAAATAAAGTGCTTATACTCACCTCCCATGCAGGTTTGTTTCCATCAGTGTTGGCACTCACGTTCCCGAGACTTACGTGAGGTTGTTATGTCACGCGACCCCTGCGCCCAATCAGCGTCAGATTTTCTGCCCCAGCCTTCAAATGTATCAACAGTAAGTGAGAACTGCAGCTGCAACTCACTTCCTGTTACTGATACGTATGAAGGCTGGGAGATGGAAGCTGGGAGAAAATGGACGCAAGACGTAACAACATCACGTGAATCCCAAGAACTTGGGTGTCGACACAGCTGGCACGACACATGCAGGGGAGGTGAGTATAAGCATTTCATTTTAAAGGGGGCAAAGATGGGGACTGAGAAGGTGTTGTCCTATTAATGAACAACCACTTTAAATGCCCTGTTAAAATGGAGAGCTTACAGAGTATACCGACTGCGTATTTTAGTGTCCGGTTTCTGAGTTGGGACTACCCCTATAATTTATCGTATTAGACATCTAACCCAGAGTAGTAGTTTGTGCTCCACATTTAGGCACCCCATGGACTAACCTAATGGGTAAGGTTGGCCAGTTATTATATCTCTAAATTAGGAAAAGTTAAATAGGTTGGAGACCATTTTTACGACTTTTATGAGGTTAGTCAACATCAATCATGCAAAGCTGCCAGAAATCTTGAGAACTGACAGTGAATATAGTAAGTGCAGGACCTTTTTATAGAGCAATATGGATTTGATCTGCAATGTTCTTAAGTATATGCGTTAGATCCACACTTGAGTGTGAATAAATAATGTATTTCCTCTTAATTACTTTACTGTTGGCCACATGTTAAATGTTTAATTTTTATTGCAATATCATTGCACGGAAATTAGATCCTGGTAATGATATTAAAGAGGCAGTAAATGAATAATTATTTTATTAGATGGTGATGCACATAGCAATGAATGTCTCAGGCTTCAGGATACAACAAAATCCTGTTTATATCTAGAAATTATTGTATCTTGAAATGAACATTTTAAGAACTTGACCTTATCTCACTGTCTTTGCAGTTAGCCAATTTCAGTCCTATCTTGCCATGATGAAACTTAAGGGGGTTGTCCAGCCTTTGTCTATGAGTCTGTAGTCACTCTATATGATTGCAGACTTGTAAATTCTCACAGCGTATGTACTATGTGCTGTGAGGATCTTCCAGTAATGGCGCCGGGAGGTAACAGTGCGCCCCATGTGATTTGTGTACACACAGTTGTGAGGGTGGCCCGGCCACCCACGCAGAGCTGGGTGGAGATGTTGGGTTGTAGTGATCCTGGCTGAGTGTGTGGTATTGGTGTGTGTAGGCTATATTTGTCACTAGGTCATCATGCATTAAAGGATTTTTCCGCTGTGGGGTCACAGACAATACGGGCTTCTTACTTAACAGTATTTTAACTCCCCATACAGTACTGCTAACACTTTGAAACTGTGCATGCAATGTTTTACAAAGTCTTTCAATACATGCTTGGCTTTATGGCAACTTTTCACTTTGACTGCTCCATTACTCCCTGTACTATGGCTGAGTTTGGTCCATTCTCCTCCTTACTACTAAGCACCACAGTCCCAAATGTTAAAGTCATGTAGTACTCCCTGACCAGGGTCTCGTACCACCCACCGGGACCCCTTCTATATAATGTTGCAGACTGTTGTCAGCCTCGCCTTGTCTTATGCTTACCTTTATGCTGACCGGTTCGCACTTGTGTATACCATGTCTCCTGAGGACTTGTACCACTGGAATCAGTCTACTGACAGGGGAATCTATCCAGTGTCCAGGGCCTAGAGTGCATTGGGACAGAGCTCCTTATGCTCTCACTTCCTGTGTCCTACCCAGGAGCTCTATTCCTGCAGTCCACTGATGGTAGGGTGACTAGTGACAGGAGCACCAACTTACTGCAAACTAAGGTGTCTCACCAGCCTGCACATTTCCACTCTTACTCACTATACTACCCAATAGTACAGTTTACTGCTATCCACTGAGTAAACTAAGATGGAGTCTTCTCTCTAATCCTAGAGGCTTGCTCCACCCTAGTGGGCTAATCCTACGTCTTAACTGTTGCCCTAACACAGGTTGCTGAACAAGCTAACTATCTATATCTATGTGTCCTAATCCTATCTTAAGTGTTATGTTCCATGTTATCTTATACTGTACATTACTATAAAAAATTGGTATCACCATGTTCAAAGTATAAATGCAATTAATCTTATCTGTACACGGCTAAATGGAAAAAAAAGTCCAAACGCCCAAATTACGTTTTTTGGTTGACGCAACATTGCTATAAAATGCAATAACAGATGATCAAAACAGCGCATCCACCCAAAAATTGTATCATTAGAAACATCAGCTCAAGACGCAAAAAATAAGTCATCACGCAGCCCCAGATCCCAAAAAGTGAGAATGCTATCGGTCATGGAAAATGGCACAAAAGTACAATTCTTTTTCTATAAAAACGTCAAATTTTTTTTTCACAACTTAGATAACAGTAAAAGTATACATGTTTGGTATCTACAAACTCATACCGACCTGAGGTATCATACCAACATGTCAGTTTTACCATATAGTGAACATGATGAATAAAAACCCAAAGCACAATTGCATAATTTCACTGTTATTGCAATTTCACTGCACTTGGAATTTTGTTTTCGTATTCCAGTTACACTATATGGTAAAATGAATGAAGTGATGCAAGAATGCAACACATCCCACAAATAAACAAGCCTTTTTAGGTCTATATTCACGTAAAAATAAAAATGTTATGGCTCTTGGAAGAAGAGGGAAAACGAAAAACGGAAAATTGCTCGGGGGTGAAGGGGTTAAAATTCATGGTGCTAAATTTTATTCAACTGGTGATAGGAGGCAGAAATAGGGCTCTTTTTGTTAGTAACAGTGAGCCCAATTCAGAATGTCATTTTAAACATTCACTTAATGAGAAGATTTCTTTTGAATACTTCACCATTGTTTCTTGTGTTGACATGCTGTGACATAGCAGCCGAAAATAACATTTAAAAAAATTGGGTTTCCATTGATGGAAATCTTAGTTTTAGAATACTTTCTATCATCCAAGAGTTGAACAATGTTAACAAAAGCAAAAAGAGTGTAAAGTACATTAAAGGGGCTCCACTACTTGTTCAACACTTTCTTAAACACTGTAATGGCCCTGTATAAAATACTTTAAAAAAAATATACTCACCTCTTGCACCGGAGCCATTACAGCCATCTTGTACTTTTCCGAGTGCTCCCGACATCTCTAGCAGCAGCTTATTTTTGAGAGAACAAAGACATCAACAGTCAAAAATCTGGCATGTCTGATCCTTATATTCACCTACAATCATTTGCCCAGGACCCCCCATACATATCAGGCTCTGACGAACCAACTTTGGCCAACTTTTGTCTAATGTGTATGGTTGCCTTAAAGATACAGCTGTAGAAGAAAAGGGTCTGAAAAGTCAAGAATCCTTGGAAGTTGGTTTTCTGGGAGGCAGATTCGGCTCCTCCTTACCTTTACGGGTCGTACACTTTCTGCTGTTTCCATCCATATCCTGCCCAGTGTGCTGTCTATGGCATTAACTCTTCTCCTGCCACACAAGCTGCACATTTTTTAGCCATCTCATGAGCGATCAGTAGGGATCTGTGGACCTGGACCCCTCCCAACCTGCATAAATGGAAAATGCCTACAAAATTTAAAAGGTCTATTAAATGCATAGTTACCCTTTATACTAGAAAAATATATTGTAATCTGAGAGTCCTCAGTGGTTGATACCTTTTAATGGCTAACTTAAAAGATGGTAAGCATAGCAAGCTTTCTAGACACTATGGCCCCTTCGTCAGGCAGATAGTGTCCGGAAAGCTTGCTATACTTACCATCTTCTCAGTTAGCCATTAAAAGGTATCAACCACTGAGGACTCCCAGATTCCAATATATTTTTCTATCTACTAGCTAACGCGGTATAAGGGTACATAAGGGTATTTCATCTACATGTTTTCTTCAGACAAACTCATAATGTGACATAAGGAGAAACAGATTCTGCCTTCCAAAAAATCAACTTACAAGAATTTCCAGTCCTTTCTTAACTCTTCAGCCCCTTTTTCCCTATGGCTGTATCTTTACAATATTCAGATATTTCTAGTATGAAGCACACAAGAAACCATGGCTCACCATATGGATCCAGCATTAAAGGAATAGCAATCACAGGGTAAAGTAAGGGGCAGACAAATCAACAGAAACCATAAAATAGGCAAGTACAAATAGCCAGGAAAAAAGTAGTTAAAGATGTTGGGGAAAACAAATAAAGCAAAGATGAATTCATCAAAATGCTCCTGTAGCCTCTACAGTGAAGGAAATAAGTATTTGATCCCTTGCTGATTTTGTCAGTTTGCAACTGACAAAGACATGAACAGTCTATAATTTTAAGGATAGGTTAATTTTAACAGTGAGAGATAGAATATCAAAAATAAAATCCAGTAAATCATATTGTCTAAATTATATAAAGTTATTTGCATTTTGCAGGGAGAAATAAGTATTTAATCCTTCTGGCAAACAACACTTAATACTTGGCAAAACCCTTGCTGGCAAGCACAGCAGTCAGATTCTTGTAGTTGATGATGAGGTTTACGGACATGTCAGGAGGAATTTTGATCCACTCCTCTTTGCAGATCATCTCTAAATCATTAAGATTTTGAGGCTGTTGCTTAGAAACTCAGAGCTTCAGCTCCCTCCATAGGTTTTCTGTGAGATTAAGGTTTGGAGACTGGCCAGGCCACTCCATGACCTTCATGAGCTTCTTTTTGAGCCACTCCTTTGTTTCCTTGGCTGTATGTTTTGGGTCATTGTTGTGCTGGAAGACCCAGCCATAACCCATTTTTAATGTCCTCGCAAAGGGAAGGAGGTTGGCACTCAGATTTTTACGGTACATGGCTCTATCCATTATCCAATTGATGCAGTGAAGTAGTCCTGTATCCTTAGTAAAGAAACACCCCCAAAACATAATGTTTCTACCACCATGCTTGACTGTGGGGACGGTGTTCTTTTGGTCATAGGCAGCATTTCTCTTCCTCTAAACCCAGCAAGTTGAGTTAATGCCAAGGAGCTCAATTTTTGTCTCATCTGACCACAGCACCTTCTCCCAATCACTCTCAGAACAACCACGGTGTTCATTGGCAAACTTAGACAGGCCCGCATGTATGCCTTTTTGAGCAGTGAGACTTTACGGTCACTACAGGATTTTAGTCCATTATGGCGTAATGTGTTACCAATGGTTTTCTTGGTGACAGTGGTCCCAGATGCCTTGAGATTATTAACAAGTTCCCCTCGTGTAGTTTTTGGCTGATCTCTCACCTTCCTCATGATCCTGGATACCTCACGAGGTGAGATTTTGCATGGAGTCCCAGATCGATGTCAATTGTCGCTCATTTTGTATTTCTTCCATTTTCTTACTATTACACCAACAGTTGTCTCCTTCTCCCCCAGCTTTGTCTTACTTATGGTTTTGTAACCATTCCAACCTTGGGTAGATCTGAGATCTTTTCTCTGACATCCTTAGGCTGGGGTCACACACACAGATATGTGTGCAGATATTGTTCACAGATCTCTGGTTGAAGTGAAATCATGGACAAATTGATCCATTTTGTGGCCATATACAAATAGACCAATTTGTCCATGATTTCACTTCAACCAGAGATCTGTGAACAATATCTGCACAGATATCTGTGTGTGTGACCCCAGCCTTAAGCGGCCGTCACACGCACAGATATCTTGAAAGATATCGCTTGAATGCGCCAGATGAAACATCGCGTGAACGATGTCTCTGCGTGTGACGGCAAGATACGACGAGCGATACATGATCAAATTGCAAAATCGAGATCTGAGCCCCGGAGCTCAGATCTTGCGATTAACGATTTGACGATCTGCCTCATCGTGGTGTGTGACACCACGATGAGCGATCTCCCAGCGGCAGAGCCTATGCTGGGAGATGGTAACTATGGTACACGTCGGGTTACTAAGCGACGCGCGGCGCCTAGTAACCCGATGTGTACCATAGTAACCAGCGAGATCGCGGATCCACATCGCTGGTGAGTCTGTCTGTGTGACATCTCACCAGCGATGTGTGCGATATTGTAAGCGATCGCGCGTGCACGTGATCGCTTACAATATCGCATGAGATATCTTAGCGTGTGACGGCCGCTTTAGAAAGATCTTTGGTCTTGCCCATGTTGTAGAGTTTATAGTCTGAATGATTGAGTGTGTGGACAGGAGTCTTTTATACAGGTGACAATTTAAGACAGCTGTCTTTAATGAAGGTAATGAGTTCATTAGGGGCATCTAACTGGTTTGTAGGAGCCAGAACCCATAATGGTTGGTAGGGGATCAAATACTTATTTCTCTCTTCAAAATACAAATACATTTATATCATTTAGACAATGTGATTTTCTGGATTTTATTTTTGATATTATATGGCTAGGGTCAGACTTGCGTCATGCATTTGCTAAATGCATGCGCAAATGTTGAAAAACGCGTGCATCAACGCACCCATAGACTCCAATGCAAAAAACGCATTTGATGCTATGCATTTTTGCAAGTGCACCAAAAAACACAGTATGTAGTATTTTTTTGGTGCTTTTGCAAAAACACATGGAATCTTTAACATGGGAGTCTATGGGAAACCCATGTGTTGACGCATACACTAAAAATTAACATACATGCCATGAAAATGCAAGGGGAAACAAAGGATCCTTTAATGCATCCTTACAACGGATTCAAGTTCCCAAATGTGACCCTAGCCTATCTCTTACTGTTGAAATTAACCTACCCTTAAAATTATAGACTGTTCATGCCTATTTTAGTGGGCAAACTTACAAAATCAGCGAGGGATCAAATACTTATTTCCTTCTCTGTGTCTGTGCAAACCTTATAAAGTTCAGGAGGTAGTTGGGAACAGGAACAAATGGCTGCTGATCAAGCCAAGAACAACAGAAGACAATAAAAACAATAACATGAGCGCAAAAAGGAAACGTGTTCCTTTTACCTGGCATGCAAGAAACCAAGTATAAAGCTTGGAACTTCCAAGTTGGAAGGGATGCATATGGCTGCATTTGAGACCAGTATCACACATTTCCTAGATATTGGGGAAATGCATTTCAATGAGACTGTGAAGACTGCTATAGCAAAGGTTTTTTTTTTTAATGTGAAAGCCACGTAAAATAGTTGCAGCACATATGAATCTGAATTTGTACATGTAACCACATTTTCCCCTTAAAGCACCGATTTCAAGGTTTCTAAAGAAAGCTTGTCCTAATATATAGTGATAGTCATAGAAATATAAAGCAACACTTTGTCCTCTTTGTATATTTATCCTACGTGTGCTAAACCCTGGTGACTCCAGGAGCAATGAATCATATTGAACGTTGTAGATATTGATGTTTAGCCATTGAATGGGCTGAAATTGTAGACTTGTAGAGTTTCAGCACCTTGGACAACGCCATGTAGGAACTTTACAACATCTCCACCACAAGCAGAAGAAACCAATGAAATAGTTTTTAGATGAGTATAGTCTTTAAATGTAACAAATATACCAATATACTTAATGCATTTATAAATCTCTTTAGTCAACATTTTTTAATTTTTATGCACGATACACACAGTCCATTTAGTGTTGGTTTGTCTGTCCTCGTGGGTGAACCTACATCGTATTGTCAGCCTGCCTGATCTAATAGTATTAGCGTCAATAATGAGCTTTAAATCATCACCCCTTGGCAATTTTCCATTTTTCATTTTTCCCTCCCCTTCTTCGAAGAGCCATCATTTTTTTATTTTCCATCAATGAGGGCTTGTGTTTTGTGAGACAAGTTGTACTTTCGGAAGAAATCAGTCATTTTACCATATAGTGTATAGGGAAATGGAAAACATGTCGGTATGATGCCACGGGTCGGTACGAGTTCGTAGATACCAAATATGTATATATGTTTTCTAAGTAGTGAATAAAAATAAAAATTCAGATATAAAAAAAAAAGAAATGCGCTTTTGTCACCATTTTCCGCGACCTGTAGTGCCCTCATTTCTCAGGATCTGGGCTGTGTGACAGATTATTTTTTGCATCTTGAGCTGATATTTCTAAAGTTACCATGTTTGGGTAGATACACTGTTATTGCATTTCATTGCAATGTTGCGGCAACCAAAAAAAAACATAATTTTGGCGTTTGGACTTTTTTTTCTGTTATGCAGTTTACAGATATGATTAATTGATTATATATTTTGATAGATCGGGCATTTCTAAATGCGGCAATACCGAATGTGTGTATTTTGCATTTTTTAAATAGTTCTATTTTGAATGGGGCAGAAGGGGGGTAATTTGAACTTTTGTGGGGTTTTTTCATATTTTTTAAAAACTTTTTAAAATGTTCTTCTTTGTTTTACATTGCCCCATAGGGCGCCACAGTGCTCCACTTTCCAATCCCTTGTGCTATGTAGAGATGAGCTGCAGCTCATCTCTGTATAGTACAAAAGATCATAAATGCTCAAATGTGACTTGCGCCTGTATCCACCTCTGAGAGAGGGTCTTAAACCGTATTTAGCTCTGAGAGAGAGTTGTGAGCCACAATCAGCTCTGAGAGAGGGTTGCGAGCCACAATCAGCTCTGAGAGAGGGTTGCGAGCCAAAATCAGCTCTCAGAGAGGGTTGCAAGTCACATCTAGCTCTGAGAGAGGTTTGTTAGCCACAACAAGCTCTGAGAGAGGGTTGCAAGCCACATTCTGCTCTGAGAGAGGGTTGCAAGACACATTCTAGTCTGAGAGGGGGTTGCGAGCCACATCCAGCTCCTCATCTCTCGCAGTTGAAGTTCAAAAAATCCCATTATTTGTATAATGACAGCCAAAGCACATTCAGCATTGAGAGAGTGTCGCGAGTGACATCAAGCTCCCACCTCTATCATGCTAGTGGCACCCAGAGCCCCTATTACTGGTTTACTGGTATAATGACAGCCAAAGCTTTTCCACATAATTCACACAGAGGCAGTATACCAAGATCCAGTAGTTCCTGCCTTACCCCCATTCAGATCTGCTCTTCTGTGCGGGACTACACACAAAAGTCCCATCTAGGGACCTGCTCTTCATAGCTGTTTGCTAGACCTGGTGCTTATGAACCAAGCCGAAGTCATGCGCGAGCCACACATCACAAGCCTGTGAGCCTCATGTGGCTCCTGAGCTATTGCTTGGGGACCTCTGCTGTAGTGCATTAATATTTGTGACCTGGCATTGGTAAATACAGCTGTCTTTTTTGTCAATGTTTAATTATATGTCCTTTTTGATGATAAATGCAAACAAGTGAAGATGCCCTAACTTTATAAAGAGGCTGTTAAATAAATTTGACACTTCTTTTCTCCAATGGACTCTCTCTGTAAGATCAATATTTGAATATATAGTAGTGGGGGTTTGAAGCTACTTTAAAAAGTTATAATAAAAAATGTATTACAGTAATTGTGTGTCTAAAAATTCAGGGTACAAACAGGTAGATATTCACTTTAACTGATGGGTATGATTGCTCTCAGTCCATCCATAACAATGAAAGCTTCTATAAATCACGTTCAGTCTCTTTTACTTTGACCTTTAGCCTAATGTTAGCAGAACTCTCATATTTATCCTCCGGACCACTTATCCCTCCTATATGGTATAATATCTCCTGTGACATTGCTGAGTACATCCACAATAATATATGTATTCAGTGCACCGTCTACAAGCGAAAACCTGAAAGTGATACAATTAAATTGGTCTGATACCATTTGTGGTCACTATTTGGCAAATTATAAGACAAAGCTGTTGTTATTTGGGTTTTAGCCTATTACTTTCTGCTTGTCAGTCATCTAACAAAATGGGATTTGTGGATTTCAACCATTATGACCTGAAATGGAACAATAAAAACAATAGACGAGAAAATTGCTTTTCACATGTCTGGGATGGGTTTCTCACCACAGCCGCAGATATCTCTGTCATACTGTATAAGGTGATAAATCATAAAAGCTATTAAAAAGACACTTGTAGAAAACCGGAGACTTCATACATAATAATTATACTGTATTAGAGTTCTAAAACAAATTAATACTGCAGGAAAAGCTTCAAAATAATAGAAAGAAAATATATTGATGCATTCTTTAACACACTTTGAGAAAACGATAGTCAGTTAGGGTATATAGACTATAAGGACAAAAGTATTGGGCTGCAAAACCTATTCTTTAAAGTCCGGTTTTATATTCATCTTCATTGCCCCCGATGTAAAACCTCCAGTACTGCGCCATGTAGTTTCCTTTATTGTGAATTCTAAAGACCTTACTAATGTGCAGTGCAGTCCTGTAATACAACCGTACCAGTGCAACAAGTCAGTTCATGACATTTCTCTTCCCTTCTGTTAAGCCATCTGCCTATTCTACTTCTGGGTTCATCCGTCCTGTCCACCCATGGCCAATGGCGGTTGTTGTGATGCCACCAAAAATGTTAAGCCATCTGCCTATTTTACTTCCGGGTTCCTCTGTCCTGTCCACCCGTGGCCAATGGCGGTTGTTGTGATGCCACCAAAAATGTTAAGGCAATCTGCCTATTCTACTTCAGTGTGAAGTAGTGGAGGCCATTTATCGTGCACAAGAGGAAAATGACAGACACAGATTTGGTTTCTAAGTCGGCATAATCCTATAGGGGTAGCACCCCAAGAAGGTTTATGTATAGGCAAATGTTAATACAACTTCAAAGTGTTACATCTCAATCTTTACAATGATTGGTCCCAAAGTCTTATATATAATTTATGTAGGAGCTAGCAGGTAATTAGCAAATTATTGAGTTGCTGCTCTACCCTGTGGGTGATACTGCGTGTGACCCACCCTATGCATACTAATCGTGTTTATAAAGTATATGGTTATAAGGATTAGCGCTAACTCTTTGCTGTTTGTGCGGAAGACAAGATTAATCAAGATGTATCTGTTTAACGCTTCTTTGGGATGTTTATTCAAATATTTTTGTACTTAGTTACAATGTGAGGATTATAGGGTTCAATCCCAATATGTACGGTTTATTACAAATCATGGAACCATTATGCTTTGTATCAATTAGTTACTTGATTTACCGTATTTAAAATAAAAAATTTTACATTTCTATAGTAAAATGTATACAATAAAACTAGAAACAAACATTATTCACCTAAAATTAACAGTTAAAAATTAAATTATATATAATGAATTTCATATATTGTATCCAAGCCGCCTATGTTATAGGATCCGTTACTGCGACTCTTTGGGTTCCCAAGTGTCTTTCTTTAGATCTCACAAGATGTCAACCTATATATCAGTATTTTGTAGGATCGAATTTGGAGAGGTTAGTTTTGATGATTTTTGTGTTCTCTTGGTTTTCTTTCTGGGTCAAATGTTCTGGACAGATCTAAAATACAAAATAATGATCTCTCATCACTTTATGTCTTTTTCAGTGGGATATTCTGTGTGTTTTCTTTAGGACAATTCTTATTGTTCTTACCTCATAATCACAGCTTAATCCAAAAGAAGTGGCACCCCAAGAGGGTTTACTTAAAGGCAAATGTTAATACAACTTCAAAGTGTTACATCTCAATCTTTACAATCATTGGTTCCCAAAATTGTTTACTACACGTTGATTGGCCACCAATATCACAAAAAGTCCCTATAACTCCAGGCAGGGTGTATAGCTCTTAGTTCTTATCTTATTAGGTTATAGAGGGACATGTTTAGACATATTCAAAGAGAAAAACATGTTTACAAGTCTGTTAAGAAAAACATGTTTACAAGTTAGTCAAAAGCCATTTTATAGTCCATCTCCGAAATCCAAAGTGGAGTCTTCAGTATATTCAGACATTAACAATGGTCCAGTTCATTATTTCAGATAATTTCCATGACAAATTCCTCCTATTGTTTAAATTTCTAAAGATACAGCCTTTATCTCGTGTGGTGGAGATGGGAACTCCTAGGTAACCTTAACTACCTATCCTGTCTATGGAAAGACTTACCCTCCAACAGCTCATAACATCACAGACTACACAGTTAAGCTCTAGTCTATAGACCATAGGATACAAGTGTCCATTACTGGCCGCCTACTGGTTGTCCCTCTATAAGCATTCAAACATCTTTATTTTCATTCAACAACATGCATTCTCTGATTACTGTGCTCGTGTAGGTAACTATCCAGAGGTGGACCCCATCACGGGCTGAGATCAGTGCACAGAGCTGGCAAAACCAGTGGTTACGCTCGCAGTACCCTCTTGCCATGTGTGGGATGAATCCTTCAGCCCAAGAGAGTACTGACCCAAACTATGGGGGTGCAACAGTGGAATCGCTTTCCCCTTCCGGACATGGTCCTTTGTCCACATCTCCAGAGTTACCTTTGAACCTGCTCTTTTAACTGTTATGATATGCTTGTCATAATGTATATTTGTTATTGAATTGATGATACTCATGAATTCCACCATCATCGGCTTATGGAGCTGGAATTCTTCACTCTATTGACTTAAACATATACGGTATATATATATATATATATATATATATATTATATATATATATATATATATATATTATATTTATATTCACTGCACACTTTAGCTTCTTGGATCAAAAAGGGATCCTTTGAAACTTTAAAACACTGCTATTTTATTTGCAAAACACGATACTTGATTAATTTCCTCGTTAGGATTACCTGAATTATCCCTATTATTGCCACTATATGTATTCATCAGGCTGCACAGTATGCAGTTTAGCCATGTTCCTACTGCATCCATCCTATAGAAAGGGATCCATTCCCCATTTGTTATTATTATTACTATTATTAGTATTTATTTATATAGGCTCCATTAGGATCCATGGAACTTTACATGAGAAAAGTGCAGACGAAGACAAGTAGAATAAATGTGGACAATCAGGTCATACAGGTACAAGAGGGGAGAGAATCCTGTCCGCGAGGGCTCACAGTCATTTCACTTGCATGTTTCTGTAATTCCTTTACCTTTTGCATGTGGGCTTCTATGGGGTCATGTGCATCCTCTATCCAGGCACAACACTTTTCACCAATCACAGCACATCTTCCTCCTTTGACAGCTAACAGATAATCAAGGGTCATTTGGTTTGTAATGCTACCTTTTTTATCCGTGCAACCTCAGGGGTTATCTTAGTGATGTCCTCATGTGAGATGTTTGAGTCTTTGGAAAGCTGGCACAACCCTGCTTAAGGTAAAATTACCCCAGCCTCCCATTGGAAGCCAGAAATATGCTTGGTTGCCACCAGGGGCTGGCTGGGGGGAGCTTGTCCCGGGTGGCAGCCAGATCCTTCAACCCTGAGGACCGGGGGTGGGGTGGAGGGGGTGCTATCGGATACGGCTGGTTGAGGAGCGGGTGGGGGGATTTCGGACACTTATCGTCCCGCTGCGGCTGCTAAGCAGCGACAGCCACAGGCAAAACCACCAGCCTGGGGGGCACTTGCCCCCCCCTGCTACCTGGGCCAGTCCACCCCTGGTTGCCACACACATATTATACCCCTCCTATACCCTAGGAATGATACACCCGTGTTTTACCAACCATTTGTGCAGACATTGCATATTGGTATAGAGTTCAGTTTCACATTCCTCTGATCCTGGACATGCATCCTCGGGGGCACAGGCGGCTTTCATTCTATTACACCAACATCTTTTATTACAGGCATCATCTTTTTCATCACACTTGTCTTCTTCATATTGCATGACAAGAGAGAGAGTGGCATTCTCACAATTTGTTTTCCCAAGGTATACCTTAGGAAAGGGTGAGTATGGAAGTCCATGATCCAAGTGGTATGTATGCATTAATCCCACACATATATCTGGTGTTGTTGATGAACCTGCAATTTCTAAGTAGGTTCCCTCTGCTGACAAAGCCCTTGGATCAGTGTTGTTGACATCTAGTTAGATAGTGTAGTTATAGTTTGTAACATTTAGGTAATTAATGGATAATGGAACTTCTATCAGGGAACTCCTTTATGGTTCATTGGAACATGTGAACAAATCCAGCAGTCCGCGGTGTTTTATTGTTTAGCTGCCTGTTGGTGCAAAAGCAAAATAGCATTGTTCTGCCTGCCCTCTTCAGTTTGTATCTCTAAACAAAAATTGCAGAGGACCAAACAACACCATTTTTCGCACACTGGTCCTTCTGTACCCATCGCCAACCCATTGGTGGCCTCATGTGCAGAATCTTAGTATTCTTATCAAGGCATGTGACAAACCATACTATAAAGATCAGCCCCAGTATACACAAAATTCCCAGAATCCACAACCAAGTACCTCCAAACAAGGCTAGGGTTGAGAGAACTCCTTCCCACGTACAATTTGGTTGTTGGGGTGCTCTTCATCAATCATGGTAGTGTTAAGAATTTGGGAGGGAAGATGCACTGGAGTTAGTGTACCAAAGGTGTGTCTCCTCTCTTCACAGGATGTTTTGGCACAATAGTTCCTTCCTTACCAAATGGTGAAGTCACAGCATCCCCCTTTTCACTGGATATTACACAGGGGAGAACGTGTGATGTGGGGCATTCAACAGCTGTGCTAGCTATTGTGGTACTGGAGACTTGGGTATGCATGGGCACTGGCCAGAGTGCATTTCCCTCTCCATCAGATGGTAACCACTCATATGACCACACACCAGATATGTCTCTGGGGTCAATGTGCAGGCTTTCCTTAGGGGCACAATGTGCATAGCCCATCTTTTGCATCCCTCTAATAGGGAGGCCTGGTATTTTGTACACAAGACAATATAAATAACTTAAGATTCCCACCATCGGGGCCGTGGCACACCAAGATCCTTGTGGAAGATCCAGTGATCAACAGTGGGGATCATTTTGATGACTTTTTTTTCAATGAGTGATTGTCTCATGAAACCATGTAAGCCACGTGTTGGGATTTAGGTCTGGACTTATTACTGGTTTGATAAATAGAAACCCTGTATGGCTGATGGTGTGCCTTACTTGTGTTGGTGTTGTCATAGTGAAATACACTTTGTCCATAGGTATTTCCCCAAATCTACTACATCATCTTTCGTGTTTGTAATTAGTTTAGTTGTTTAGTTGTTTGGTAAAGTATTGAGTATGTATGCCTTTTTTTAGTCAAGGTGAAGAGAAGCCATGGATACTCCTTCCAGCTGTATATATTCTTAGAGACCGCTGTAAAATCTTTTGGGTCACGTAGGTTATCACATATAGTGGCACGGAAACAAGACTCATTAAAATCCTCTTCTGGGTCTAATGGTATTGCAGTGTAAGCGTCTTTGGTATCAGTTAGGGCCACGTCACACACACAGATATCTGTGCAGATATTGTTCGCATATCTGTGGTTGCAGTGAAATCATGGACATATTGTTCATTTTTATATGGCCACAAAATGGAACAATTTGTCCATGATTTCACTGCAACCACAGATATGCGAACAATATCTGCATAAATATCTGTGTGTGTGACGTGGCCCTTATGCATATGTTAGTGACCCATGTTAGTAGCAGAGTCTGCCATATTAGCAGTAGATTCAGAAGAGTCACTTCCATCATTTTGTGTGAGTGGTCCAGGAACTTCTTGCAGTAACTACTGTGCACTGACACTGGTCTTCCTTCAAGTTTGATAGCAGTAGGCGTGATCAGCTGCACTTGATATTGCCCTTCAAATCCGGACTTCAAGGATTTTATTGACATGTCTCTTTAAGACCACCCAGTCTCCAAGCTTCAATAAATGTGTTCATTTAAGGAAATTAGAATTTGGCATTTAATTAAAAACACGTTTGACAAATATTCATGCAACTCCACTAAATGGGAGGTCAGAGTTGAATAGCCTGCCTGTAGCTGCCTTGAGAAGTACATCCCTGTCCTTGGCACTGAGCCAAACAATATCTCATATGGGCTGATCTTCACGTGTCCTGTAGGGATTGTGCGTGTAGCATACAGTACCACCGGTAATGCCTTAACCCAATTCATGGAATTCCAGCAACTTTACTATTTTTGGCATAATTATTCCATTTAGTCTCTTGACCTTTCCGCTGCTTTGCAGATGATATGGGGTATGTAAGGCCTGTGTGATTCCAAGAGTCTCCAATATGTGTCCCATTATCTCTCCTGTGAAATGTGTACCTCTGTCACTCTCTATCACTTTAGGAACCCCATATCTGTAGACTACCTCTGATAATATCTTTGTAGCTGTGTTTTTAGATGTGACTGCAGGTACTGGCCAGGTCTTTGACCAGTTTGAGAATATATCAATGACTACAATGACGTACTCATATGTACCTACTTTAGGTAGCTGAATGTAGTCCAACTGCAATCTCTGAAATGGGTACAATGGTTTAGGTGTGTTTTTCCTAATGGTTTTGACGACCCCTCCAGTGTTGTGTTTTGCACACTTAAGACAACCGAACATACAGTACTTTGCAATGAGAGCCTTGACCCCAGGGGCAAACCAATGTTTAAGAACTAGGGAGCACATTTCCCCTTTGATTGGTGCATTGGGCCATGTGCCAGCTTGGCCATCATTGGGAACAGGTTCCTGGGAAGACAAGTCCCATTTTCCACCTGCCAGAGGTCTCCTACCACCACAGCTCCTGCCTTCATCCAAACCTTTTTGTTTTTAGGCATACTCTGAGTCTGTAGTTCCTGTAAGAGAGATAAATCTGGCGCCTTTATCAAGGACAAGGTAAGTAATGCTAGAGTGGCTGCTTGCTTAGTGGCCTGATCTGCTTGAGTATTTCCAACAGCTTTTGAGGTGTCCTTCCTCTTGTGAGCAGGCACCTTGACCACGGCTACCTCTGCCGGCAGCTCCAGAGCCTCCAGTAGGTCCCATACAGCTTCAAAGTTTTTGATTGGTTTGCCTGAGGAAGTCAGAAACCTTCTTGTTCTTCAGATTACACCAAAATAATGTGCTACATCCCACGTGTACCTGGGATCAGTATAACAATTAATTCTGAATCCTTTCCCAAAGTACAGGCTTCCGTGACCGATTTTAATTCTGCTTCTTGCACAGATTCACAAGGCGGCAGTGATTTTTGAATTAACCCCTTACCATTCTGGACTACTGCATACTTGGTAGCAAAGCGTCTTTGTTGCCTTGTTGCTCCTTGAACCATATGGATCCATCTACAAAATATTCTGAATCAGAGTCTGTTAGAGGTGTTTCTTTGACATTGGGTAGGCCTCGCATTTCAGCCATCATCAGCTCATAAAAATCATGCTCAATGTATCCTGTAATTGCATCATCATGGTTGCTAGTCTACACTGTCTGCTCCTTTACACTTGCTTCCTACATGTTTTGTAGGGTGCTATCATACTCACTTTCCCCCTTTGCTAAATCTAAAGGCATAAGTGAGGCTGGATTTAGAACTGTACATCGTGAGAGTGTGATGTAGGGGTTAAGAACCATTAACCAGTGTCAGTTCATATTTAGTGATCCTAGCTTTTGACAGATGCTTTAGTTAGGTAGTGTGCAATAATTGAGCTACAGCATGCGGTACTTGGACCGTGAGTGGGTGTTGAAGTACCATATCTTCAACCTTTTGTACTAGCTCTGGCACTGAAACATGTCGGCAGTGCTCGGGCTATACTGTCTAGACCAGCAGAGTAATATGCTATTGGGCACTTCCGATCACCATGCTTTTGTGCAAGCAGTCCTGAGCCAAATCCTTGCTGCTCATGACAACACAAAGTGAATGGCAATGTGTAATCAGTAATGCCCAATGCAGGTACTGTGGTCAATGCTTGTTTTAACATATAAAATGCATCTTATGCATCTGGGGTCAGTTCAAAGTTTTCTGCTTCTATGCATTCATACAATGTGTGTAGGGCCTGAGAGCAATCTCTGATCCATGGCTGGCAGTAATGGACCAAACCAACAAAGGCACAAAGGGCCCTTGGTATTTTTGGTAGTGGGTGATTTTGTATAGCCACAATTCTTTCTGGAGTGAGAACTTTAATGCCCTTTGAAATGGAGTGTCCAAGGAAAATGAAAGTTGATTGACATAACTGTAGCGTTTCCTTGGAGGCTTTGCAACCATTTACGGCAATAGAAGTTAATAAAAACAAAGACTCTTCTTCACATTGGGTCAAATCCTGGCAACACAATAATACATCATCAATATACTTTAGCAAAACAGTACATGGGTAAATGGGGTGCCAAGACTGCAAGAACGAATGCAAATGGTGAGTTTGCAGCCCCTTGTGGTAAAACTACCCAAGCACATTACTGACCATAGAACAAGAAAGCAAAATATGGCCAGCAGCCCTCGTGGAGAGGGACACTGAACAATGCATTTGCCAAATCGATAGCAGTGAAAGATTCAGACTTTACTGGTACTTGGTTAAAGGGAACCTGTCACTCTCCCCCATCTCCAGGGTCTATGAAGGTAAAAGAACAATCTTCAGCAGCACTATGGCTGCATTCTGTGAAGGTGGCTTTTATGTGTATTATCCCCAAGGACACTGAAGTAATCACTTTTATAAATTTGCCTCCATACCTCTACTGAGACTGGAAGGTATGTTCTCTCCCCAAGTCTCAACTGTCTCACTGCTGTCCATCATCCCCCCTCTGTCCCCGGGCACTGCCTCCTCTCTGCTCCTCACGTCCCCGGCGCCTGCACTGTGCAATAATTTCTCAGACATGTGCAGTGTGCGCTGCCCGACAACTGAGATCACATGATCTCACATCGCGCCTGCGTATAGCAGAGGCCCCAGATCCCGACCCTGCAGTGTGTTATGATGTATTCACACTGCGGGGCTGGGGCCTCCGCTATACGCAGGCGTGATGTGAGATCATGTGATCTCAGTTGTCAGGCAGTGCACACTGCACATGCCCGAAAAATGAATGAACAGCGCAAGTGCCAATGACGAGGGGAGGCAGAGAGGAGCCGGCGCCTGGGAGCCAGAGGGGGGATGATGGACAGTAGCGAAGCAGTTGAGACCTGGGGAGAGAACACACCTACCGGTCTCAATAGAGGTATGGAGGCAAATTTATAAAAGTGATTATTTCAGTGTACCTGGGGATAATACACAGTGGCTCTTTTACCTTCATAGGTCCTGGGGAGGAGGGGATGACAGGTTCCCTTTAAGCAAAGTTTGTGGATTTGGCACCTGTGGGGCATTTATGACAATTACTGTTACTGCATTTGCTGCCCTTAGATCATGCACCATGCAGTTCTTAGGTGGCTGCTGGTTTCTTCTTCTTTACTGGGTGCAGGGGTGTGTTTAATGGGCTCTTGATGGGTACTACGAGCCCTTTATCTAAAGGGTCCCTCAGATCTGTTGATATGAAGCAATAGCATCCACTAGCATGCATGTGGCAGTATTCATCACGTCACGCATCAGGCCACAAATACCAGAAGGGAGAAACAGGACTGTAGGTTTAGCAAACACAAAAGTTGGTGACTGTGGATGTCCTATGTCCTGGTTCCTCCGTCCTGTCCACCCGTGGCCAATGGTGGTTGTTGTGATGCCACCAAAAATGTTAAAGCAATCTGCCTATTCTACTTTAGCATGATGTAGTGGAAGCACGTGAGGAAAATGACAGACAGCAGATTTGGTTACTAAATCAGCATAATCCAAAAGGGGTGGCCCCAAGAAGGTTTATTTAAAGGCAAATGTGAATACAACTTCAAAGTGTTACATGTCAATCTTTACAATGATTGGTCCCTGAAGTTGTTTACTACACATTGATTGGCCCCCAATATCACGGAAAGTCCCCAAAACTCTAGGCAGGGTGTATAGCTCATAGTTCTTATCTTATCTGGACCTGATTGGGTTATTGAGGGACATGTTTAGACATATTCAAAGAGAGCAACATATTTACGAGTCTGTTCGGAAAAATATGTTTTAGGAAAAATATAAATTTGTCATCCATTTTATAGTCCATCTCAGAAGTCCAAAATGGAGTCTTCAGTATATTCAAACCAGTTAATTATGTCAGATAATTTCCCTGACAACTCCTATTTGTTTTACATGTTGTCATTGAAAATCGGAGGTTTAGGAACTCCAGGAACTCAGTCACAAAGTGACAGAGCATGTAGAGTTTCAGAGCCGAGTTGAAGAGTGCAAAACGTCACTAATGCTCTTCTGACTCAATAGGTGCAAAGATCCAGACTTCCTCTAGTATCAACATCAGCACAAACTGCTGTGAGAGCTTAGAGACATTGTTTTTTTTTGTCCAAGAGACATAATACAATCTTTATATCACCAAGCACAATGGCAATAGTCAGAAAGAGTGGTGTAAAGCACTACATGACTGTATTCTATAGCCGTGGTAATGTGCTTTGTGGAAGGACACATCACACTTCTCTATCTGGCAGTCTTGTGTATGCTCCTGGGATTGGTGACAGCCAGGAAATCGTTACTTGCCTGACTCAACTGTGTCAACTGTATAGTTTGGTGAAAGAGGGATAAAGCTATAGGATGTTATAACTGTTGTTGGCTTAGGCCCCGTAGTTCCAGTAAAAAAAAATAGTGAAATAAAATATTAATACTTAACCAGGTTTACTCCATACAAAGTACAGCCACCACCAGTGAGCCCTTCTATACAGTATTCTAGAATGCTGTATATAAGTCCCCAAGCCTATTTACATAACATAAAATAGTACTTTTATTATATTATGCTCACCTCTGGGGCGGTCCAATCAGATGGGCATTATTGATCTTGATTTGGCGCCTCTTCTCTTCTTTCATTTGCCATTCTCCTTCTTGCTTTGTGTGGATGACGCATCCTATGTCATCCACACAGTCTCACACATTGTGGTCTTGAACATGCATTATTATTATTATTACAAATCCATTTATTCCATGGTGCTTTACATGTGATAAGGGGCATACATAGACAAGTACAATAATTATGAACAATAGAAAGCACAGACAGGTACAGGAAGAGAGAGAGGACCCGCCCATGAGGGTTCACAGTCTGCAAGTGATGGGTGAAGATACAATAGGTGAGGATAGAGGACCCTGCCTAGGAGGACTCACAATGTACAAGGGATGGGTGATGATACAGTAGGCAAGGATAGAGAACCTTGCCTGCAAGGGCTCACAGTCTAAAAGGGATAGGAGAGGATACAGTAGGTGAGGACAGAGGACCCTGCCCATGAGGGCTCACAGTCTACAAGAGATGGGTGAGGATGCAGTAGATGAGGAGAGAGGATCCTGCCCATAAGGGCTCATAGTCTACAGTACAAGGGATGGGTGAGGATACCCTTAGTGAGGTGAGAGGACCCTGCCCACGAGGGCTCACAGTCTACAAGGGATGGGTTAGGATACAGTAGGTAAGGAGAGAGGACCCTGCCTGCGAGGGCTCACAGTCCACAAGATATATCTCTTTAACCTTTCCTCGGCAGGGCTGAAAGAAGTGAGTGTGCGCAGGAGTGCAATGGAAAACACTGTGTAGGTGACGTACAATGTGTCAACCATACAAAGCGATAAGGAGGACGGCAATCATGAGAAGAGAGGATCATGATCGTCAGTGACACCCATAGGTATATACCTGAATACATATAAACAATGGTGGTGTGGAGGGGTTTTATGGATTTGCTGTACATGTTTTAATCTTTTTGGAATAAGGCATTGAAGAAATTTGAATACACATTCTTTAATATGAGCCATCTTTTCTTTCAAAAAAATATCACAGGAAATGCTAGAGCTCTGTAAACCTATCAGAACCCATGTATCATATCATTTTTAGTGCAGTTGCTATAAGAAATTTATACCAAATTGTTCATGGCAGCAACGTTTTGAAGAAACCGCACAGGCATTGGAAATGAGCAAGCTATTTACAGTTAGTGGGTGGTCCGCCATTGTCTATTGATTGACAGTAGCATGCTTACACCATTGGCCCAAACTGTGTGCTCCTAGTGCAGCAGCAAAAGCATAATTGCACTGAATTTGCCAGGACCTGCAGCACACAGCGCGCCCAGCCAGGGTCAGAGCTGGAAACAGCTTGCAAGTGTGGCGCCCCTGCGTACAGGAGGCCACAGAAGGGTACTGCAGCCAGGCAGGTAGGACAACAGTAAACACTACACCCTCACAGCCCACATCCCCACGCATAGAAGGGGTTACATCCAGCCCTGAGGTTAGAGACTATATGAGACCAGATGGGTGGTGGATGAGGAGTGGGTTGGGCACACCAGAGGTCAGGTGACTGACAGTATATAGAGAGGGGGAGGAGTGAAGGAAGTCAGTAGGCCACAGTAGGCTGAGCTGTAAAGACCATCAGTAAAGAACAGCAACGACCGACAGAGTAGGCTGAAGCAGCTGAGAAGTAAAGACAGAAAGACAACACACGTCCTGGAAGAGCCTAGCAGAGGAGCGCAGACCCGTACTGAGCCAGTGTGAGCCAGATGGGGGGGAAAGCCCGTCCGAAGCCGAGACCACCAGGAATGTGAGGGAACAGAGAGGGACGGTGTACCCGTGCCCTAGACAGCAGATAAAGCAACCTGTTGCAGGTGGAGAAGCCCTCTGAGTATACCGAAGGAACATAGAAGAAGGAGCCTGGCAGAGCCTCATGCTAGAGGACTGTTGCAGGCTGGGCTAAAGCAGAGTGTCAGCTCTGAAGGGGACCGACGATTTACCCGGTATCCCCAGATTCACTGACGGGGAGCTTCAGTTTCAGGCTGGAGTTCCTAACCCTAAAAGACAGGCAGCTAAGTGACAGATTAGGACTCACAGAAGCCCGAGTCACCGCTATACTGTCGAGTGTCACACAATCCATGAGGAAAGAGAAGTAAAAGCCCGGAAAGGTACATTTAAAGACTGTGTGAGGGGTCACAAGGAGAGAGGAGCCTGGCTGCAGGAGAGAAGGGAACCCGAAAAGGGAGTAGAGAGCAACTGTGTGCTAAAGACTGTGAATAACCTGTAACTCGCTTGAAAGACCTTAAGTAAAGCCTTGGAAACCCTGAACAGCCTCTTGCCTACTTCCATCTGCAGACCCTTTCTCCCATACAGGCTTGCACCAAGAAGACCTCAACCTGCAGAGCCACAACCTGTCAGCACCAACGCTGAGGAGAGATCCCTGCAGTGTCTGCAAGTAAGTGTGCTCCAACAACACACACACACCATTGACTTTAACTCCTTACTGCCCCGGGGGATACAGTTCCCCCCACTGGAACTATACCATCCCCGCTGCCATTCCATCACCCCCGGAGGTTCTGCAGCAGCCGCGGCCCATCACTGGCCGCACCAAGTGGGTGGCGTCACCCGTGACATATCCCTTGTAAATATTCCCCTTTTATTGTGCTGAGCCAGGGACACGGTCCGGACCAGGCCACCAGTGACATCCCCAGCAGCAGACCGGTCCGGTACCGAGTACCCCACATCCCTTGGGGCTACACACAAGCACTGCACATATGGCTACCTAGCGCAGCTGCATTGCATGGTGACCCATTTTCTAGGCAACAGAAATAAAAAAATTATGATTATCAGAGGAGTGAGGATTTTAATAAAAAGCAGATTACAAGTTCTTGCTTTTATAAGCACTTTGCAATAATATCCATCAATGAAGATGGGTATTACTATGTGTAGAAGAGAAGGCAGCAATCATACTCGGTGGAGATGTTCAGGCTTTAAGGGCATGAGTGCTGCCTTCTTTTCTGCCTGGTTATCTGGACTTACCCGATCACAGGGTTTCAGGACGTGCACCTTCTTGGATCAGCTGTGGCTCAGCCTGCACCAGACTGGAGAGGTGAGTCCAATGCTTCATGCCACAACGGTGGTTTGCTCCTTTGCTACAAACACTTTTTCTGGATCGTGTAGAAGATGAGAATAACCTCTGGTATGTTTAAGTAAATTGGTTTTATAATCATCTCTTTGTATTTCTGGATGCTGAACTTGGTTCTGTTAGCATATCACATAGGCCTGGTTCACACATACAAATCCATTTTTTAAGCCCTTAGAAAAATGGATCCGTTTTTCTAAGGGTGCCAATAGGGTTCCCTGAGGTCCTGGACGTTTTTGGCAAATTTTGGGACTCAGTCACTTTTTCTTGAAAAACACATATGCGTTAACACATGCGTTAATGCAGGTGCCTATATGTGCCATGCGTTAACGCATGCGTTTCCCATAGGGCCCGATGTTAAAAAAAACGCATGCGTTTTTTGAAAGCACCCCAAAAACGCAACTAGCAGCGTTTTTGGGCTGCTACATAAAACCACATGCGTTTTTTAAAAAAACACACACACATGCATTAACGCGTATGCGTTTTTGGACTTAGACAAAAAAATGTCCAAAATGTTCTCAAAAACGGATTTAAGGCAAAAACGGATGGTATGTGTGAATGAGGCCGTATACACATTGATTAAGGGCAGAAACACACACCTTCAGCTGCATGCGAGATACTCGCATGAGTCTCGCATGACTCACCAGGAATGACTGCTGTCTCTCTAAATGGGAGCGTATCAGCTGTATGTGTTTCTATGCATTTCCACACTCTTGTTTAGAGATGCAGGGGCCGCTTCGGGTGAGTACGTGAGAGTCATGCAAGTATATTGCATGCAGCTCACATAAGTGTGTCTCTACCCTTACACTGAGACCCGTCTTGTCTTCATTTTAGGTACACGAGCAGCTTAGTGCTACATTGATTTGGTCATGGCACCACTGGTATGGAAATTTCTCCAAAGTGTCCCAAGAATCGTTTTTCAACTAGAGTGCATGATCATTGTATTACCATGACCAGCCTGAGAGGCATAAACTTGGTACTGACTCACCCAGGGGTCTATGGGAACTCAGAACCCGGGTGTGGAGTTGGTGGCCCGTAGCCCTGGTGGTCGGCTCAAAAATTTAGGAAAAAGTAAAAGGAATTAAAAAGAATAAATATTTTTCATGACGCCACCTGTGGTTTCTGATTAATGCACCAGTGCTGCTGTGGGCCTCCGGAGATGATGGATGAGCAGCTGGGTGGTATAGCTCACCACAGGCGGAGCAGAGTCCCCGGAGCTGTGGTGAGGTGACGGGGATGGATGCAGGGAGTTGGCTATGATGCCGGGCGGCTGTGGCAGCCTCAGTAGTGGACGAGGTCAGGGACTGCGTAATCAACACACACACTGTAAGTTGTTTCTGTACCTTTACTGGTGGAATTGCAGGTAATGTCCAGGGTACTCTCCGGTGGTCGGGAAAGTCTTCTGGATCTCCACAGTGAGTGAGTATAAGGCCTCCTAGTCTCTTTTTCCTTTTGTGAAGCCTCTGACCAGTGTGTAACTTGGCCTGGCCTCCTCTGCTCTTCTGTCACCTGTGTGTTGTAGTGGGAAACCTCTGTGTGGACTACCGCTATATCCTCTCCTGCGGTGCCTGGCTCCCTTCTTGGTTGCTGTACAGATGCCCGGGACACTGGAGTCTCCTCAGTGAACCGGTATTTTTGCTGGGCTAAATGCTCTCCTGCAGACTCAGACTTCAGTGTCTTTTTGGGGTGATCCGGTATGGCTCCTCTTCCCCCAGTCTGCTGTTTCTCTGTTACTTTATGCCTTGCCTTCGACCTCACTCTCAGGCCCCTGCACTGGCTATATTAACCTATATTATGGCCACCAATTATATTGGGCTAAACTCCACTTTAGAGAAAACAATCACCGACAGGGGGAGCGACGCACATTACACTATACTATACATACTTGCGCCCCCCCATCACTGGTTACAAGCCCCCCCCCCCCATCACTGGTTACAAGCCCCGTGCTGCCGGTCATAAAATAATAAACCTTTATATCACCCTCCGATGTCCTGATGTCCTGCAGGCATCGGCGTCCTCCCTCCAGTCTTCCTGTCTGTATGCCGGCTTCTAATCATGTGACCGGCGACATCATCGCTGCTGCGTCAGTGAAATGATTAGAAGCCGGCATACAGACAGGAAGACCGGAGGGAGGAGGCCGATGCTTGCAGGACATCAGGACATTGGAGGGTGATTTAAAGGTTTATTATTTTATGTGCGGCAGCACGGGGCTTGTAACCAGTGATGGAGGGGGCCTGTAACCACTGAAGTGGGCCTGTAACCAGTGATGGGGGCCTGTAACCAGTGATGGGGGCTATATACCACTGAAGGGGGCCTGTATACACTGATGGGGGTCTGTAACCAGTGATGGGGGGCTATATACCACTGAAGGGGGCCTGTAACCACTTAAGAGGGCCTGTGTACAGTGATGGGGACCTGTATACAGTGATGGGAGCCTGTGTACAGTGATGGGGGCTTGTATACACTGATAAGGGGACTGTAACCAGTGATGGGGGGCTATATACTACTGAAGGGGGCCTGTAACCAGCGATGGGGGGGCCTGTAACCAGTGATGGGGGCTATATACCACTGAAGGTGGCCTGTAACCACTTAAGAGGGCCTGTGTACAGTGATGGTGGCCTGTATACAGTGATGGGAGCCTGTATACAGTGATGGGGGCCTGTAACCACTGATGAGGAGCTGTATACCACTGATCGGGGTCTGTATACCACTGATGGGGACACTATAAACCAGTGATGGAGGTCCTATATACCAGTGATGGGAGTGCTACATACCAGTGATGGGGGTGCTATATACCAGTGATGGGGGCGCTGCTATATACCACTGATTGGGGTGCTATATACCAGTAATAGCCACTATATATCAGGAACGGGGGGGGGCTATAAACCAGTAATGGGGGTCATTTATCATGATGAGAAGAGCTTTATACCGTGATGACAGTCTGCTGCATTTCTCACCCTAGGCTTATACTCGAGTCAATGCTTTTGCCTAGTTTTGGAGGGTAATATTCGGGGCCTCGGCTTATACTCGGGTCGGCTTATACTCGAGTATATACGGTATTTAGACAAAAAAATTATTAGATAAGGTAAGTAGTGAAAATGTTTTTCATGAAGTAAAAAATAAAAAATATGCATACAAGATGAAAAATAATGAATAAATATGTGATAGTTTGCAGACTAGAATTATAATAAAAAATGTGTTTAATATTAAGGTAAAAATGCATATGATATATGCAAAACGTGTATTATAGAAAAATAATAATGATAATCATCCCTTATGTTAAAAATGTTTTAAAAAGTATACAAAGTGTTATAGAAATACATTTTTGGTATAAAACCAAGATTAATTTCCGCAGATCATCTCCATGTCTTCTTCTTCAAAAATATCCATGAGGTGGGATTTTTGTTCAAGATAGATGTCAAATATACACTGTGAATGAATTTTTCCTCCAGACACCTTGCTGGTGTAAATATACACTCATTTTTTGCACTTTAGTACATTTTTCTTTTATGAAGCACAGTGTACAACACCAATATAGATCGTTTTTACACCAGAAAGAATACATTTTACTGTTTTAGAATCATTTTTTGCGCTTTCATAAAGAATCTTTGTGGTGGATAAGCATTTTTTAATACTTAACGATTGAAAATAATTTTGTGGAACTTGCACTTTGCACTTTATTTGTTTATTAATTACCAGCTTAGATATTAGGCGCAAAAAACATATACAAATAAATATATGTATTGGTGTGCATCAGCATAAACTGTAATAAATAAGGTTGATATCCTACAATACAATTGAGGGATGTTATGGTCTCTGATGGAATTTTAAAGTCATTTTGTCTATGTATGAATTTTATATATTATATTTTCTATTTCAATAAAGTGATATTTATACCAAGAAATCTGGCTAATAAACTCATTTCAACAATAGGCTTTCCCTGCACTGCACCAGGACGTCTTCACAGTTCTCCTAGCGACTGCACACTCTGACTAACTCCGCCCCCAGCACCGGTATTTATAGGGGATCTTGCTTAAAGACAGCAAGCGGGGTTCCCCCTACAGGTCTGGGGTGGAAGGTGTTGTATATGTTTGGGGTACCCACTGTGGAAATCCATCCATGTTTTAGGTGGTCCTGTGGCTACCTATACTGGCAGGGCGCCACACTACCATGGCCTGCAGTATCTTTGGACTTGGTCTCTCATTGAACACATCTGGGATACAATTGGTTGGCAACTGCAAAGGGAGCTGCCAGCAGTGGATCTTGATGATTTAGTGCAGCAGAACATTTCTCAGACAACCCCGCATTGATAGCAGCCAAGGTGTTTAAGTGTGGAGATTTCTGCATGTAGCGCTACTGAATTATTATTATTATTACCGTATTATAGCACCATTCATTCCATGGTGCTTTATAGTGATGGGCGAATCCTAAATTACTCGGAATCGCTTGACTCTAGCGAGTCCGAGCCCAGGACTCGCTACTCGTTGCGAGTCTAGCGAGTCCAATGTTAATGAATGGGGAAGCGAGTAATAGCGAGTAGTGTGAGATTTACAAATCGCAGATGTGTCTGGAAGCTTCAGCCTGAAGCAATCCTAGTTGTGTCATTTATTTGCATTGCTAGTTTACTTTGTAAGTAATCGCTGACTCGCACAGATAAGATCCTGTCTTCTCTGTGTTGTGGCTGCCCCAGCTCCAGGGTCCTAGAGCCCGCCTGCTGCCTGATGTAGCAGTGCTGAGATTGTTCTCAGTCTGCTTATTCCCTGTGCATAGACATCTATATTTATGCACAGGGGATGTAGCAGAGAGGACATCGCGTTTTGGACTGCGTCGGACGGAAGAGGATTTTTTTAATTAAAGATGGAGTCCCTAATGGCTTTTTTTTTTATTTCTAATAAAAATTTTTCCTTGTGTTGTGTTTTTCTTAAAACAATTTAATAGAAATTCATGGCGGTCATGTCTAATATTGGCGTGACCGCCATAAATTTCGGGCTTAGGGCCAGCTGATAATACAAAGCTGGCCCTAACGTCTTTATTACCCAGCGTGCCATCGCTACCAGGGCCGCTGGAAGAGCGGGGTTCAGCGCCAGAGGATGGCGCTTCAATGAACGCGCCATCTTCTGGGGCGGCTGCGGGCTGCAATTTGCAGCGGGGGGTGCCCAGAAAGCTTGGGCATCCCTGCGCTGCGGATTCCAGCCCCCAGCTGCTTAGCTGTACCTGGCTAGTCATAGAAATTGCGCGGAGCCCCACGCATTTTTTTTTAATTATTTCATGAAATTCTGAGATTCTGACTCTGAGACTCTGAGACTCTGACTCTGAAATTCATGAAATAATTAAAAAAAAATGCGTGGGACTCCGCGCAATTTCTATGTCTAGCCAGGTACAGCTAAGCAGCTGGGGGCTGGAAAACGCAGCGCAGGGATGCCCAAGCTTTCTGGGCACCCCCCGCTGCAAATTGCAGCCCGCAGCCGCCCCAGAAGATGGCGCGTTCATTGAAGCGCCATCCTCTGGCGCTGAACCCCGCTCTTCCAGCGGCCCTGGTAGCGGTGGCACGCTGGGTAATAAAGAGGTTAGGGCCAGCTTTGTATTATCAGCTGGCCCTAAGCCCGAAATTTATGGCGGTCACGCCAATATTAGACATGACCACCATGAATTGCTATTAAATTGTTTTAAAAAAAACACAACACAAGGAAAAATTTTTATTAGAAATAAAAAAAAAAGCCATTAGGGACTCCATCTTTAATTAAAAAAATCCTCTTCCGTCCGACGCAGTCCAAAACGCGATGTCCTCTCTGCTACATCCCCTGTGCATAAATATAGATGTCTATGCACAGGGAATAAGCAGACTGAGAACAATCTCAGCTCTGCTACATCATCTCTGTGCACAGACATTCATGTCTGTACACAGGGAATGAGCAGACTGAGAACAATCTCAGCACTGCTACATCATCTCTGTTCACAGACATTCATGTCTGTACACAGGGAATGAGCAGACTGAGAACAATCTCAGCACTGCTACATCATCTCTGTGCACAGACATTCATGTCTGTACACAGGGAATGAGCAGACTGAGAACAATCTCAGCACTGCTACATCAGGCAGCAGGCAGGCTCTAGGACCCTGGAGCTGCACAGAGAAGACAGCTGGACTCGGCTCGCAAAGAAACAGCAGTTATCTGCGAGTTTCCCTGCTATCACTGGCACAGTAGCCAGTGATTACTCGCGAGTCTAATGCAAACAATGGCAATCGTAGTTTTGTCAGCGTTTCTGACAAAACTAGGATTGATATTGATTTGCATTGGACTCGTGCGAGTAATCACTGGGAAACTCGCCGAGTACCGAGTCCTGCGAGTCCCTTACTACTCGCCGAGTAACGAGTCCTAGCGAGTAGATTCGCCCATCCCTAGTGCTTTACAATAAATCGGCATGTATTGAAATGATCTTTCCATCATTTGCATATCATTACCATATGTATCCATCCTGCATCCAGGGGTGGACTGGCCCAGGTGGCAGGGGGCACGTGCCCCCTGGGCTGGTGGTATAGCCCCCACTTAGGGCCGGCCACCCACAGAAACGGGCCGGCCCCCTCCCGGACCTCAGCTAAGGGCTGGCGGCCCTAGGATGGGCCATCGAAAATTTCCGACAGCACCCCCAGTCCTCATCTAAGGGCCGGCGGGACTGAGATGGGCCGCCGAAAATTTCCAACAGCAATGGTCCTCATCTACACCAATTGGAGGAGGGGGAGTTAGGAGAAAAAAAACACAATAAAATGTATTTAATTAATATTCTTTTTTTGACTATGACAACTGAGAAATCAGCTAAAAAAATGAAAGTTCTGGTTCTTATATCACATTCAGTAACTGTTCTTCATTGGAATAAAATCAGCTGCTATGAAATGTGTCACGCAGATATAACTGCGCCCCCAGGAGGCGCGGAGCGTGTTATTTTGTGATATCCTCTTCATCATCACAGCCAATGGACACTGAATATTTAGAGCTCTTTCAGGATATAAGGCGTAAAATGAAGATTTAAATATGTTCTTCTGTCCGCTGGGCACAATGCCATGCTCAGTCAGACACACACCTCTTTGTATAATTGTAAAGGAAAGGCAGATTATATTCACCTTTGTTAAGGCAGTTGGCCATCAAGATGAAATAATATGCCAAAATAAGTTACAGAATATAGGAATAAATAGCTATAACACAGATTAAAGAAAATGGAATGACATATGCTATCCAAGAAAATGTCATTTGCCTCTATTTATTTTTACCTCTACCTTTTGTTTTAACAGTTTTTGCATTTTGTAGAATAAGGGACACGTTTTCTCCTCGTGGAGAGAGGACATGTCAAGTCTGGCATGTCAGTATAAGGAGACTTAAACGCCTGCAATTAAATATGCAAATTACCTCTTCATAGAATCATACAATGTTAGAGTTGGAAGGACCTCCTGGGTCATCTGGTCCATCCCCTGCTCAAAGCAGAATTCACTGAATCATCCCAGACAGATGTCTGTCCAGCCTCTGTGTGAAGACTTCCATTGAAGGAGAACTCACCACCTTACATGGCCGCCTGTTCCACTCGTTGATCACCCTCTCTGTTAAAAAGTTTTTTCTAATATCTAATCTGTGTCTCCTCCCATTCAGTTTCATCCCATTGCTTCTAGTCTTTCCTTGTGCAAATGAGAATAAAGCTGATCCCTGTACAGTGTGACAGCCCTTGAGATATTTGTAGACAGATATTAAGTCTCCTCTCAGTCTTCTTTTTTGCAAGCTAAAAATGTCCAAATCCTATACCTGTTCTTCATAGGACGTGGTTTTCAGATCGGGCAACATTCTGGTCACTCGTCTCTGAACTTGCTTTTACTCTGGTGTCACCTATTGGAAGTAGCAAAGGTAAAAGTCAATATCGACCCTTTAATGAGTCTTGTTATATGACTTAAGATAATAACCAAACCAGAATGTCACCTAGCCAAATCAATCTCATACTTAACTTTGATGATGGGCAGGCACCCCGAAACACCATCTCTGCAAACTGAGTTTCTGGTTTGGTGTGTATGATCCTAAGTCATATCACTGATGTATGTAAAGTGCTATGGAATTAGTAGCGCTTTATAAATTAATATTTATTATTATTATTATCACAAGGCTCGTTAAAGGTTGGATATTCACTTTAGGATTGGTACGTCCAGTAGGTGGCACTAGAGTTTAAGTCCTCTTCCTTTCTGAAGGGGCAATTTGCATATTAGAATAACTGATACAGCATCTGCACAATCAGACAATATGACTTCCTTTATTTTGCATGCGATATTCACCATGATTGCTAGGATAGATCTGACTTCTAGGTTTCCTTCAGGGTCAAAGACCTCACTAAGCGAGTCTGCAAATTGCACCCAACAGACTTGTGTCCCTTGCAATATAGGACATAATATACTATACCTTGTAAATGGACAGGTTGAGTTATTTAAGAAAGTGAGCTACTTTTTGCAATGGTCCTCCATTTTGACTCATATAATTACTAATGAATGAACCCCTCTGGGTTGTCCATATACCCAAACAGGACATTTAAATAGGAGTTGTTTGAGAGGCTTAACCCTTTTAACCTAGTGGCAGATGGCAATGATTGTGGAATTTCATGACAGTCATCAAGAGCACGTGACTATCTTTGGTAATGGAGTGATACTTATCTTCGGTAATGGAGTGATACTTCGAATTAACAAACATCTGACTTGGGATCTATGAATGCCCATCTACCCAGAGATTTTGGCAACAAATAAGTAAATCTATTGCCTGACAAGGGGCACTATCACTCACAGTTTTCTTACTGTCCACCAAATGAGATCACTGGATTAGGAACCAGTCTCAGGGGAGAAGGAAGCCCCATCTGTCTTCAACAATATTTAACTAGGAGCAAAACACTAATTTCTGACTACATTTGGATACCTCAATTGTTTGGGAGGTTGAAGCTTAAAAGATTGAGGGAAGACTACTGTAACTTCAGTACCAATGATGACACTAGGAAAAGGAACTTTTACCAAATGGAGACTCCTTATAACCACATTAAACCAACAGGAAAAGATTGATCTGCCTTTTTCTTTTTTGATATTCAATCTGGTATAATAAAGAGAATTTTAGATGGTGCTCCTCAAGGTTTCGAAGAAAAAGACCAGTGAGAGATCATGCTTTAGTGATCCGCACTGCCATCCCACTGACCTGAACAAATGCCAGGGAAGCCAAGAGTATGCAAGCTGCTTCTTTATTCTATCAGTATTTCCATCCAATGCCTTTCTGTACAGACCGTGTACCTTCCTCAGGGATATGCGATAAGGGGATGATTCAGGTCACTTTGTTTTGCTCTACCAATAGCTGATCACTGGTGAATCCTTAACAGAGTTGATAGATAGATAGATGTTCTCTTTGTATTAACTCAATACCGGAAGTGGAGAACTTATGTTACAGAGTGGACTATGGACTTGTTTGTTGTGTGTTGCCCAGAGACATAGCTAAGAATTCTGGCACCCGAGGCAAAGATTCAGTTTGTTACCTGTACATCGAACAGTAGAATAAAAGTGCAAAATAGTGCAACCTTGAAGGGTGTACTCATTAACGGCTGCAAGGTTTAACAATAGCAATGAGGTTGCAAACTGTGGTTAAGCTTTACTGCACGTTTTTTGGCCAATTGTAAATGGCAGCCATAACCACTAGTGATGGGCGAATCCTAAATTACTCGGAATCGCTTGACTCTAGCGAGTCCGAGCCCAGGACTCGCTACTCGTTGCGAGTCTAGCGAGTCCAATGTTAATGAATGGGGAAGCGAGTAATAGCGAGTAGTGTGAGATTTACAAATCGCAGATGTGTCTCGGAAGCTTCAGCCTGAAGCAATCCTAGTTTTGTCATTTATTTGCATTGCTCGTTTACTTTGTAAGTAATCGCTGACTCGCACAGATAAGATCCTGTCTTCTCTGTGTTCTGGCTGCCCCAGCTCCAGGGTCCTAGAGCCCGCCTGCTGCCTGATGTAGCAGAGTTGAGATTGTTCTCAGTCTGCTCATTCCCTGTGTACAGACATGAATGTCTGTGCACAGAGATGATGTAGCAGAGCTGAGATTGTTCTCAGTCTGCTCATTCCCTGTGTACAGACATGAATGTCTGTGCACAGAGATGATGTAGCAGAGCTGAGATTGTTCTCAGTCTGCTTATTCCCTGTGCATAGACATCTATATTTATGCACAGGGGATGTAGCAGAGAGGACATCGCATTTTGGACTGCGTCGGACGGAAGAGGATTTTTTTAATTAAAGATGGAGTCCCTAATGGCTTTTTTTTTTATTTCTAATAAAAAATTTTCCTTGTGTTGTGTTTTTTTTTAAAACAATTTAATAGAAATTCATGGCGGTCATGTCTAATATTGGCGTGACCGCCATAAATTTCGGGCTTAGGGCCAGCTGATAATACAAAGCTGGCCCTAACCTCTTTATTACCCAGCGTGCCACCGCTACCAGGGCCGCTGGAAGAGCGGGGTTCAGCGCCAGAGGATGGCGCTTCAATGAACGCGCCATCTTCTGGGGCGGCTGCGGGCTGCAATTTGCAGCGGGGGGTGCCCAGAAAGCTTGGGCATCCCTGCGCTGCGGATTCCAGCCCCCAGCTGCTTAGCTGTACCTGGCTAGACATAGAAATTGCGCGGAGCCCCACGCATATTTTTTTAATTATTTCATGAAATTCTGAGATTCTGACTCTGAGACTCTGACTCTGAGACTCTGACTCTGAAATTCATGAAATAATTAAAAAAAAATGCGTGGGGCTCCGCGCAATTTCTATGTCTAGCCAGGTACAGCTAAGCAGCTGGGGGCTGGAATCCGCAGCGCAGGGATGCCCAAGCTTTCTGGGCACCCCCCGCTGCAAATTGCAGCCCGCAGCCGCCCCAGAAGATGGCGCGTTCATTGAAGCGCCATCCTCTGGCGCTGAACCCCGCTCTTCCAGCGGCCCTGGTAGCGGTGGCACGCTGGGTAATAAAGAGGTTAGGGCCAGCTTTGTATTATCAGCTGACCCTAAGCCCGAAATTTATGGCGGTCACGCCAATATTAGACATGACCACCATGAATTTCTATTAAATTGTTTTAAAAAAAACACAACACAAGGAAAATTTTTTATTAGAAATAAAAAAAAAAGCCATTAGGGACTCCATCTTTAATTAAAAAAATCCTCTTCCGTCCGACGCAGACCAAAACGCGATGTCCTCTCTGCTACATCCCCTGTGCATAAATATAGATGTCTATGCACAGGGAATAAGCAGACTGAGAACAATCTCAGCTCTGCTACATCATCTCTGTGCACAGACATTCATGTCTGTACACAGGGAATGAGCAGACTGAGAACAATCTCAGCTCTGCTACATCATCTCTGTGCACAGACATTCATGTCTGTACACAGGGAATGAGCAGACTGAGAACAATCTCAGCACTGCTACATCATCTCTGTGCACAGACATTCATGTCTGTACACAGGGAATGAGCAGACTGAGAACAATCTCAGCACTGCTACATCAGGCAGCAGGCGGGCTCTAGGACCCTGGAGCTGCACAGAGAAGACAGCTGGACTCGGCTCGCAAAGAAACAGCAGTTACTTTGCGAGTTTCCCTGCTATCACTGGCACAGTAGCCAGTGATTACTTGCGAGTCTAATGCAAACAATGGCAATCCTAGTTTTGTCAGCGTTTCTGACAAAACTAGGATTGATATTGATTTGCATTGGACTCGTGCGAGTAATCACTGGGAAACTCGCAGAGTACCGAGTCCTGCGAGTCCCTTACTACTCGCCGAGTAACGAGTCCTAGCGAGTAGATTCGCCCATCCCTAATAACCACCATTCACAAACTAGTATAGAGCGCACTAGAATTAAATTGTACAACCAGAACGTGTGTCCAAAATTAACAAAACTTAAAGCAAAACTCCAGCGTTTTTTTGTTTTCACTGCTGGAGTGGAGCTTTAAATGTAAGCCCCCTTCCCCACGTCCTATACTCACCTTCTGCCAGCTTCACGTTTACCAATGCCGCTCTGGTCCCAAGGCGCCGTCACAAGAGCTCAATGCATCTCTATGAGAGCCAGAACGAGTCCAGAACAAGGTTCCCATTGAGATGTATTGAAAAATGATCTCCGGCATGCTCCATGAATCACGAGAGTGTGCTGGCAGGTCACTTTTCACTGCAGCCCGATGGAGCTATGGTGATAGCGGTTGCAGCCAAGAGAAGGTGAGTATCAGATAAGGAGCAGGGGAATTACATTACATGCACCACTCCAGCAGTGCAATGAAAAAAAGCTGGAGTGGTGCCTTAACTTGCAATACATACAGGGGCATCTCAATGAATTAGAATAGCATCAAAAAGTTAATCTTTTTGAGTAATTCAATACAAAACCCAATGAAACAGCCAATGAAAACCCAAAGGTCATTATCTCAGAAAATTAAAGTAGGGAGGATGAAGGGTTAAAAGCCGTGCTGCCGTATTCCACGAGTAATCAAAGGGTGAATATAGTATTGATTTATTAGTCAACACATTTCAGTGCTCCCAGAAACATGACAATATAATACTGATGTGTCCTGAGGAAGGGGCCAGGGAGCCCTGAAATGTGTTGACTAATAAATCAATATTATATTCACTCTTTGATGTCTCGTGGAATACAGCAGCGCAGTTTCTTAACCCTTTATCCTCCCTACTCTATATGCACCACACTGGAGACTGCAGCAGCCGTGATCTGCTTTTATAGTGGTTGTGACTCTCACAACCACACAAGGTGAAGCCTCTTATACCTATTTACGTCATATTTTATCTCTCAGACCCTTTATCCTCCCTACTTTAATTTTCTGAGATAATGACCTTTGGGTTTTCATTGGCTGTAAGCCATAATCATCAACATCAACAGAAATAATTACTTGAAATAGATCACTCTGTCTGTAATGACTCTCTATAATATATATGTTTCACTTTATGTATTGAATTACTGAAATAAATTATTAGATGATATTCTAATTCATTGAGATGCACCAGTTTTTCCTAAAAAGCAAACTCTACATAACTGAACCCTAATAAACAGCATTAGCAAGTTGTGAACAACAACAAGGCCAAGATATTGGATGAATTGTCTTTTATAGTCACAAATCAAAATAATATTCTGACTTAGCATGAGCTTCTAGTGAAAACGTTCCATCTCAAATATTATATCAAGATATCAAGATTCCATGTGGAGTAGGGACGTCACATGTGTTCTTGGTACAAAGTCCCTATTGTTACCCTAAATTGATGTCAGTGTCCCTAATACTCCTACAAAAATAAATCCAACCCTAACAAAGGCAACTGACCCTGATTCTGGCTCATCCTAGAAAGTCTTTATAGAACTCGCGACACATTACATCCTTTTATAGATTCATTAGGGGTGGATTGGATCACTTATACCAAATCGACTGAACATCAAAGTTCCTGGAGTCCCAATGTGTCCGGGAACCCTCTACCTATCTCTTTGGCTAGGGTCACACTTGGGAGGCCGTTTTTTTGAAGCCAGCGTTAATGGATGCAGTTTTAACCATTTTAACGCAAGCATTTCCTATAGGCTCCCATGTTAAAAAAACGCATGTGTTTTTGCACACGTCCCCAAAAACGTTGCTTACCATGTTTTTGGGTCCTTAAGCAAAAACGCATAGCGTCAAAAGTGTTGCATTTTGGCCATGCGGTTTTGCATGGGAGCCTATGGAAGCGTTAATGCTACTGTTTTCCACAATTTGGCATTGTGAAAAACGGTAGCTTTTAGCGCTTCAATGGCTCAAGTGTGACCCTAGCCCATATCTTGTAAATGCTCCAATATGAGTTAGAGGATTAAAGTGACCAGCAGCGCACTCCACAGAAGTCATCAGCATTACTATTCAGTGGATACAGATGTCTCTTGTGTAAAGCAAGCATTCTGTGTGCTCAAAGA
>JARQOC010000005.1:77181865-77387154 GCA_033576535.1 Allobates femoralis | reverse complement strand
GAGTAAAGGTACAGAAAAAAGACTTTCTTGTGTGTGTGTGTGTCCATCTTTCCAGCCTGCCCCACACAGCAAAAGCTGTGCGACCCTATTCCACCATTCTACCCTTACAGCCCCGGAGACCCCGCTCCAGCTGTAGGGAGCCATAACACCTCGCTGTCACCCATCACCCCGGAGGCCCCAGCAGCGCCGGTGCCATCACCAGATCTACAGGTGGCGTCACGACATTCATTTATAAACTCTTATCCCTGTAAAGTCCCCTTTTTATTGTCACCCCAAGGGCACAGGCTCGGGCACCGACCACCCGTGACATCCTTGCACCCAACCGCCTGAGATCTGAGTACCTCAGACCCTTGTGGGTCAGACACCAGCTCGATATGTGAGCTTGCATCAAAGGTAGGGACATGACATATGACATTAATATGTCATGAAGGGGTTAAGTAGCACTGTCTACTCATTGTCTCCGCTGTTGCATCCTTGTACCTCTTAACACAAGCAAATTTTGGTTTGCACAGTTTGCTGCTTCATGTTTTTAGATCTGTGGTTACTAAAGTACAATCATCAGCATTTCAGAAAGTTTTAAACATTTACAAAAACATCAAACTTATATATAGATTGAATATTTACAGTGTTTTCCTTTATTTTTGAAGACTTCAGCCCTTTGCCCTGACCTGTTGGAGAACAGCTTTTGGGCCAAATCCTGACTGATGACAAACCAAAGGTTGTGTAGATCCTATTCTTTAGTTATTGTAGTGTTTTTAGGCAAAATTGTGAGAGAGTAGTGATGAAAGAGTGTAATCGTTACTATTCACACGGATAGTACAGTATTTGCGATACTCGTTACTCTGCGAGTATCGCTGGTGCTCATGAGTGATGTGTCCAGCGTTATCGATCTGACACATATTACCAGTTCCCTTCAGTACACAAAGTGAGCTGGCACCCTAGTGAGAGCAGATTGAATGTTAGGACCTCTCTGGGGGACACAGCAAGGTGTTTTATGCACTAGAAACATAAAAAAGCACTCCCTCCTTGCCCTGCCCCGGAAATACTCGTTTTATAGCCGGATGTGTGTGGGTGGAGCCTATCACTAATTGACTAACAGTAGACTCGCTATTCGAATATGAGAGTATTAAAAACTACTAGTTACGAGTATAGCGATTATAAGTATTACACTCTTTGCTCATCACTATGAGGGAGCCCAGACCATGGATGACAAGCCCCCACACATGAAAGGTCTAGGGAATAGTGATCAGTGAGCACTACCATGATTGGGTGCTTGGTACTTGAAATAAGCAGGCCGAATGTTCAGATTGATGCGACTCTAGTAGAGAGTATAGTAGAAGTCAATGGGAAACTCAAGCATTTTTTCAGAAGATCTTCCAGAAAAATGCACAAGATTCTCATTGACTTCCATGGTAGTGCTAGCTCATCACTACTCAGGAGGCTCACACAAGGAGATATATGGCTCATGGTCTTGCTCATATTTTTGTAAGGACAATCACTATTCCTGGTGCTCCTTGAAGTTCTTCCTTGTTCTCTGAAGGGTGGAACTCCTTATTGACTTTGAAGCTTTAGCTCCTGAATGTTGTGGACAATTTTTTGTTTTTGCACTTTTGTTTTTATGCTCTCCTTGTTCCAAGAGCCATGTTGTTTTGATTTTTCCATTGGACTGAGGGCTTGTTTCTTGTTGAATGCGTTGTAAATTTGCATTCATTTTATGGTACAGTATAAGTGACTGAAAAACAGAAAAAAAAATGCAAGTGCTATGAAATTGTGAAAAAAAAGCCACAATTATGCCATTGTTTTTGGGGTTTGTTTTAGGGCCGCTTTACACACACCAACTTCTATGTCCAACTTCTGAACAGATCTCTAGTTGCAGTGAAATCATGGACACATTGTTACAAGTGGGATAGAATCGTGAAGTGGAACGAAATTTATTGGATATTTTAAACTTTTTAAAAAAATGAAAAATGGGGCGTGCAATGTTATTCGGCCCCCTTGAGTCAAAACTTTGTAGCGCCACCTTTTTCTGCAATTACAGCTGCAAGTCGCTTGGGGTATGTCTCTATCAGTTTTGCACATCGAGAGACTGAAATTCTTAAAAAAAATTAAAATTCATATCTTTATGTTTGAAGCAAAAGGTTGAAAAGTTCAAGGGGGACAAATACTTTCACAAGGCACTGTAATTATGGAGAAATCAAAGATTTTTTAAAATATTTTACTAGCTGAAAAAAAATCTAAATTTGTACAAAAAATATAAATAAAAATTTTAAAAAATGTGTCTTATATCCCAATAGTCTGAGACCCATAGCTTTTTAATTTTCTATCAATGAGGCTGTGTGAGGGCTAGTTTGTTGAGTGGCTAGCTGATGTTTTTGTGTACACCATTGTGGGACAAATATGACTTTTTGATCACTGTAGCACCTCCATACCTCCTAACTATGGAATAGAAAAAGGGACAAATTACACAGGCCTGCGATGAAAAAAATACAAGAGAAGTTTTCACTGATTTTTATGTAATTTGGTGTGCTGATTATGAAAATGGCCTCCATTTTTTTCCATCATGTAAGGATTTTTTGTAAAACAAAGATCGATATTTTTGCTAAAATCCTATTTAAAAAGGAATTCTGTCGAACAATTGTACATGTAATATCTGGCAACAGTGGTTTTTATCCATTTAAATTTATGTATAAATATACAGAGGCTGGCACACGGCCTCCCCATCAGTAAACAGAGGCCCCCCTGCTGGCACATGACCCCCCCATCAGTATACAGAGGCCCCATGCTGGCACATGACCCCCCCATCAGTATACAGAGGCCCCATGCTGGCACACAGCCCCCGTTGCATTTCTGGTGCGGAGGAAAGTGGGTGATTTGTGCGCAGGCATCCGCCTGCGCACAGATCACATATCGGAGTGAATGGGTGCGCACGGTCATACGCAGTCAAGCGCAGCACCGTGCGCTCCCATTATAAAGATAGGGGCTTGTGGTGCTGCGCTCACATTGCGGCTCCCCTCCGCAGAACGCTGTGGAGGGGAGCGCAAATTTGAAACACCCTTAGACAGGCGGTGTAGCTTGCTTCACAAGCCCACTGCTGACTAACAGACACTGCTAGTAGCCCAAAAGGATTGACTGGGCTAGCTGCAGTAAAAAATTGGTATTAGACAGGTGGTATAGCTTGCTTCACAGGTGGGCTACACGGCTGACTACCAGACACTGCTACTAGCCCAAAAAGATTACCTGGGCTAGCTGCAGTAAAAAGTTGGCTATTGGATAGACAAGCAGTGTACAGTCATGGCCAAACGTTTTGAGAATGATACAAATATTAATTTTAACAAAGTCTACTGCTTCATTTTTTCTAATGGCAATTTGCATATACTCCAGAATGTCATAAAGAGTGATCAGCTTAACAGCAATTACTTGCTAAGTCAATATTTGCCTAGAAAATGAACTTTAACCCCCAAAACACATTTCAACATCATTGCAGTCCTGCCTTAAAAGGAGCAGCTAACATCGTTTTAGTGATTGTTCCATTAACACAGGTGTTGGTGTTGATGAGGACAGGGCTGGCGAACAATCAGTCATGATTAAGTAAGAATGACACCACTGGACACTTTAAAAGGAGGCTGGTGCTTGGTATCATTGTTTCTCTTCAGTTAACCATGGTTATTTCTAAAGAAACACGTGCAGCCATCATTGCACTGCACAAAAATGGCCTAACAGGGAAGAGTATCGCAGCTAGAAAGATTGCACCTCAGTCAACAATCTATCACACCATCAAGAACTTAAAGGAGAGAGCTTCCATTGTTGTCAAAAAGCCTCCAGGGTGCCCAAGAAAGACCAGCAAGCGCCAGGACCATATCTTAAAACTGTTTCAGCTGAGGGATCGGACTACCAGCAGTGCCGAGCTTGCTCAGGAATGGCAGCAGGCTGGTGTGAGTGCTTCTGCACGCACTATGAGGCGGAGACTCTTTGAGCAAGGCCTGGTTTCAAGGAGGGCAGCAAAAAGCCACTTTTCTATAGAAAAAACATCAGGGACCGACTGATATTCTGCAAAAGGTACAAGGAGTGAACAGCTGAGGACTGGGTTAAAGTCATTTTCTCTGATGAATCCCCTTTTGGATTGTTTGGGACATCTGGAAAACAGCTTATTCGGAGAAGAAGAGGTTAGTGCTACCACCAGTCTTGTCTCATGCCAACTGTAAAGCATCCTGAAACCATTCATGTGTGGGGTTGCTTCTCAGCCAAGGGAATCGGCTCACTCACAGTCTTGCCTAAAAACACAGCCATGAAAAAAGAATGTTACCAGAATGTCCTTCAAGAGCAACTTCTCCCAACCGTCCAAGAGCAGTTTGGCACCCAACAATGCCTTTTCCAGCATGATGGAGCACCTTGCCATAAAGCAAAGGTGATAACTAAATGGCTCAGGGAACAAAACATAGAGATTTTGGGTCCATGGCCTGGAAACTCCCCAGATCTTAATCCGATTGAGAACTTGTAGTCAATCATCAAGAGACGGGTGGACAAACAAAAACAAATTCTGGCAAAATGCAAGCATTGATTATGCAAGAATGGACTGCTATCAGTCAGGATTTGGTCCAGAAGTTGATTGATAGCATGCCAGGGAGAATTGCAGAGGTCCTGAAGAAGAAGGGTCAACACTGCAAATATTGACTTGCTGCATTAACTCATTCTAACTGTCAATATAACCTTTTGGTACTCATAATATGATTGAAATTATACTTCTGTATGTGATATAAACATCAGACAAACAAACACAAATAAAAACCAGAGGGCAGCAGATCATGTGAAAATAGAATTTTGGTGTCATTCTCAAAACTTTTGGCCATGACTATAGCTTACTTTACAACTGGACTACACCGCTGACTACCAGACACTGCTACTAGCCCAAAAGGATTGACTGGGCTAGCTGGAGTAAAAAATTGGCTCTCTTAAGAGGGAATGATCTGTTTTAATATTCGGTAGTGTAGAAAAAAAGCCCAGGTTTAGATTCCGCGCAGACCACAAAGCAGGAAGGGTATGTTTGATGTCCGTTTATTGAGCCAACGCGTTTCACAGCAGGACCTGCTGCTTCCTCAGGGCAAAACTCAGGTCCTGCTGTGAAACGCGTTGGCTCAATAAACGGACATCAAACATACCCTTCCTGCTTTGTGGTCTGCGCGGAATCTAAACCTGGGCTTTTTTTCTACACAACCAAATTTCTCCCTCACCAGGTGTCTGCAGCGATCAGGATAACAAGGCTCTTGCAGTCTGTTGTGACTCACACAACCCAAAAAGGTGAGTCACACTAATCGGGGGGCATTGAATTATCATCATAGATAAGACCCTATGTGCGCTCCCTTCTCTCTCTGTTTTAATATTTCAATATATGCAGGGGCAGACCATCACCCTCAGGGGCCCTGGTGCAGGCGAGGATCGGGGGGCCGGGGGGGGTGCTGCTGGCCATCGGCGCCGCGGCCCGGGGGGGTGCTGCTGGGAGCCGCGGGGGCAGTGCTCTCCTACCTGGTGAGCCGCGCCGGGCGCTTGTAGGAGCCGGAGGGACAGAGGAGAGGGGGGGCGGGATCAGGCAGGGGAAGCAGGAAGCTCTCTGCTTCCCTTGCCTGATCCTCCTCTCCTTTGTCGGCGGCTTGCGGGGGTCGGCTGGGGGCCCCCTCCAGGCTTGAAGGGGCCCCCTAGCTGGTCGGGGCCCTGGTGCAGCTGCACCACGGTAGTTCCGCCCCTGAATATATGAAATTATGACGTATGAATAAAGATTTGGAAATATATTTGTATCTTGAGATAATTTCTTGAAATCATTCGTATAGAAAAGGGGTTCCTCCTTTTTCTTTTGAAGTACTGGATAGATATAATGACCGGAGGTCCTGTTAAGATCCAGTGAGTCACAGACTGAGACAGAGGCAGAAATAAACAACAGTATTTTTTTACTGATATGGGGATCAAAGTATGGTTCTGTATAGAATGTATAAGTATCAAAATCCCCTTAAAATATAACCAATAACAGTTTCACACACTCAGCGTTAGCCGACATCAATGCACCGATCTCAGAGTTCCCAGGGTATGTAAATCACACTCAGAACCAGGAGCAAATTTACCTACACGTTAGACTTATCAAGGATTTAACTTAACTAAAGGCGATGTACATCAACTGTGGGCGGTCTGATGGGACCTCTGAGATGGCACACTGAGTATAACTTATCACAACTAATAACAATACATTACACTATATCAATGCTGGCTATACACTTAGCACAGGGATACCCGGGTATCTCAAAACTATGGTACCATAAACCTCAAATGTAGCTTTACACAGGTGTATATTCCACGTGGGCTGCAGCAAGTCCAGAAAAAGTAAAAAGAAAAAAAACCCTTTTGCGCAAAAGAAAAACGTATTGTAAAAAAAACTGCAAAATTTGGCAGCTTACCAGCCAATGCCAGATTCACATGTCCAGCATTTTAGTTCTGTAAGCTTGGGGTGCAATCTGTGGAGCACTCTTTTCCAGGGCTTGTCAGGACCTTGTCAGGATCCTTCCAATGTGGATGACACGAACGCCGACTCTCCTTTCGCAGTCACTCACGGCCTTCCTGGACGCCAATCACTCGCTCCATCAGGGGGAACATCTCCTCAGCCTCCTTGTCAGGATCCTCCCAATGTGGATGGCACCGGACGCTGGCTCTACTTTCGCAGTCACTCACGGCCTTCCTGGACGCCAATCACTCGTTCCATCAGGGGGAACATCTCCTCAGCCTCTCCTCAGATCCTGGACACTTGCTCGGTTCAAGATAAGTCTTTAGTCCACATAACAGGGCTTGCAAACAACTTTAAAGGCCCATATAGCTTGCACTGGCTTTGCTATAATCCTTACACTAGTAATGGCCACCGCAGAGAGAGATCAACAACCACCGGAGCAACTGACAGAGCTGTCACCAAGGCAACCAGAGACACTGCTTTCACTTTTCTAGACACAGAGCAGTCACCATGGCAACCAGAGACTGTGTTTTATCTTTCCTGGGCCACTACAAAATGGCAGTCTGCTTGGTTTTAGCAGCTTATCAGTTTACTCTCTTACATAGACAGGCAGTGTAGCTTACTTTACAGCTGGGCTACACCGCTGACTACCAGACACTGCTACTAGCCCAAAAGGATTGGCTGGGCTAGCTGCAGTAAAAAAATTGGCAACTGAAGACAGGTGGTGTAGCTTTTTTCACAGCAGTGCTACACTACCTGCTCAAAAGAATTGCCTGAGCTAGATTTGGACAGATGCTGTGAAAAACACTTGTACAACACTGGCACATACCTGCCTGGCAAAAACTAATAGGAACTGCTCTAACCAAGCCCTCAAAAGGGCTGAAATTACAACTAGTCCCTACTTCTATGAAGTAGCCCTCAAAAAGGCTGATATTCTAAGTCCAACTAGTCAGAATCAAAATCACACTGGTTAATCAACAGGTCTTCTTATATACCCTCAGCCCTCATTGCAGGATATTGGGGACTTCATGATAGGTGGAATAAAACTGTCTTCTCATTGGCTGGATCTCAAGCCTAAAACATTTCTAGTAGTATTGCAGTCCTGTCAAGGGAGAGCCACATACTGATTGACATAGCACCTAGCAGGATAAATTTAGTCTGCAATCCATGACATTAGACAATGGTGGCTGAGGTCATTTACATAGAGTCAACAATCCACACAGTAATACAATGGCATTCTAACAGGATGTCATATATGATACAGTCTATATAGATAGAGTCTAATGCATGGGTATAATGAGACACATGAGACATACGCTTCTGAAGCAACTCTTGTATTGCTTCATACAAGTTAGTGCATTAACAGGATAAAGTAAATGTAGTTGCAGAGTGCAAGGCAAACAACCAAGGACATCAGAGCATTAAAGCATAGCACAAATCTCAAGGAATGCATTCAGAGTCTATTACTTTCCTGTCAGATGTTGCTGGCAAGCAGGAGGATTCTGTGTCCACAAATGGTTCCAGGCAGAGTAAATCCAGGCTTCAGAGAGCAAGTCACAAACTGGTTGCAGACCTGATTCAGGAGCACAGGTAAATCAGCTGAAACTGATTAAAAGGGCAATTGGCAAGGAACAGGGCAGGGACATCAAAGCTGAGGACTCCATATTGTTTGAGGGCAAAAGTCAATGCACAGGATAGGAAACAAGATGGCTGATGACAAGCTGAGGACTCCATATTGGTTGATGGCCAAAGTCAATGCACATGACAGGAAACAAGATGGCCGACAAAATACACTAAATGCAAAGATATCAACGGATATAGCAAAAAAGACTGAAAACCTTACACAGGATTATGTTCCTCTGACATTCTATGACAAAGAGTTGAGATGATCACATTACACATGGTCAACATCACCAGTCATGTACCTGACTCTAGGAACAATGTGTTGGCCATCACAAGATAGATAATTACATTACCCACTTTAAACACTGTCAGTCATCTACAAGACTTGTATTTACAATGAGTGAGCCATCACATGGTAGATAATTACATTACCCCCTTTAAATACTAGCAGGCTCCTAGAAATCTTGTGTAACCCATGAGTGGCATATTACAAGTTTGCAAACCAAAATACAATATTGTTTGGATAAATAAGAAATCCTCATAGGCAGGGCCGGCTCCAGGTTTTTGTGGGCCCCGGGCAAAACAGTGTCAGTGGGCCCCTTTAACACATACGATTAATGAATACAATATAGAAACTGAAGGCTATGTATAATATACAGGCTCCTGGGTGGGCTGTATATAGAACAGAAGCGGTGCAGGGCTGTAGATATAATATGGAGACTGCTGAACTGTATTTATAGTATGGAGACTGCCAGGCTGTATATATAATATAGGGACTGTGGGCTTTGTATGTATAATATATAGAGGCTGCGGGCTGTATATATATTACTTGGAGGCTGTTCTGCGCTGTATGTATATTATATATATATATATATATATATATATATATGTATATAAAAATATGTATATATATATATATATACAGATAGAGAGAGAACAGTCTCCAAATGATATATATAACCTAGTACTGCCTCCACATACGCCCAGCAGCAGCCTCCAAATACACCCAGACTGGTGTTTGCTGTATAGTGGTATTATTTAGTCATATAAGCTCATCATGAGGCTCACTGTATGGTTGTTTTATTCCATCAGTGTGATATAAGTGACAATATGGTGATATAGTCCTGTCACGGTTTAAATGTAACATTAAGTCACCACCGTATGTTAGTAACAAAGGGGTTGTATGATGGCATTATTCAGTCATTGGAAACCATATTAATTAGTCACTGCACAGTGACTGTATGGCGGTATTAATCACTATAAGCAATGGTTCTCATTCACTGCACAGTGACTGTATGGCGGTATTAATCACTATAAGCAACGATTCTCATTCACTGCACAGTGACTGTATGGCGGTATTAATCACTATAAGCAACGATTCTCATTCACTGCACAGTGACTGTATGGCGGTATTAATCACTATAAGCAACGATTCTCATTCACTGCACAGTGACTGTATGGCGGTATTAATCACTATAAGCAACGATTCTCATTCACTGCACAGTGACTGTATGGCGGTATTAATCACTATAAGCAACGGTTCTCATTCACTGCACAGTGACTGTATGGCGGTATTAATCACTATAAGCAACGGTTCTCATTCACTGCACAGTGACTGTATGGCGGTATTAATCACTATAAGCAACGGTTCTCATTCACTGCACAGTGACTGTATGGCGGTATTAATCACTATAAGCAGCGGTTCTCATTCACTGCACAGTGACTGTATGGCGGTATTAATCACTATAAGCAACGATTCTCATTCACTGCACAGTGACTGTATGGCGGTATTAATCACTATAAGCAACGGTTCTCATTCACTGCACAGTGACTATATGGCGGTATTAATCACTATAAGCATTCACTGCACAGTGACTGTATGGCGGTATTAATCACTAGAAGCATTCACTGCACAGTGACTGTATGGCAGTATTAATCACTATAAGCAACGGTTCTCATTCACTGCACAGTGACTGTATGACGGTATTAATCACTATAAGCAACGGTTCTCATTCACTGCACAGTGACTGTATGGCGGTATTAATCACTATAAGCAACGGTTCTCATTCACTGCACAGTGACTGTATGGTGGTATTAATCACTATAAGCAACGGTTCTCATTCACTGCACAGTGACTATATGGCGGTATTAATCACTATAAGCATTCACTGCACAGTGACTGTATGGCGGTATTAATCACTATAAGCAACGGTTCTCATTTACTGCACAGTGACTGTATGGTGGTATTAATCACTATAAGCAATGGTTCTCATACACTGCACAGTGACTGTATGGCGGTATTACTCACTATAAGCATTCACTGCACAGTGACTGTATGGCGGTATTAATCACTATAAGCAATGGTTCTCATTCACTGCACAGTGACTGTATGGCGGTATTAATCACTATAAGCAACGGTTCTCATTCACTGCACAGTGACTGTATGGCGGTATTAATCACTATAAGCAACGGTTCTCATACACTGCACAGTGACTGTATGGTGGTATTAATCACTATAAGCAACGGTTCTCATTCACTGCACAGTGACTGTATGGTGGTATTAATCACTATAAGCAACGGTTCTCATTCACTGCACAGTGACTGTATGGCGGTATTAATCACTATAAGCAACGATTCTCATTCACTGCACAGTGACTGTATGGCGGTATTAATCACTATAAGCAACGATTCTCATTCACTGCACAGTGACTGTATGGCGGTATTAATCACTATAAGCAACGATTCTCATTCACTGCACAGTGACTGTATGGCGGTATTAATCACTATAAGCAACGGTTCTCATTCACTGCACAGTGACTGTATGGCGGTATTAATCACTATAAGCAACGGTCTATTCACTGCACAGTGACTGTATGGTCGGTATTAATCATATAGAACGTTTCATTCATGCACAGTGACTGTATGGCAGTATTAATCACTATAAGCAACGGTTCTCATTCACTGCACAGTGACTGTATGGCGGTATTAATCACTATAAGCAACGGTTCTCATTCACTGCACAGTGACTGTATGGCGGTATTAATCACTATAAGCAACGGTTCTCATTCACTGCACAGTGACTGTATGGCTGGTATTAATCACTATAAGCAACGGTTCTCATTCACTGCACAGTGACTGTATGGCGGTATTAATCACTATAAGCAACGGTTCATTCACTGCACAGTGACTGTATGGCGGTATTAATCACTATAAGCAACGGTTCTCATTCACTGCACAGTGACTGTATGGCGGTATTAATCACTATAAGCAAGGTTCTCATCACTGCACAGTGACTGTATGGCGGTATTAATCACTATAAGCATTCACTGCACAGTGACTGTATGGCGGTATTAATCACTATAAGCAACGGTTCTCATTCACTGCACAGTGACTGTATGGGGTATTAATCACTATAAGCAACGGTTTCTCATTCACTGCACAGTGACTGTATGGCGGTATTAATCACTATAAGCAACGGTTCTCATTCACTGCACAGTGACTGTATGGCGGTATTAATCACTATAAGCAACGGTTCTCATTCACTGCACAGTGACTGTATGGTGGTATTAATCACTATAAGCAACGGTTCTCATTCACTGCACTGTATGGGGATATACTATAGCATTCATGCACAGTGACTTATGGGTATTAATCACTATAAGCAAGGTTCTCATTCACTGCACAGTGACTGTATGGCGGTATTAATCACTATAAGCAACGGTTCTCATTCACTGCACAGTAGTTGGGGTATATCCTATAAGATTCTGCACAGTGACTGTAGGTTATTAATCACTATAAGCAACGGTTCTCATTCACTGCACAGTGACTGTATGGCGGTATTAATCACTATAAGCAACGGTTCTCATTCACTGCACAGTGACTGTATGGCGGTATTAATCACTATAAGCAACGGTTCTCATTCACTGCACAGTGACTGTATGGCGGTATTAATCACTATAAGCAACGGTTCTCATTCACTGCACAGTGACTGTATGGCGGTATTAATCACTATAAGCAACGATTTCATTCACTGCACAGTGACTATATGGCGGTATTAATCACTATAAGCATTCACTGCACAGTGACTGTATGGCGGTATTAATCACTATAAGCAACGGTTCTCATTCACTGCACAGTGACTGTATGGCGTATTAATCACTATAAGCAACGGTTCTCATTCACTGCACAGTGACTGTATGAGCGGTATTAATCACTATAAGCAACGGTTCTCATTCACTGCACAGTGACTGTATGGCGGTATTAATCACTATAAGCAACGGTTCTCATTCACTGCACAGTGACTGTATGGCGGTATTAATCACTATAAGCAACGGTTTCATTCACTGCACAGTGACTGTTATGGCGGTATTATTCACTATAAGCAACGGTTCTCATTCACTGCACAGTGACTGTATGGCGGTATTAATCACTATAAGCAACGGTTCTCATTACACTGCACAGTGACTGTATGGCGGTATTAATCACTATAAGCATTCACTGCACAGTGACTGTATGGCGGTATTAATCACTATAAGCAATGGTCTATCACTGCACAGTGACTGTATGGCGGTATTAATCACTATAAGCAACGGTTCTCATTCACTGCACAGTGACTGTATGGCGGTATTAATCACTATAAGCAACGGTTCTCATTACACTGCACAGTGACTGTATGGCGGTATTAATCACTATAAGCAACGGTTCTCATTCACTGCACAGTGACTGTATGGGGTATTAATCACTATAAGCAACGTTCTCATTCACTGCACAGTGACTGTATGGCGGTATTAATCACTATAAGCAAGGTTCTCATTCACTGCACAGTGACTGTATGGCGGTATTAATCACTATAAGCAACGTTCTCATTCACTGCACAGTGACTGTATGGCGGTATTAATCACTATAAGCAATTCATCACTGCACAGTGACTGTATGGCGGTATTAATCACTAAAGCACGTTCTCATCATGCACAGTGACTGTATGGCGGTATTAATCACTATAAGCAACGTTCTCATTCACTGCACAGTGACTGTATGGCGGTATTAATCACTATAAGCATTAGACGTGCTTATGCTATTAATCACTAAAGCATCACTGCACATGACTGTATGGCGGTATTAATCACTATAAGCAACGGTTCTCATTCACTGCACAGTGACTGTATGGCGGTATTAATCACTATAAGCAACGGTTCTCATTCACTGCACAGTGACTGTATGGCGGTATTAATCACTATAAGCAAGTTCTCATTCACTGCACATGACTGTATGGCGGTATTATCACTATAAGCAGCCATTCACTGCACAGTGACTGTATGGCGGTATTAATCACTATAAGCAACGGTTCTCATTCACTGCACAGTGACTGTATGGCGGTATTAATCACTATAAGCAACGGTTCTCATCACTGCACAGTGACTGTATGGCGGTATTAATCACTATAAGCATTCACTGCACAGTGACTGTATGGCGGTATTAATCACTATAAAGCATTCACTGCACAGTGACTGTATGGCGGTATTAATCACTATAAGCAATGGTTCTCATTCACTGCACAGTGACTGTATGGCGGTATTAATCACTATAAGCAACGGTTCTCATTCACTGCACAGTGACTGTATGGCGGTATTAATCACTATAAGCAACGGTTTCATCACTGCACAGTGACTGTATGGCGGTATTAATCACTATAAGCAACTGGTTCTCATTCACTGCACAGTGACTGTATGGGGTATTAATCACTATAAGCAAGGTTCTCATTCCTGCACAGTGACTGTATGGCGGTATTAATCACTATAAGCATTCACTGCACAGTGACTGTATGGCGGTATTAATCACTATAAGAACGGTTTCATTCACTGCACAGTGACTGTATGGCGGTATTAATCACTAAAAGCAACGGTTCTCATTCACTGCACAGTGACTGTATGGCGGTATTAATCACTATAAGCATTCACTGCACAGTGACTGTATGGCGGTATTAATCACTATAAGCAACGGTTCTCATTCACTGCACAGTGACTGTATGGCGGTATTAATCACTAATAAGAACGTTCTCATTCACTGCACAGTGACTGTATGGCGGTATTAATCACTATACAAGTTCATTCACTGCACAGTGACTGTATGGCGTATTAATCACCTTAAGCAACAGGTCCTCATTCCATGCCCCAGGACGTATGGCCTGGTCATTACACTATAAGCCAATGGTTCTCATTCAAATGCACAGGCATGACTGGGGTCCATGCTAATCACTCCATAGAAGCGGTCCATCACTGCTACCAGTGACTGTATGGCCGCGTACTTAATCACTATAAGCTATTCATGCACAGTGACTGTATGGCGGTATTAATCACTATAAGCAACGGTTCTCATTCACTGCACAGTGACTGTATGGCGGTATTAATCACTAAAAGCAACGGTTCTCATTCACTGCACAGTGACTGTATGGCGGTATTAATCACTATCAAGCATTCACTGCACAGTGACTGTATGGCGGTATTAATCACTATAAGCAATGGTTCTCATTCACTGCACAGTGACTATATGGCGGTATTAATCACTATAAGCATTCACTGCACAGTGACTGTATGGCGGTATTAATCACTATAAGCATTCACTGCACAGTGACTGTATAGCAGTACCATTCAATCACTGTCCCCTGCGTACATTTGCCCCCAGACAGGGGGCCCCTGCGTACCATTGCCCCCAGACAGGGGGCCCCTGCGTACCATTTCCCCCAGACAGGGGGCCCCTGCATACCATTGCCCCCAGACAGGGGGCCCCTGCGTACCATTGCCCCCAGACAGGGGGCCCCTGCGTACCATTGCCCCCAGACAGGGGGCCCCTGCGTACCATTGCCCCCAGACAGGGGGCCCCTGCGTACCATTGCCCCCAGACAGGGGGCCCCTGCGTACCATTGCCCCCAGACAGAGGGCCCCTGCATACCATTGCCCCCAGACAGGGGGCCCCTGCATACCATTGCCCCCAGACAGGGGGCCCCTGCATACCATTGCCCCCAGACAGGGGGCCACTGCATACCATTGCCCACAGACAGGGGCCCCTGCATACCATTGCCCCCAGACAGGGGGCCCCTGCATACCATTGCCCCCAGACAGGGGGCCCCTGCATACCATTGCCCCAGACAGGGGTCCCCTGAGTGCTGTCCCAACCCCTCACGCACCCTCTCTCCCAACTAACCTGAGCAGCAGCTGGCAAAGGCTGATTGCAGCGTCTGACTGTAGTTTGCAGCAGCAGCTCTCTTTCTCCCGCACCATTGCGGTGCAGGAAGTAAACATGCTGCTGCTGCTGCTGCTGCTCAGGTTAGGAGGGAGAGAGGGTGTGGGGGCAGGGGCCAGCGCTCAGGAGCCCCTGCAAGGTGAAAAGTAAACAGCACCCAGGGGACCTACATGGACTCCACGGACCCCAGCGAGCAGCCAATCAGCCATACTCACTTGTAGTCTGAGGAGGATGGGTGAATACTCGTCTTCCTCCTCTTCTATGAGGCGCATTCCACACTGTTGACCGCAAAAGGAAGAGGAAGACGTGGATGTCTCATGTCCCATTAACCAGGAACAGTCGGCGGATGGATAAGTATTCTATTTTTTTATTCTTAATACCTTTTGATTACTTTTATTTAGCTTTCACAGTGTATATTAATACACTGCAAAAGCCAAAAGGCATGTCACACATGTCACACAGGGGAGGAACACAGGATTCTTCCTCCCCATTGTGACATTACTTCCCTCCTGCGCTTTTGGGGGAGAAATGCGGCCTAATAAAACATGGTGTGTGAATGCACCGTGATGCACCCCAGGGCCATGGGGTACTCGGAACCGGGATATTAAACTGTACTGGGGAGTCACAGGGGTCGAGACCCGGCTCCGTGACCCTGGGTTCAGTTGTTAAGGGAGTGCTTAGCTTGATAAGGAAAGGGGTGATGAAAGGAAAAGTTAGTCGTGACGCCACCCGTGGTTTGTGGCTATTAGTGGCCACTGCTGCTGCAGAACCTTTGGGGATAATGGATGGGCAGCTGGGATGGAATGGCGGCTCCCCATGGGTGGAGCAGATCCCCAGGGCAGTGGATGTGGTAAGGGTTTAGAGTGCAGGATGGCGGGCGCAAAGCAACAGACAGACTCATGGTTTGTTGGTTCCTCAGTCCTTTTTCTGGTGCAATGGGAATACCGACAGATGATATTAAGCTGAGTCTGTGCATCTGAGAGAAACTCTGGGTTTTCCTCACCCAATAGGTTTGAGGCCAACTTCATGCGCATGGTTAGCGGGTCCCTGCTGCTGCGTAAGCTGAGCTGCTGGTGTGGCGCCCCGCAACGAGTGCGTCACAGGAGGGTACTGCACCCCTGATCGAAGGTGCAGTATTCTCTGTCTCAGTGATGAATGGGTTAACTCCAAGGCTCCATACACCACATGCAACATCCAGAGACAGAGGACCAATTGAGTCCTGGTGGGAGGAGTGTGAGATGTTCAGTGTGGGGAAAGAGTAGAACAGAGAGTTAGAACGTGGGAGAGACAAGTGCAAGGCAGACGTCAGAACCAGAGATCTAACAGGGAGGGCACCGAGAAGCGGTGACCCAGACGTGAAAGGGGCCAAGTACCAGTAACCAAGTAACGGGTCCAAAGACGCCCGCGACAAGTCCACCCGGAGACCGGTTCCGAGGCAGTAGAGAAGTCCAACTCTGTACTGCAAACCAGAGTGATAGAGGGCTTCCTAGGAGCACATCACGACAACCACCATCACCGCGGCTGTGCCGGAGGGGCACCCACCATTGGGGTTCAGGGGACCCATCGGGAGTTGGTAGGCCGCTGGCTCGGGTCCTCACTAAAGGCTCCCCAGTATCCCGACCCGGTGCATGAAAGCAAGCGAAGAGTAACCAGGGACAGTAAGATATAAGAAAGATACAGTGGAGCCTTGGAAGGACACTATCCATCACTGGGAACACCCGGTCCGTTACCTGAAGGTCTGAACCGTTTAAAGTGTGTACCCGTTGACCTGCAAGAATAACAGTAAAGACTCATGCAGGGGAGCACTGTGTCCGAGTACTTCTTCTAACTATTACTACATCACTTACTTAATACCTCAACTCAGCTGCCGTATTCCACCAGTGCAACTCCTGACCCCGGGGACTATAGCTCATCCTGTGGCGAGCACTTCCATCTAAGCTGCAGCACATCCCCCGGAGGTTCAAGCAGCGTCGGTGCCATCACCGGACTCTCACAGGTGGTGTCACAAAATAAGACTTTATTGTTATGTAATTGTGCAATTGACCACCGGGCCCTTACAGCCTCAGGCACCGAACCATGACCGCAGCCAGTGCCTGAGACCTGAGAACCCGGCAATGGTGAGACACTGGCCCTCTCTCCCCCCTGCTTGGTGCTGATATGGCAGGCAAGTCGAGTCCTTCTCTAGCCCCACATATCAGGCGGCTGTTCCTTGGGCTCATTACCCTGCTTTGCCTCCAGGCACAGTGTGGCTGGGGAACTGGGAATTCCCCATGCACCGGTATTGGCTCCTGGGTCATTAGGCCCTGCACAGCCTCGGACTCTGGTGTTCGTTTCTGTGGCGCTTCTCATCTGGAGTGTGCATGACACTGCTCCGCTCCCCAGGCTCTCCTCTACTTCTTTAGACTAGGCTATCCTGGGACGAGCCTAGCACTGCTCCAGTCCACAGGATGTCTTCCTCAGTCCTCCTAGGAATTAAACTGACTAACTTCACCCCACACCAGAATTTATAGGGGAGCTCACCCTGAACCCGGGTTTAGATCTCCCCCTTCAGGCCTGGAGGCAGAGAGTTGTGTGCAGTTTCTGTCTGGTGTGGATACCCTCTGTTGCTCTCAAGTGTGATACTACCCCATAGTGACACTGTGGCACTTGGACTCTGGGGTGTGCTAAATAGCACGGCCGCAAAGCGCGGCAATAAACGCGTGCCCCCAAAAGCACAGGAAATACGCAGCCTGTGATCGTAGACTTATGCCGTGTTCACACATTGCATAAACACTGTTTTTTGTTTTCTGCAGGTGTCCGCACCAAACTACGTAATAACAATCTTCTCTGATTATTGCATTGTTGCAGCATTTTTAATGCCTTTTCCCCTTTATTTGATGTGTCTTTGGTGCTGATGTAAGCTGTGTTTTAGGCTATATTAACACTGTGTGATGAGCACAGAGAGAGAGGGGCACTCAGGTACCGGGATGAGTTCGTGGCTGTAACGGGGAATCACGGGTGCTCAGTTTCCTGCTTCTATGCCCTGGTTCTCATTGCTGGAGAGGGAAGGGGGATTTAGGGATAGGTCGTGACGCCACCTGTGGATCCTGGTAACAATGATACCAGCACTGCAGGGCGGCCGCTGAGGTGATGGGATGCTGCTTAGTGTAGTACAGCTCCCCACAGGTGGAGCTTACCTCAGGGCAGCGATGATGGATGAGAGGAGTTGTTGTTCTTACCCCTCTGATGATACTGAGGCCCTCTGGGCACCGGCGGGAAGGGAAGACAGACAGCTTCAACGTCCTTTTATTGGTACCGGCAGATGTCACACAAGACACGGTGCAGTCTGGAAAAACGGGGACATAGCTGCGGGTTCAGGGAGCCCCTAAGGAGTCTGAAGATGTTCCTCTCTTTATATCTTTCGGGGCCTAAGTTTTATCTTCCTCTCTGTCCTTAACCACCTTTGCAGAGCTCTCTCACCAGTCCCCTGGTCTGGTACGATTAGGTACGGATTGTCCTTAACCGGTACGGATGGGAGCAGCAGGAATGCACACTCTCCCACCACCGGAATCCGGGCCGTTACCTTCGTAGTCTTGGACCGATTATGGGCCTGAGGAGTGAGGTACCGTCTTGTGGTGCCTACGGGTACCCAGTTTTAGGGCCCGCGGCTAGTCAGTTTATGACCAGGGATGAACCGCTGACCGTCGAGGCTTCCGTATTGCCGGTGTTGACCCAGACGTTTCCAGCCAGCTCCAACCGGTGCTGGATCGTCCCCTTCTGTCACGGGTCACCCTCCTAGAGATGGGTGATCCTTCTGTCACTCCAGCTGTTAGGCACGTCCTAACTCACTGCCTTCCCAGAACTGTCTGACTAAAAACTCTCAACTTCCTGGTTTTTCCACTCTAACCTAGGCTCCACCCCATGGGACTTACTGTATATCAGTCCCCCCTATTCTAAGGTGGCCTAGTGAGCGGTGCCAATACAGACTCCTTAAGCACAATCCCAAACCCTTAGCTACGGAGGCACTACACCTTCTATTTGGGGTGCAGTACCTCCCTGGGCGCCTAGCCATAGGGGTGCCACACTGTGCGTTATTGATCTTTTTTTTTTATCTATTTTTTGCAGTGAAAATGCAGTGAATGCATCACTTAAACGGAATCACCAGCAGAGTCAATTGCCCATTTCACATCTAAGCCTGGGCGTTTTTACCGCTAAAAGTGCATCCAAATGCATGTGTTTTTGCCCCCTTGATTTCAATGGAAAACGCATGTAAAAACGCATGTGCCTTTTCAAAAACACAAAACGAATGCGTTGGTGCAAACGCAGCAAACAACGTGGGCTGCTGCGTCTAGGGCTGCATTTGCAAAAATGCATGCGTTTTGTGTTTTTCTAAAAACACACATGCATTTTTGCATGCATTTTCAATGAGCTTTCCATTGAAATCAATGGGGGCAAAAACGCATGCGTTTGGATGCATTTTTAGCTGTAAAAACGCATAGAAACGCAAATGCAGCAAAACGCAGACCAGGCTTAGTTTGTTGTTTTGCTGTTCAATCTGTGCTTTCATGACGTTTCATGCGTTTTTTTCCGTTGAAAAGTGATCCGTTTAAAGAAATAGCATGTCGTTCATCGTTTGTAGTGTCACACGCAACGATGTCGTTCCGACATCGTTCAAACATCACAAAACACGTGACTTTTGAACGATATCAGCAACGATATCGTTACGTGTGACGGTACCTTAAGGGTGCTTTCACATCAGCGGTTTTCGCTGGTCACGGCAGTTGCGGTGAAAAAAACGCAACTGATGCGATTACCGCATTAACGGCTGCACTTGCAGTTCACTTGCTGCAAGCCCCATGCAATGTCTATGGGGCTTGCGGTAAGTGTGCGGCAGGTGCGGCAAGTGCGGTTTCGGCTGACTACGGTTTTTTCGCGGCCGCACGTGCTGCAAGTGCCGATACCGCACTTGCCGCACCTGCCGCAAGCCCGCATAGACATTCTATGGGGCTTGCCCCAAGTGAACCACATGTGCAGCCGTTATGCGGTAATCGCGGCAGTTGCGTTTTTTTCACTGCAACTGCCGCGATTAGCGCAAAACCGCTGATGTGAAAGGGGCCTTACAAAGTACCAGTAAGGGCCCTTTCACATCAGCGTTTTTTTCCAAATCCGCGGCTGACAGCATTTTTTTTCGTGGCCGCACCTGCCGCAAGTGCCAAAACCGCACTTGCCGCACCTGCCGCAAGTCCGCCTATACATTGTATGGCGTTTACCACAATCGCTCCGCAACCGTGCTGCAAGTGCAGCCGGTATGCGGTAATCGTGGCAGATGCGGTTTTTTCACCGCATCTGCCGAGATTTGAAAAAAACGCTGATGTGAAAGGGCCCTAACTGCTGTTTTTTACATACTTTTTTTAGGCTTCACATAGAAGCCTCTTGGGAAATAAAAGCACCAAAACTACACAGTTCAGCAATATCTTTAGACGCACAGTGGGTGAAGTTTCACATCTAAGTCAGGGCTGTGTCTTTCTGCATTTGCATTTCTGTGCGTTTTTATTCCTAAAAACGCTTTCAAATGCATGTGTTTTTGCCCCCATTGATTTCAATGGAAAACGCATGAAAAAACGCAAAACGCAAGCGTTTTGGTAAACTCAACCTTAGATGCAGCAACCCACGTTTTTGGCTGCGTTTGCAATGCGTTTTTCATTGAAATCAATGGGGGCAAAAACGCATGCGTTTTGCTTTTTCTAAAAATGACATGCGTTTTTGCATAAATTTTCATTGCGTTTTCCATTGAAACCAATGGGTGTGTTAACGCATACGCTTGCAATGTGTTTTTTACACACATGCTGTCAAAAACGCATTGCAACCAAAAGGAAAAGAAATGCAGATGTGAAAAGAGCCATTCACTTTGCTTGGACAATTAAAAACAGAAGAATTTCTGTGCAAAAAAAAAAGCAGCAGAAAAAATGCTACATTTACATTACATTTGAACACGGCCTAAATGTCCAAGCAAAGTTAGGTGTGATTTAATCTAATGCATCTAAAAACACTACTGACCTGTATGGCTTAGTTCACATCTATGCGTTTGCCTACCCTGCGCTGGCGCAAATGCAGGCGCAGATGTATTTACAGGCAAGTGCAGGCAAGCGCATAGGCGCATAGTTGCACTGCACCAGGTGGCAGCCGCCAGCATCTGGCAGTCGGCACCAGGTGGCAGCTGACAGCCACCAGGTGACAGCCGCCAGCAACTGGCAGCCGGTGGCGGCTGCCAGCAACCGGCACCAGGTGGCAGCCGCCCGAACCCGGCAGCTGGCACCAGGTGGCAGCCAGCACCAGGTGGTAGCCGCCAGCACCCGGTAGCCGGCACCAGGTGGCAGCTGCCAGCACCCGGCAGCCGACACTGGGTGGCAGCCACCAGCACCCAGCAGCCGGCACCAGATGGCAGCCGCCAAACCTGGCACCAGGTGGCAGCCACCAGCACCCAGCAGCTGGCAACAGATGGCAGCCAACAGCTGCCACCACCCAGGAGCCGGCACCAGGCGGCAGCCACCAGCACCCAGGAGCCGCCAGCAGCCGGGAGCCACCGGCACCCGGCGATGTGCTGCCCAGTGGCGTGGGAAATTCAGATTTCCTCCTCCTCACTCCTCGGACCTCGTCCCTTCAGTGACCTGTGAGCTGAGATGCAGCAGCAGCAGGCCAGGGCGGGGCGAATGACTGAGGTGGGGGGGCGGGGTGGATGACTGAGGCGGGGGACGGGGTGGATGACTGATGTGGTGGGGGCGGGACAGCCCAAAAAAACACGCTCAGGAGCCACCGCCCCGAATTCCGGTGCCCTAGGCACATGCCTACAAGTGACTAAGTGCAAATATGACCCAGAATATAGCCATCGCCTGATAACTACTAATGTACTTTAGGCCTTTAGAATGGTTAAATGTATGTATTTGGTGCCAAAATATTATATTTGCAGTCGTGTTTCATGAAAATCCTTGCATCACCTGCCTTCTATAGGCTCTGTGACGTACTGAGTATTGCAGACTGAACTGAGAATCTGTCAGTGACCTTGCTATGAAGTTCTAACAGTGAGTTTGTGATTCCCTGTTAGCTGTCTTTTTAGGTGATTTATGACCACAAACCACATCAAAGTAGAATGTGTAGGGAAACAAAGGACTGTGAATCACAAACGATGGAACATTTTTAATGAAGTCCACTTGCAGCAATCATTTTCAGCTCCAAATAGATGCATTTAAAGGGAACCAACCACCCCAAATGACCCCCCCGGACTGTTAATATGTGTCCCTACACCCAGCACACACATTTGGGGCAATCGTTTTTGCTAAAAAAATTGTTTAGTAGAAGCTAAGATATAGCTTTATGAAGTTTAATAAATTCAGACGAATGGGTGTTACCTAGCTTTGTCCTCGTGCAGTGTTCCATGTGCCTGTCAGCCTCCTCTCCCCCCTCCCTTCAGTAAAGCCTTGCCCTTTCAGCCTCTCAGGTTTCAGCCTTTCAACTGATCCTAAACCCAGAAACTGACCCCCTCTTATCTTTAGACCTGTCCCTGCACCCCCTCTTATCATTCCTAGCCATCCCTTTTGCAGAAAAAATCGCTTTTGTAAAGTAAGAGAAAAGGTTATAATACTTTGTCCTGTGTTTCTGTGGAAGCCGCAAATGCCCCGCCTGTCTGCTGCTGCCTGGTAAATTATGCACGCCCCTCTCTGCTGCTAAGAGCCTGGCCGCATCATGATAGGGGCGGGGCTAAATAGCGTCATGAAAGAGGGCGGGGCTCCAACATGCCGCTATTTAGCCCCGCCCCTTTCATGACGCGGCCAGGCTCTTAGCAGCAGAGAGAGGCGTGCATAATTTACCAGGCAGCACCAGACAGGCGGGGCATTTGCGGCTTCCACAGAAACACAGGACAAAGTAATATAACCTTTTCTCTTACTTTACAAAAGCGATTTTTTCTGCAAAAGGGATGGCTAGGAATGATAAGAGGGGGTGCAGGGACAGGTCTAAAGATGCGGGGGGGTCAGTTTGTGGGTTTAGGATCAGTTGAAAGGCTGAAACCTGAGAGGCTGAAAGGGCAGGGCTTTACTGAAGGGAGGGGGGAGAGGAGGCTGACAGGCACATGGAACACTGCACGAGGACAAGCTAGGTAACACCCAGTCGGCTGGATTTATTAAACTTCATAAAGCTATATCTTAGCTTCTACTAAACCGTTTTTTTAGCAAAAACGATTGCCCCAAATGTGTGTGCTGGGTGTAGGGACACATATTAACAGTATGGGGGGTCATTTGGGGTGGTTGGTTCCCTTTAAGTAAAAGAAAAGTCATTTATATTGAAGCCTCTTTTTATTGCCATTATTGCTGCAGTATACAGTACCATTAACAGTACACAGCCATGAATGACACATGTTAATGGATTATCCATTCCATTAATTATATTCCATTTTACTTTGTCATTTATCTAAATAACCTGCTAGAAACATGGAAAAGAAACATAAAGCATATGGTCGATTGGAATAAGAGGGACATCACAGAGTGGCAGCAAACCACTTAACAACAGGTACAATTAGCCAGAACTGCAGCTATATCCTTAAGTATATGGGAAGAATGATACTCGGAGCGTTAATTACATTACGAGATGATGGTTGTTACTAAGAATTCTGTCTGAAATAACCACATCCTAGTAAACCGCGTACCCGGTGAGTGATTACATCTGACTTTGTACAAGCATTTATTCCGTGTAAGAGACCAAGTAAAATTGTTTTTGTTCTTTTGTATTTGCCCTACTAATTACCCAGGGGGAAATTAACGTACGGTTACCCAGATCCTGCCGTGCATTTATTTCTGAAAAATTATAAGGTGTTTAATTCAGCTCTGTGTGTTTACATTGTGCCCGGTGCTTAGCAAGCCATTGTTTATTAGCATCTAAACAGAATCTTTGTGTATTAATATAACCTTTCCACATAAACACACTTCACTAAACAAATACAACATTAAAATTGATGAAGCAAGTCTTAATGAATGGGGAAAATTCTTATGCATCAAGAGTCATCAATAATCCATCTTGGTGTTTTCATGTTTCTGCTCATTTCACCCCCCACCTTCTAGCTGCCCCCGTGCAATTTATCTGCTGTTCCCTCCTCGCCCACATTCCTCATAGTCTGGTCTTCAATATTTAGTGGGAATAGTAATATACAGATGTAATATTTTTTAACCAAATTTACAATGTGTTAATTATATCCTAATGCAGAAAAAACATAAGTTAGAGGGAATCTGTTAGCAGATTTTTGCCAGGTAATCTGATAGCAGCATAATGAGGAGACAGAGAACCTGATTCCAGCTATGTGTCACTGTGACGTCGCAAGGGTCGGGATACTCATCTAGCTGGGCCGGGGGTATAATGTTCACTGTGGCGATACCCAGCAGCTGTAACCCTTACCGCACATGAAAAAGGGGTATTTACAGGGGATGAAAGTTTATAAAGTTTGTGACGCCAGCTGAGGTGTACAGCCAGGAATGACCGATGCTGCATATTAGTACTCCCAGGGGTGTTGTAACAGCTAGGTGTTATACTTTCTTCAGCCAGCACAGGCCCCTGGAGTGTAGTATGATGAAGGTGATGATGATGAGAGGTTGTAGTGGAGATAATGGTGGTAGTGAAAAGTGCAGAGGTGCAACAGAAGCAACAGCAAGAAGACACAGAGACAGTCTCTTAGTTCTTTACCTTTTACTTGCAGTTCAGTCGGGTACTGGTTCACCAGGTCTTTGTGTCTGGCTAGCCTGAGAAGAATTAGCAACCACTCTGCTGGACAAGTATTTGGCCTACCAGCTGACTTCCCTGTAGAATGAGTTTGTAGGTGCCTGTAGCTCCCCTGTTCCTCCCTGTTCTATTGTGGCTGACTTCCAGCCATGCAGGTAACTCTGACTCTATGAGCAGCCATACAAACCCAGCTCTCTAGTCCTACTTTGTTGCCGTGCCCAAAACAGTCCCAAGTATTTTGGCTACTGAGCTTGAAACTCAGCAGCCTCCAGTTTCTGTGGCCAAGATGTTTTTTACCGAAATGGTACATATAAGAAAGGAAAAAAAAAAAGGCCACTTACAAATACCTTTGCATTTTGCAGGACGCCATTAGCTACCTCAGAGGCAACCCATACCTCTCAATACCGGTGCACCATCTCCTACAACCCTGGCAATGGGGGCGATTGTAGCATCTGCGACCACCATGCCACAAGGAAGAGACAGGTGGCATCGCTGGGCATGAGGTCCCACAGGGCCGCAGCCACTCTAATAGTGAAGAATAGTGTCAGAAAGCAGCCTATTAATGACGCCCAGCTGTTAGATAGGGCGGGCCGCTCTGCAACAAAAAATGCAACACAAGTGACTGTCGCCCCCTAGAGGACACTGATGTAAACTGCAGATAAAAAAATGCAAATTGCAGATAAAAAATGCAATATATCACTATAGATGACAGTGAGGGTTTAGTTTGATATTTTGGACCAAAATAGCGTAAGCTCGTCATCCCCGTCACGGGACCTCACACCTACGAGTACCTAGCCACATGTTTAACACATGTATAATTTTATTTACAGAAAAATCACCGAAATGGTACATAATATATAAGAAAGGAAAAAAAAAAGGCCACTTACAAATACCTTTGCATTTTGCAGGACGCCATTAGCTACCTCAGAGGCAACCCATACCTCTCAATACCGGTGCACCATCTCCTACAACCCTGGCAATGGGGCGATTGTAGCACCTGCGACCACCATGCCACAAGGAAGAGACAGGTGGCATCGCTGGGCATGAGGTCACCACATGGCCGCAGCCACTCTAATAGTGAAGCATAGTGTCAGAAAGCAGCCTATTAATGACGCCCAGCTGTTAGATAGGGCGGGCCGCTCTGCAACAAAAAATGCAACACAAGTGACTGTCGCCCCCTAGAGGACACTGATGTAAACTGCAGATAAAAAAATGCAAATTGCAGATAAAAAATGGAATATATCACTATAGATGACAGTGAGGGTTTAGTTTGATAATTTGGACCAAAATAGCGTAAGCTCGTAGCCCCCGTCACGGGACCTCACACCTACGAGTACCTAGCCACATGTTTAACACATGTATAATTTTATTTACAGAAAAATCACCGAAATGGTACATAATATATAAGAAAGGAAAAAAAAAAGGCCACTTACAAATACCTTTGCATTTTGCAGGACGCCATTAGCTACCTCAGAGGCAACCCATACCTCTCAATACCGGTGCACCATCTCCTACAACCCTGGCAATGGGGGCGATTGTAGCATCTACGACCACCATGCCACAAGGAAGAGACAGGTGGCATCGCTGGGCATGAGGTCACCACAGGGCCGCAGCCACTCCAATAGTGAAGCATAGTGTCAGAAAGCAGCCTATTAATGACGCCCAGCTGTTAGATAGGGCGGGCCGCTCTGCAACAAAAAATGCAACACAAGTGACTGTCGCCCCCTAGAGGACACTGATGTAAACTGCAGATAAAAAAATGCAAATTGCAGATAAAAAATGCAATATATCACTATAGATGACAGTGAGGGTTTAGTTTGATATTTTGGACCAAAATAGCGTAAGCTCGTAGCCCCTGTCACGGGACCTCACACCTACGAGTACCTAGCCACATGTTTAACACATGTATAATTTTATTTACAGAAAAATCACCGAAATGGTACATAATATATAAGAAAGGAAAAAAAAAAAAGGCCACTTACAAATACCTTTGCATTTTGCAGGACGCCATTAGCTACCTCAGAGGCAACCCATACCTCTCAATACCGGTGCACCATCTCCTACAACCCTGGCAATGGGGGCGATTGTAGCATCTGCGACCACCATGCCACAAGGAAGAGACAGGTGGCATCGCTGGGCATGAGGTCACCACAGGGCCGCAGCCACTCCAATAGTGAAGCATAGTGTCAGAAAGCAGCCTATTAATGACGCCCAGCTGTTAGATAGGGCGGGCCGCTCTGCAACAAAAAATGCAACACAAGTGACTGTCGCCCCCTAGAGGACACTGATGTAAACTGCAGATAAAAAAATGCAAATTGCAGATAAAAAATGCAATATATCACTATAGATGACAGTGAGGGTTTAGTTTGATATTTTGGACCAAAATAGCGTAAGCTCGTAGCCCCCGTCACGGGACCTCACACCTATGAGTACCTAGCCACATGTTTAACACATGTATAATTTTATTTACAGAAAAATCACCGAAATGGTAAATAATATATAAGAGAGCTTACGCTATTTTGGTCCAAAATATCAAACTAAACCCTCACTGTCATCTATAGTGATATACTGCATTTTTTAGGAGATGGTGCACCGGTATTGAGAGATATGGGTTGCCTCTGAGGTAGCTAATGGCGTCCTGCAAAATGCAAAGGTATTTGTAAGTGGCCTTTTTTTTTTTCCTTTCTTATATATTATGTACCATTTCGGTGATTTTTCTGTAAATAAAATTATACATGTGTTAAACATGTGGCTAGGTACTCGTAGGTGTGAGGTCCCGTGACAGGGGCTACGAGCTTACGCTATTTTGGTCCAAAATATCAAACTAAACCCTCACTGTCATCTATAGTGATATATTGCATTTTTTATCTGCAATTTGCATTTTTTTATCTGCAGTTTACATCAGTGTCCTCTAGGGGGCGACAGTCACTTGTGTTGCATTTTTTGTTGCAGAGCGGCCCGCCCTATCTAACAGCTGGGCGTCATTAATAGGCTGCTTTCTGACACTATGCTTCACTATTGGAGTGGCTGCGGCCCTGTGGTGACCTCATGCCCAGCGATACCACCTGTCTCTTCCTTGTGGCATGGTGGTCGCAGATGCTACAATCGCCCCCATTGCCAGGGTTGTAGGAGATGGTGCACCGGTATTGAGAGGTATGGGTTGCCTCTGAGGTAGCTAATGGCGTCCTGCAAAATGCAAAGGTATTTGTAAGTGGCCTTTTTTTTTCCTTTCTTATATATTATGTACCATTTCGGTGATTTTTCTGTAAATAAAATTATACATGTGTTAAACATGTGGCTAGGTACTCGTAGGTGTGAGGTCCCGTGACAAGGGCTACGAGCTTACGCTCCCTGCCTGATCCTAACCTCTAACTGTCTACTCCTCCATTTGTTTAAAAGCCACTGTGGCACCCTGTCCCAAGTCACCACAGACTCCCTTGGGACATGGAAGGATGGTACACAGCAAGTAACCACACTAACACACAACACCCTTTCACCCCAGGCCTGTAGGGGGAGCTTTACTGGTTGCCTTAAGCCAGTTCCCCCTATAAATACGGGTCCTGGAGGGAAAACACCAGAGTGTGCAGTCATTACAGAACTGTGAAGAGCTGAGTGAGCTGAGCTGGTACTGGAGCCGTGCTAGGCCCATACCAGCTTCCACCTGAGACAGTGGTAGACCCGCAGAGTAGGGGTCGCAGGCAGAGGAGAGAGAATTGCTACAAGAAGGGGGCAGAGGAGTCATACCGACTCACCCCACCACAGTTCCGGTCACTGGGTCCGAGCAACAGGGACATAGAGAGTAGGCCTTACAGAGAATCCAGCATCAAAAAGGGGGTTTAGCTTCCCGGACACCCGCAGCACCAATAAGTGAGAGCCAGGGACCGCGAGGCCACGGAAGCGGGATCCCAAGAGAGAGCCCTCAGTGCAGCAAACCCGGGTGTGAAGAGACACAGAGAGAAAGAGAGAGGAGTAACGGTCCGGTTGGGTTCCAAACCTGCCAGACTCTGACAGAACAAATGAGACGAGGAGGCCTACAACCCTATTCGCTGTGGAAATCCTGAAGTGTTTACCTCATCTCCGGTCGAGTGTACCCGTGCAGAACACCAGTAAAGGTACCAAAAGACTTTATGTGTGCGGGTCCCTCCTTCCATCTACACCGTGCTACCCTCTTACCTACTCCAACTTACAGCCCCGGGGACTCCACCGCTCGTCCTGTAGGGAGAGGTTCCACCTTGCTGCCGCCCATCACCCCGGAGGCCCAAGCAGCGCCGGTGCCATCACCGGACCCCTACAGGTGGTGTCAGGACAGACACTTTTATTATTTTCTTGACACCCATCGTTTAATCTGCTTTCCCCCGGGCCCACGACCTCAGGCACCGCTATCCGTAACTTCCCCCAGAGACCGCGCCTGAGTGATCCGAGTACCCCAGGGCCCGGGCAGGACACCAGCAGCTTATTACCGCCGGCTTTTAAACAATCATGCACCCATTTCAGCCTTTTCCTCAGCCCCCAGACCATTTTGTAGGGTCTAGCAGCATAGTTCTGGCATTTCCCATTGACTTACATTGTGCTTGCCGAGTAACAAAAGCAAAACTCATGACTACTGAGCATCCCGAATACCAGTACTATTCTGCGAGTAGCAAATATAACGAGTATACTACTCATCCCTAATGGTACCTTTACACGCCGCCACAAGGTGCGCTACGCCACGCTACATCTATAGCTAGCTACATCGCCGGGTGTCTCAAGTAGCCATCTGTAGCTCATTTACACACCGCTATAACCAGCTACTATGGGCGGACCTGGTGCAGCAGGACAACACATAGGCGTGCCACAATTGTGGATTACGAGCCGTCCGTACGCTGATAGGACGAAGCAATAACATCCTGATTGGGCAGGCAACGCAGGAGGCTGAGTAATACAGCATGCTCGAGCGATTGTGTAGTGTGACTCGTCAGCTCCTTAAATATGCCTCCCTATGCAGCGACTACCAATCGTCATGCAGCAGCTTCCACCAATGATCGCACATGGGGCGCGGTAACACGGAGCCAGGGTCACGCCTTAGCTACATTGCAGCTACATCGCAGGCTGTCCAGAGTTCCCTTCCGTTGCTTCTTTACACGCCGATACAGCTCGCTACCATCGGCGTTGTAGCCATCAGTTTTCGAGCAGAGCTAGGAAACAGATGTATCTGTTGCCGGCTGTAGCGTCACGTCTTCAGACGCCGCTACGACGGGCTACATTGGCGCTACAAGCTACATTTGTAGCCTGTAGCGGGATGTATCCAGCCTGCCGTCGCGGCGTGTAAAGGGCCCTTTACAGATATACTTTAACACACCATTAAATATGTCAATTTAGCTATCAAGCTGCAGTTTTCCGTATTCAGATAGAGTTCTGCTTCTTAAGTGGTCATGTATAAATTAGACAAAACATCACATTTATTTACCGAAATACGTTGTCAGTATGAGAATTATAGGTTAGTTTTCTCATTTATATGAGGTTTGTGAAACATAACAACAGGTTTAAGGCATCTGAACAGATGGACATCATTGATTTCCAAGTTTATCTTTTTAACTTCTTTATTAACAACCTCGTAAGAGCCATACAGACTTGGATTTCAATATTTGCAGAGGATACTAAACTCTGCAGGGTAATCAATGCAGAGGAGAACAATTTTATATTACATGAGGATTTATGTAAGCCTTAAGCTTGGGCTGAGAACTAGATGATCTTAAAGTCTACCTTCAAGCTTAAAAACTCTAAAACTATGAAAGATATTGCAATGGCCGCTTTTCATTCCCTGCTATCCACCCTCACGCAGTGTCCACAGTCCAGAGTGACCACAGACACAGGTCTCAGGAATAAGTTGCTTTTACTATTGCAGGAATGGGGAAATCCAACATGGAGTATATGTTACACAGTTTGAAATGGGTAGGCCATGGCAAGTACAGTTTATGGTTGAATACTGACATATAATTAAGGTTCTGGAGCTTTAAGAATGCAGATTATTTGAAAGCAGTATTTGTATGTAGTTATAGGAAAGCTCAGAGTCTTTTTTAGCTTAAAGCAGAAGGGTAGATGTAGCAGGAGAGTTTTACAGACCTGAAATTCTGTATTAATTTCTCAGCTGGTCACAGCACGTGCAGAAATGTACCTGAAGCAAATATCAGACAAATGCGGTGAGAAGGGAGACCCTCAAATTTCTCATCACATGGGCAATAGATTCTTCTCTACATTCAGTACATGTACACCCTACTGCTGAAGAAACATGCGTATTTCCAGACAGAAAGGATCCAGGGATACAAGTCTTTAGTCCTTTTATTTGTGGAAAACAGAGAAAGATCTCAGGCATTGGGCCAGGTTGGAAAGCTTGTGGTGAAGGGAAGGATGAACTCCAGGCCTAGGACCTGGATGTGATGAAGAGACCCCTCACATGAGCTCTGCTCTGTCTGGGATCCAGTACTAGACAGGAGAATTTCCTGCTGTCTGTCTGGACAAGAGATGAGTAGTTCCGCCTTTTGAGCCTTGTGAGTGAATCACCGGCAAATAGGACAACACTCAATTTTCATGTCATATTCGTAGAATGCATAGTACTATAAACTATACATTTCACCTGCAAATGGTGCTGCAAAACAACACATGAGAATTGCATTAAGATGTAAGTTAAAGGTGACTGGAAATAGATATCTATAGCTTACCATTGATATGGAATAAATGTAAAAAAGTGACTAGGGAGTGAGTACAGGGCATGTACAGTGGCTGCTCTTGGTCCAGGGGTACTTGAAGGGACAGATATAATCTGGTCACTACAATATGTCTCTTTTAGAAACTGAATCTGCAAAAAATATGCTGAATGTAATTTTTTTACTTTTTATCCACTTTTAGTTTAGTTATTTCTCACATATAGAATTTATACCAAATTATGTACTAATAACTACAGAATTTCAGTATATAGGAAATACTTAAAGTGTAACCATCATTTAAAATTTTATTTTATAATAATGTACAACAAGTGATTGAAATAAACTTTCAAACATACTTCATAAGTGAATTTTCGAAGACAACCTTTCAAAAACCTTCCAGAAGATGTCCCCACTAGGCTGTTTCTAAACCTGACATATGCTGGTTGTCATGGAAATTATCTTCAGCTCCACACACTAATACGACCATATAAGGGTGGGGATGGGGCATACACAGCATTCACAGCTGATCAGTGTATCAGTTTACCTCAGGCAAAGGGAGCTCCAGGTTGTCAGCACCCACAGATCAGAGCTCACAGATAACATCTGTGATCTTATTGCCTCTGCATTCACATTGCTCTACTCTGTGCAATCAGCTGATAACATGGAGCAGAGCCAATTTGAATGGAGAGGAGTTAGATAAGATCACAGCTGTGATAATGACTACTGATAGTGAAAAGGTGAATTGGAAGATCGACAATGAAGAAATAGAAATGATAGACAGTTTCATCTTCCTGGGGTCCCTCATTGATTGTAGTGGCGGCTCTACAGGTGAAATCAAGCAGTGACTTGCTATGGGTCACGCGGCAATGATGAACATGGAGCAACTGTGGAAGTGCAAGGATATCTCGATTAGCACCAAATGACGATTGGCTACAGCCGTTGCATTCTCAGTCATGTTGTACAGGTCCAAGACGTGGACCTTGACAAAGGGTGATCAGAGAAAGATTAATTTCTTCAAACTGTGGTGCTGGAGGAGACTCCTATGAATCCTGTGGACAGCCAAGATCACAAAAAGGATATTTTGGAACATGTCAATTTATACACGTTCCTGGTTGGAAAACTCATAAAACAGACACTGTCTTACTTCAGCCATGTGATGAGAGCAAATTCACTTGAGAAGGACATGATGTTTGGACATGATGTTTGGCTAGGATAATAGTCTATTGAGTAAGGTCTGCTACTCAGCTTAGCTGGTGCTCAATACAGTTCAAGAAAATCTTCGGCATCCAGACAGAGATTGCTGCTAAATAAATTCTTTATTTTTAAATGTATGATATTCTTATTTATTTTCTCTGACATTTCGGTCTAACATAGACCTTGTTCACAGAAAGAATATCTACATAAAAATCAAAGAATCATGACAATATATACAATGTTGAAAAGCATATGTACTATGTAAATTAATTATTAAAAAAACAATCGTAAATCATGATAAGAGTTACTTCATGACTCTATAATGAAAGCCATTAATGATATATAACATAATACAGTAATCCCATTCTTTTCATATTGAAAATACAAACAGAAAATTACTAAAGAAATTCTCTTGAAATATACACGTTTTTATATGAAAATGAATAGAGCAAAAAACAAATTACTTTATATCAAATTTCTCAAAGAAAAGGTTCAGATTTTGAGGACAATGATTATAGTGTGTCTGGTTACTGAAAATTGAGATCAGGATAATGTCCAATCATATAAGATATACAACATAAAATAAATGTGAGGAAAAAAATGTTTTTCTACCTGTTATCACTATGGAATGTACCAAACAGTGTATATCCATACATATATCTAGGATACCAGTTGCACCCTAAAACATATACAACACATCAATTATCAATGGAGCCCCTTGTGGACATATGCTGTCTAGAGACATGTCAGTGTCTGGGAAAAATGATACAATAATGGCCACTTTACACGTCCCGATATCGGCGTCCAACTCCAACCAAAAGTCACATGGTTCATGCGTTGCCCCGATATCGTTCGTGCGTTGTATGGTTTAAACGTCAAATACGATGCACGAACGATGCCAAAACGATATTGGGGATCAAATGAGCCTGCTCTCCAACAACCCGATATTGGTTCGACGTTGTGGCCGGATCCGGCTGTGTAAAAGCCCAACAACGATGTGAAGTACAACGTCCCCTATTCTCTACCATGTTAAATGGTCGTTCCTGGGTCGGCCATACAAGGGGGCGTACACATGGTTGGAGCGTTACCTGCCGATATCGCACTGTGTAACATCTCCTATGCGATCTTGGAATTCTGCCCATAAAAAGCGCGCTCCCGCGTCGTTGGATCCAATATCGGACCGACGTTGGACGTGTAAAGTGGCCATTATAGCCATTACCTTATTAATCAGGTTAACTGACACACCATGTAACTCATGGGTTAATTATCCCATGAATTTCCTATGGACCTATTTATGGCCTCTATCTGCAATAAATGACAAAAATAAGAAATAAGATTCTGTTAAGAAACATAAAGTCTTTGCTAATAACTTCCCCAGACATGTGGCATGTCTAGGTCTAATAATATAGATTATTCCTGTCTCTCATCACAGTCATACTAAATGATAGGGACTACTAACCACACCAATCTATTGATATGGCTGAAACTATCAAGAAAGGGATTACAGATAGCAGACCGCTACCCTCTGGTTAGCCATGCCTCTAATAGGCATTGTAAGTAGTCAGAATAAGTGCTGGTTACAAAATACCTTGAAGGAGGTGCAGGGATCGCGTGGCCTCGCCACGCTGTGCAGTGTGTGCGGCTCTCAGTGAGCCGCGCCATTAAAACATGGCGCGTGACGTCACATCCGCCGACGTCACAGGGTTTAGTGAGGGCGCAAGTGTACTGCGCGTTGTCTAGTTAACCCACGATGACGACACTGAAGGCACTCAGTTCACTAATGTGCCTTGGTCTGGAAAATATGGGAATTAGTATCTCATGTGTAAAGGGAAACAAAATGAGGAAAAAAGAGATAATAGAGAATTAATATGTATGGGGATACTTTTATAATGAAAATAAATAAGAAAAACATCATGGTGGCTGTACTGCTTCTTAAAGGAACAGTATGTCTTTTTTGATAAAAGGATACAAAGTGAATATACCCATTTAATAATATCCAATAAAGTCAATCAAATTTAATGTCATATTCTCTATTCAGACCTCGTGGTGTCAAGGTCTGTAGTTTATGTATCCATCGAGCCTCCAGGGTCAAAAGCTGTTTGACCCTGTTGCCCCCTCTTCTGGACAATGGAACATAGCCCTGCAAGGCCCAAGCGTGGGGTCGAGAAGCAAGGAGAAGAGGCAGAACAGTGGGGGACCGTGGAGCCAGCATTAGCCAGCAATTTTAGTTGAGAAACAATATGTCCCATTGAAACAAAATGTGCGGGGATGGGTAATAGTGTCTTGCCACATCTTATTGTGGACTTATGTTGGCCGATGCGGTCTCGGACATGCTGGGTAGTCTCTCCAACATACCCGAGACCGCACCGGCACTTAATCAAGTACACAACATGTGTACTATCACATGTAAAGAAATTTTTAATGTAATATCTTTTGCCCGAAAGTGGATGTGTGAAGGTACTGCCCTTTACAACATTAGTGCACTGGGCACAACCCAGGCACGGAAAAGTGTCGGTGCGAGGTGTTCTAAGAGTAGATTGTGATACTCTAGGTTTTTTTTTTTTAAACTCACAAGGAAAAATATATATATTTTTTTGGGAAAGTGTGCTGCTATAATTTTGTTATATATATTAATGTAACTATTCATAGAATCAAGATAACACATAAAATGCTAAATACCGGTATGTACTCCAAATTGGTGCTATTAAATAGTAAAACGTATCTTAGAAAAATCTCCTGTCAGTATGAAAGGAAAAATTTAAAAAATCCCTGCATCCATAATGGCAAATTTAGTGGCATCCATAAAAGGTTATTCCAAACATACTAAGGTATCTCTTATACATAAGAGGAGATAATTTACTGATTGCTGGGGATAAGACCAAGAACTGCAATGTAGAGGTGGTGCGCATGCTCTACCTCTGCTCATGTACATGCCATGTCTCACTGTCAAGAGGTTCTATTGTGGCGCCCCACCTGGTCAGGCGTCACAATTGGGGTACTGCATGTGTGGCGCCTTGCTAACCTCAGGTACCCACAGACTCACTCGCAGCATGGATGGGTTTCCACAGCGGGTACACAGTTACACACAACAACTTCCACCCCAGCACAGTAGGGGGAGTTGAACCTGCTGCTTTTAGGCAGGATCCCCTATAAATACTGGTGCTGGGGGCGGAGTTAGACAGAGTGTGGCAGACGCTACAAAAGCTGTAAAGAAGTGCTGGTGCTTGGTGCTGCGTTAGGCCTGAGCCAGGTACCCTGACCAGTCTTCGGTAGCCCTGCAAGGCCCAAGCGTGGGGTTGAGAAGCAAGGAGAAGAGGCAGAACAGTGGGGGACCGTGGAGCCAGCATTAGGTTCACCCCCGAGTAACCATCGGACACCGGAGTGCGCGTCCACTGGAGTGCACCAGGCCCAGTGGAGAATACCAGAAAACCGTGGAGACTCCAGTCTCCTGGATCCCTGCGCTGTCACATACCGGGGAGGCCAACCCAATTCTACACAGGTGGGGGCTTCATACACACACAGGGAAGTAAAGAGGAGGCCTTATACCCACTCGCTGTGGAGACCCAGAAGTGTATCCTGAACACCCTGGGTACTCTGAAACTCTTCTGTGAGGGAAAAGTTTCAAGAAGGGACTAGGCCTAAAGAGAGTTGTGATGCAGCATCGGGCTATGAAAGGAAAGCGCGCCAACGGAAAGCAGATCTTGGTGCCAAGAAGTCAGAGAGAACAGATCCTAGAGAGAAGATGACGCTCTGCTTCTGCATTATGCCGCTCTCAGATGGGTAGCAAAAACCTCGTGACAAATTCCCCTTAACCCCTTGTTGACATGGCAATTTTCTAATCTTCCCCTACACTCCACCCACCTACGTAGAAGAGCCATAACTTTTCTTTTTTTTTTTTCTGTCAACATAGCAAATGTGGGCTGGCTTGAATGATGCCATGTCATATCATGCGTTGTACTGGAAAATAGGCAATGGTGCAAAAGTGCAATACCTCAACTGTTTTTTGGGTTTGTTTTTTACAGTATTCATTTTGTAGTAAAAATTACCTGGCAATATGTTTCTCCAGGTTAAGATGATTACAGTAAGGCTATATTCACACAATGCGCATTTCCTGCGCTTTAGGGGGCGCACATTCTTAGCTGAGTCTTGTGGCCACGCTATTTAGCGCAGGTAAAAAATGCAGTGCATTCACGCACCGTGTTTTTTACGGCCGCATTTCTACCCCAAAAGCGCAGGAGGAAAGTGATTGTCACATGGGGGAGAAAGAATCCTGTATTCCTTCCCCCTGTGACATGTATGACAGGCCTTTTGGCTTTCACAGTGTAATAATATAGACTGCGAAAGCTAAATAAAAGTTATCAAAAGGTATTAAAAATAAAAAAAATGTAATACTTACCTCTCCGCCGGCTGTTCCTGGTTACTGGGAGTCGAGATATCCCTGTCTATTTTGCTGCCATGACCTTCCAGATCTGTGATTGGTCAGTAGTGATCATGTGGTACGTGACATGAATACCACGTGATCGCTACCTGCCAATGACAGATCTGGAAGGTCCTGGCAGCACAGTAGAAGTGGATGTCTCAGCTGCCGGAGAGGTAAGTATTACATTTTTATATTTTTAATACATTTTGATTACTTTTATTTAGCTTTCGCAGTGTATATTAATACACTGCGAGAACCAAAAGGCCTGTCACACAGGGGAGGAACATAGATAGGATTCTTCCTCCCCCGTGTGACATCACTTCCTCCAGCGGCCGCTATTATAATCACTGGAATTGCGCATCGTCTATACGGCGATGCGTAATTCCAGCGGTTATAGTGGGGCCTAGGGAGAAAGTGCGCGCAAAAAAGCAAAAAGATTTGACATGTTGATTCTTTTTACGCCCACTCTTCCTCCCATATAAACACGGCGTAAATTTACGCAGCGTCTGCGGTTATGTTCTTTTTTTTATTTAAGTGTTTAAAAAATTCATAAAAAACATTTTTTTAGTTTAGTCGCCATATTCTGAGGCATGTCATTTTTTTATTTTTTCATCAATGCAACTGTTGGAAGACTTGTTTTTTTTGTATTTCGGGATGATGTTTGTGCTGATACAACTTTGGGCTAGATGCAATATGTTGGTTTGTTATTGCATTTTTAAAGCTACTGTGGGAACTGTAAAAAAACACAACTCTGGCGTTTTGTTTTTTCTCTTTATGCTGCTTGACAATCAAGCTAATTAATTTTATATTTTGGCAGACCAAACATTTGTGTATTTAGCAATACCAAATGTTATTTTAAAAGGGAAAAAAGTGCATGATATGAATGAAATTTTTTTTTTAATTTTTACATATTTTTATTTTACTTTATATTTGTAGTCCTCTTACGGGGCTTCACCCTGCGATCATTCAATATATATATATACTGCAACATAAAAAGACAGTCTGCTATGAAGTCCACCTGGCTGGGCTTCTTATCAAGTCCAAAATGGCGGCAGTGGTGGTTGCAATGACAACCCATTGGTTTTTTCGTGGGAGCAATAGCACACTATTTAAATGCCACCATTAGCAGCGTTAAACTGCAGAGACTGTGGTGCGCTCTATAGTTGCAGGCAGATGCCAGCTATTCCATGTGTGGTGCAGACTCAGCTCCTGAGCCCGCTCCATACATGGGTACCTGACACAAGGTCTACTACTAAGGCCGGCTTCACACCACGTTTTTCTGCATCAGGTTGTGTCCGGTCGAAACCGGACAGAACCTGATCGGGTTTTGCCTTCAGTGTATTCCTATGGTGCCGGATTGGTCCTATTTGGCCATCCGGTTTTGTTGTTTTCTGTGCCTGATCCTATTTTGTCCGTTTTTTCACCGGGCACAGTCTGCATCATTTTTTGGCACAGGTGCAAAAATCAGACAAAATCGGACAGTTCGGGATCCGGGGCGATGCAGTGCCCATAATATGGGAGACTATGGGCACTGGATCCGTGAAAAAATTGGATCGCTTCCCGTATCCGAGGTACAGCACAGAGCATGCTCTGAAATGCAGCCATGCTCATTCAGCACCATGGACAGCAACATTTCTGAGACACACTGAGAGTTCAGCACCATGGAGAGCAGCACTGCACACACAGGCCAATAGATCAGCACCATGGACAGCAGCAATAAAGGAATCCTGCAAAACGCAGGTGAGCATATTTGGTAAGGTGTGGATTTGGTGCCGAAATCTTTACACCAAAATACTCAGCGTCGGCACATACTGTAATAGTAGACAACTGTCACAAACTAACCTGAGATGTTGTACAATACAGTCCAGGGAGAAGTATCATACAAATCAACAAACTCATTCCATTTAATGCTGACTGCTTTCCAATCAAGATAGTCCCTCCAGTATAAGCCTGCAGCTGTTGTATAATGTTACTAATTCCACTCGTGTGTAAGGTGGCTCTCCATTTTGGCTCGTAGAGGGAGATAGCAAGAAGAGACCCCACTCCTTTTGACTTCCATATTGCCAAAATGCTAAAATCATTGTATATACCCGTTGATGCCACATCAGCTCCTTACACAAAAACCTTATCCTGTACTGCCAAAAGTATATATCATTGGTGCAGTCGGTTTCAATTACATGGCAGCAAATAATTGCCAATTAGAATTTGCAGCTATTTACAAATCCTGTAAAATATTAACGGTGATGGTTGATACATAGAATAATTTACACATCAGCAGTAAACGGGAGACACAGAGGTGAGAACATCACTCTAATTATAGTCATACACCGGGGTCTCCTGGTGGCTTTTAACATGCGCAGCCTCAGAGATTTACGCCAGAAATGTGGCCTTCATGGGATCGTTCCTGGGTATGTATGGCCTAGGGAAAAAAACAGCTGTTTGAAGGCTGGAAAAAACAACTACTGTACTTTCAGTCAAAGCTTTGAATGTGGATGTTAGATTTAATGGAACAGATGTTGTGTCTTAAAGCTCCAGAGTTGCCTTAGACTTTGTCTGGTGTCAGCTTTTCACTGAGACGGGATTTTTTTTTTTCACTTATAATGAATTCAGTCATTAATAAAAGCAATTAAACCTAACGGTTTTCTCTGTGGCTTTACAGCGCAGTCATCCTGTTCTGTTCCTGTGGATGGCAGAAAGCTTTTTTGTGTCCCTTTTTTTACAAAGCTAATCATTTTCTTTTGAAAATTGTAGAATAAAACCGCTCAGCGAGCAGAGATGGGAGTCAATGCCCCGTCTTGTTTTCAGATGTACGATTTTAATCGGTATAGTCTCTTTGCAGATGGTAGATATTGACGAGATACAATCCTAGAGGAGTTTTACATCCCGGTAATTAATAATTATGCTAGGCGGAAATGGGAATGAAAGGTTCAGTCAAGTCGCCAGTGTAATTGCTGGAATAGAGTAGAAAGCAGGGCATGTATTGTATGTAGAAGATGGCATGTACAGTGCCGACACCATACAGCAATCATGAAGGTATCTATAGTGTGAAAAATCTATCAATAACTGACATTTGTGTATATATTAAAAAAATGACAAATATTTTCTTTGTTAAAGATTGTTTAGTTTTAACGCAAATGGCCTTATTACGGCTGCCAAAAATGTCAAATTGTAGAATATAGGAAAACGAGGCGGCTCCACTACAGGTAGAATAAAAGTCGATTTTTATTTAATCCATGCTAAAAATGATGAAAAATGTTGAACAGAGACCTAACACGTTTCTGGCATTAAAAAATCCCATATGATGTAATCAGAACTTATACTTGTCAAAATCCAAGTGCATTGTAGACTTTATGGTTATTATAATGCACATATCACCAAGAAAAGTCTATTGGATTATTTGTAATCCACTAAGAATTGAGTCTCCCAAGAGACATCATTGAAAGAGTCCATGTATGTTTCCAGAAGAGCCAGCAAATGGGTGAAATGGTATTAGCAGGTAAAGATGTCCAGAGCACTTTTGGGTGACCAGGTGCACCGTGAGCTTCCACAGCAAGTGGGTATAAGGCCTCCTCAGGTTCCCTGCTGTCGCTGAAGCCCTGTCTGTATGAAACACGACTGGCCTCCTCACTTTCTCTGGTCCTCTCTCTCTCTCCTCCTGCGTGGTCCACGGGTTACCCTCTATGATCACTGCTGCGTTATTCCACACTATGGTGTCTGGCTTCCTTTTGCTGGGTACACAGGGGGACTGGATGACTGAAGTCTCCACGGTGTGCCAAGGTTTTCTGCAGTCCTAGAGTGATCCTGCAGGTGCGGATGCCTGAAGTCCGGTAAGTCTTGGGCAAACTTCCACTAGTTTGTCTGCTCCCTTGGTTAAGCTCTGTGCCTTCTGTCCCCACTCCTATGCGTGGCTGAACGGCAGAAGGGCCACTCCGGGTCACTGGTTTGGGCTTACCTGCGGCATCGAGCACCAGGGCGTCTTCGCAGCTCTCCTAGCGTCTGCACACTCTACCTAACTCCTCCCCCAGCATTAGTATTTATAGGGGATCTCACCTAAAGTCAGTGAGTCTAGCTCCCCCTACTGTGACTGGGTGGAAGGTGTTGCATGTAGTAGGTACCTGCTGTGGAAACTCAGCTGTGCAGTAGGGAAGGCTGTGGCTACCTGCGTGAGCAGGGCACCACACTTACAGCCAATGAAAACCCAAGGCTCATTATTTCAGTAAATTTGAATAATTAACAAAAAAACACCTGCAAAGTCTTACTAAGCATTTAAAATGGTCCCTTTGTCTGGTTTAGTAGGCTACACAATCATGGAGAAGACTACAGAGTCAGAAGAGATAACCATTGGGTACACACAGGGAGAAGCCGCCCTGCACTCACTGCAGATCATGGGCACAGGGTGGCTGCAGTCTCCCTGCGTGCAACAACAGTTTCTTGCAGGTCCAAAGGCGCTGCGTCCAACACACAATGCCTCCGAATCGTGAGCACACAGCCTAAAGGGCCCATCACACGCTACGATATTGTTAACTATATCGTTGGTACGTCACAGCTTTTGGGGAGGTGCAGCAACGTCGTAACAACGTCATTGCGTGTGACACGTAGATACGACCAACGATAACTCGGCTAATCGTTGATCGCAAGTTTATGAACAGGACCATAAATCAGTTGTTGGTTGTCCATTCAACCTGCAGCATCAGTGTGTGTGACACCTTGATAACTATTTTGTTTATGAGTTTGCCTATTCAGAACTGAGGAACATAGGCATCCAGACAACTGCTAATGTCGTTCGCTTGTCGCGGAGTCGTTGCTGCGTCGTTCATGATATCTGTACGTGTGACAGCTCACTAGCGATCAATAAACGATGTTCCAACCATCTCAGCCAGGTCGGATCGTTGGTCCGATCGCTGGGACACTGAAGCGTGTAACGGGCCCTTAACACCGTGAGTGCCAACCACGTGTGTGTCCAGATCAATGCACCAGGATTAAAACATACTTCTTTCTAGGTGCTGTAAATAGGCCAAACATCCCAACTGTATTCTTTACACCAAGTCACTAGTGATCCATCAAAACTAGAGTATAAAAAAAGGTGAAATGTATATAGTAATAAACCAGTACATGTGCAGACTATCTACCTAAAAATCATATAATAAGAAGAATACATTAAGTCAAAGATGTGGAAATATATACATGCAGCATTTGACAAAAAGAACAATGCAAAAGTTCCTTGTCGGAGGAGGGGCATGAATATTTTTCTTAATTAAACAGATAAATTCTCCAACGTGCATCAAGCCTCTGATATTCCTAATACATATTGCCTCATAAGAGACATATGGTAATTACACGAAAAACACAAATGGCTTTGAGAATAATTCTCGCAATATGCAGAAATCTTTTGTAGACTGTATCCCACTGAGGGCAGCTCCGTTATTTTTTGTTATTTATGTCTCATTTTCGATGTTTTGTTAGCGCACATTTGCCATACTAGTAACCATATGGACATGCAAACATTAATGTGGTAATTTTCTGATGATAACCAAATTATTTATTGAGCTAAGATGAGGATATACAGAGGGAGACTGGAACAACATAAGGTATATCCTTCTGGACAACTAATTGTGAATCTGAGCACATTTGCACGTCCTCCCGGGAGAGGCTTGTGTCAGGATATGTACAAATCACAAATATTTGCTTGGGGGCATATTATGAACAAAACACAGGACAAAGACAAAACATACACCTAAATAGCGAGCCTCCCTAGGCAGCGGGGCGCAATCAAAATCTGCGTTCCTCCACGCCGTCCTCTTATTATGAGCCCATTGTTTTCCTGCACGCTGGTATCTTTTATCTTTTCTTCTCTGGCAGAATTTTTCTGGAGGAAGAATTATGGGAAATCACATCAAGCCGAGCGCATAGAAAAAGAGAGTATCAAGGTTCAAGGAATAGTTATATTCATTTATTATGCGCATTATGCAGATTAATCTTTCGACGTTTTTCTTATTGTTTTTAAATCCATCTAGAAATAATGGCTCAGCTTTATTTATTTTTTTCATTCAAGCGGCTGTGAACAATATTTTTATTATTTATTCTTCTGCACTAGTGGAATATTGTCATAGAGATTGTAGTTCCTAGAATGTACTTCGTAGCAATTTTATGAAAAACCAAAGAAAATAGTTTTTTTTTGTACATTTGTCTGTGTTTTTTACAGCAGCGTATGTATAACAATGTACCTTCAGCGCCGCACTCCCTGTATTCACCATGTTTCCTTACACCGACAGGGCGATTAATATTGACCCTTAAATGAAAAAAGATATTTTCTTGCTTTTTTCTCCTTTAGGGATAGATGTATTATTTATGTCTATAGGGAAAATAAAATGTGCTACAAATGCTTTGGGGGAGATTTTTGGGGTGTTCCTGGCATGTTTGGGTTTTGGCATCTCTGTAAGTGTGGAAACACACTATGTGAGCTGCATGCATGCATCTCGCATGAGCCACCCGACCCAGACACTGGCTCTCTGGACAGGAGCATGGAACTCCAAAGAAAGACAATCAGCTCCACGCTCCCATTCAAAGAGGTGTGGCCCAGGTCTAGTGAATCATGTAAGATGCATGTGAGATACTGGCATGCGGCTCACAGTAGTGTGTTTCTGCCCTAGAGCAGAGGTCCCCAACTTATAGCTCAGGAGCCACCTGTGGCTCGTGGGTCCATGATGTGTGGCTAGCTACTGTCTTCCAGCTTGGTGAATAAGTATCAGGGCTAGCAATCAGCTATGAAGGGCAGGTCTCCAGATGGTGACTATGTGCATAGACACCCAGAGAAAAGCAGATGTGGTAAGGTAGGAACCCCTGGATCTTGGTATACTGCCTCAGTGTGAATTCTATGGAAATGTTTTGGCTGTCATTATACCAGTAATGGAGGCTCTAGATGTCACTACTGTGATGTGGGCAGATGTGGATGTGGCTCGCAACCTTTTGTCAGAACTGGATGTGGCTCGCGACCTCTCTCAGTGCTGGATGTGGCTCACGACCTTCTCTCAGAGTTGAACGTGGCTCGCAACCTTCTCTCACAGCTGCATTTGGCTCACGACCTTCTCTCAGAGCTGGATGTGGCTCGTGACCCTCTCTCAGAGGTGGATGTGGCTCACGATCTTCTCTCATAGCTGGATGTGCCTCGCGACCCTCAGCTGGATGTGGCTTGCAATCTTCTCTCAGAGCTAGATTTGGCTTGCGACCCTCTCTCAGAGCTGTATGTGGCTTGGAATCTTCTCTCAGAGCTGGATGTGGCTCGCAACCCTTTCTCAGAGCTGGATGTTGCTTGCAATCTTCTCCCAGAGCTGGATGTGGCTCGCAACCGTTTCTCAGAGCTGGATGTTGCTTGCAATCTTCTCCCAGAGCTGGATGTGGCTCGTGATCTTCTCACTGAGCTGCATGTGCCTCTCGACCCTCTTTGAGAGCTGAATGTGGCTCTCAAGGTCAGAAAGGTTGCACATGACCAATTATCTCACACGCTACGGTATCTGTGAACGATATCGTTAGCCATGTCACGTGACCGCGATCCTTTCGACATCGTTAGTGCGTTGTCACACGCAAGGATATCGCTAACGATCGTAAATTTGGCAATGCTCCAGCTATTTGGAGAAGATCGTTTAAACGATTTTACAAAGCTGCAGGAATTGGAGAATTATGAACGACATCGTTCAAAAAGGTCACACTGAACGATGTTGCTGCTTCACAGATCCTTAATTGGAAGACGAACGATAGACTTGAAGTCCTGCTCTCAAATTTGAGATCCAACGATTTCTCGTTCAGACATCCTGCGTTTACACACAACGATGCACTAACGAGATCATAAGAACGATCTCAAAAGCGTGATGTTTCAACCATATCGTTTAAGATATCGAAGCGTGTGAAGTGGCCTTAAGACCTATGATAGTCTGTGGGACTGAAATATTTCTAATTTTGATCCAAGAAACTTTTTTTTTCTCTCCAAGTTCATGAAAAACTGATTTTACTCTAATCAAAATCCGATCAGAATAATCAGATTGTTTTCTCAACATCTGAGATAAACTGTCATTTGAACCTACTCTTGTGCTTAAAACATTTCAGAATACATACATAATACAAATGTAATAAATAAAAATGCCATAAAAAGTTACCGTAGGTTATGTTGTTAAAAAAACACTGTACTCAGTGTATTTGAAATATGGCGCCATAGCCCACGCCGCTATTCTGACTGGTTGGCGCTGAACGCGGCGACCAATCAGAGGACCAGCGCGCTGTTTGAATGCCGCTCCTCTAATTGGTCGTCACGTTCAGCGCCGACCAATCAGAGTAGCGGCGTGTGCCATATTTCAAATACACTGTACTCAGTGTATTTGAAATATGGCGCCATAGCCCGCGCCGCTATTCTGATTGGTCGCCACGTTCAGCGCCGACCAATCAGGATAGCGGCGCGTGCCATGGCGCCATATTTCAAATACACTGTACTCAGTGTATTTGAAATATGGCGTCATGGCGCGCACAGCTATTCTGATTGGTCGCCACGTTCAGCGCCGACCAATCAGGATAGCGGCGCACTCTATGGCGCCATGTTTCAAATACACTGTACTCAATGCATTTGAAATATGGCACCATGGCGCGCGCCGCTATTCTGATTTGTTGGCGCTGAACGCGGCGACCAATCAGAGGAGCGGCATTCAAACCGCGCGCCGCTTCTCTCATTGGTCCCCGCGTTCAGCGCAGACCAATCAAAATAGCGCCGTGTGCCATGGCGCCATATTTCAAATACACTGGGTACAGTGTATTTCAAATATGGCACCATGGCACGCGCCGCTATCCTGATTGGTCGGCGCTGAACGCGGCGATGAATGAGAGAAGCTGCATTTAAACCGCGCGCCAAGCCACAGTACTCTTCTGATTGGTCGCCGCGGCGACCAATCAGAGGAGCGAAATTCAAACCGCACGCCAAGCCACGCTACTTCTCTGATTGGTCACCACAGCTGCGGCAACCAATCAGAAGAGTACTGCGGCTTGGCGCACGGTTTGAATGCAAACCCCATCCTTGCAGCCTCCTCCATCCCCTCAGCCTCCTCTGTCCTCACAGCCTCCTCCATCCCCTCAGCTTCCCCATCCTCACAGCCTCCTCCATCCTCACAGCTTCCTCCATCCCCTCAGTCTCTTCCATCCTCACAGCCTCCTCCATCCTCACAGCCTACTCCATTCCCTCAGCCTTCCCATCCTCACAGCCTCCTTCATCCCCTCAGCCTCCTCCATCCACACAGCCTCCTCCATCCTCACTGCCTCCTCAATCCCCTCAGCCTCCCCATCCTCACAGCCTCCCCATCCTCACAGCCTCCCCATCTTCACAGCCTCCTCCATTCTCACAGCCTCCCCATCCTCACAGCCGCCCCATCCTCACAGACTCCTCCATCCCCTCAGCCTTCTCTATCCCCTCAGCCTCCCCATCCTCACAGCCTTCCCATCCTCACAGCCTCCTCCATTCTCACAGCCTCCCCATCCTCACAGCCTCCCCATCCTCACAGACTCCTCCATCCCCTCAGCCTCCTCCATCCTCACAACCTCCCCATCCTCACAGTCTCCCCATCCTCAGCCTCCCCATCCTCACAGCCTCCTCCATTCTCACAGCCTCCCCATTCTCACAGCCTCCCCATCCCCTCAGCCTCCTCCATCCCCTCAGCCTCCACCATCCTCACAGCCTCCTCCAACCCCTCAGCCTCCCCATCCTCACAGCCTCCTCCATCCCCTCAGCCTCCTCCATCCTCAGAGCCTCCTCCAACCCCTCAGCCACCCCATCCTCACAGCCTCCTACACCCTCACAGCCTCCCCGTCCTCACAGCCTCCCCATCCTCACAGCCTCCCCATCCTCACAGCCTGCCCATCTTCACAGCCTCCTCCATTCTCACAGCCTCCCCATCCTCACAGCCGCCCCATCCTCACAGACTCCTCCATCCCCTCAGCCTTCTCTATCCCCTCAGCCTCCCCATCCTCACAGCCTTCCCATCCTCACAGCCTCCTCCATTCTCACAGCCTCCCCATCCTCACAGTCTCCCCATCCTCCCAGACTCCTCCATCCCCTCAGCCTCCTCCATTCTCACAACCTCCCCATCCTCACAGTCTCCCCATCCTCAGCCTCCCCATCCTCACAGCCTCCTCCATTCTCACAGCCTCCCCATTCTCACAGCCTCCCCATCCCCTCAGCCTCCTCCATCCCCTCAGCCTCCACCATCCTCACAGCCTCCTCCAACCCCTCAGCCTCCCCATCCTCACAGCCTCCTCCATCCCCTCAGCCTCCTCCATCCTCAGAGCCTCCTCCAACCCCTCAGCCTCCCCATCCTCACAGCCTCCCCATCCTCACAGCCTCCTACACCCTCACAGCCTCCCCATCCTCACAGCCTCCCCATCCTTTTAGCCTCCTCCATCCCCTCAGCCTCCTCCATCCTCACAGTCTCCTCCAACCCCTCAGCCTCCCCATCCTCACAGCCTCCTCTATCCTCACAGCCTCCCCATTCTCACAGCCTCCCCATTCTCACTCCTTACTCCTGTCTATTAGGTCTGTCATTCAGTGTCACAAACTTTACTCCTGTCTATAAGACTGTCAGTCAGTGTGACGCACTTCACTCCTGTCTACAAGGCTGTCAGTCAGTGTCACAAACTTCACTCCTGTTTACAAGGCTGTCAGTCAGTGTCACGAACTTTACTCCTGTCTACAAGGCTGTCAGTCAGTGTGACAAACTTTACTCCTGTCTATAAGGCTGTCAGTCAGTGTGACGCATTTCACTCCTGTCTACAAGGCTGTCAGTTAGTGTGACGAACTTCACTCCTGTCTACAAGGCTGTCAATCAGTGTGACGTAAATCACTTCTGTCTACAAGGCTGTTAGTGTGACGAACTTTACTCCTGTCTACAACGCTGTCAGTCAGTGTGACGCATTTCACTCCTGTTTGCAAGGTATTCTAGAATACCTAATGCGTTAGAATCAGGCCACCATCTAGTGTATAAATCATTGCCCACAGGTCCTTCAATCCCTTAACCTGGAATTATTTAATTAGCCATTGCCACTTAATTAAATCCCCCTGGAGCATTCAGAGTAGAGATGAGCGAACATCTGAGTGTTGGAATTCGGTTTGATTCACCGAATGTGGGGTGTTCGACGAATTGTTCCGCAAACAGTTCTCCAAACCTACTGAAATCCATTGAAATCAATGGCAGGCAACATGAAACACATAGAAAAGACCTTCAAAGGTGTCCAAAAGCTGCCAAATATACACATACTCACACAGATCATCTTACCAGTCTCCTGCTGCTTGCTTATGGGTTTACTCTCCCTCTCACTTACTTCTGGTTCGGACCATGAAGCATCATACATATTCACTTCACTGACTGGCAACAGCCAATCACAGATGCTCATACTCTGAGAGCATCTGTGATTGGCTGTTGCAATTAGACTGCATTTCCACAGTCTGGATGGTGTCTGTGCTGGCTTGATGTGCACATTAAGGCCCAGTTACACACACAGATATCTGTGCAGATATTGTTCGCAGATCTCTGGTTGCAGTGAAATCATGGACACATTGTTCCATTTGATCACGGCCACAAAATGGAACAATGTGTCCATGATTTCACTGCAACCAGAGATCTGCGAACAATCTCTGCACAATAATCTGTGTGTGTAACTGGGCCTTTAGTGTATGGCAACCAACCTGGGGTCATGGTGTACGAAAAAAAATGGGGAAAAAAATTGCATAGGACATCACCCTATTTTTAATTGCAAGCCAAGGTAAAACTAGGCAGCTTAGGGCTGGTATTCTCAGCTGGGTGAGAGCCCATTATTATTGCCCCCCCCCACACACACACACGCACACGCAATGGAATAGCAGCCTGCATGCACCCCAGAAATTGGTGTGTGGCGCCCCCGATGGTCAGGCGTCACACCGGGGTATTACACTCATAAAAGCAGTGTAATTTTCCCCAACTGCAAGTGGATGCTGGGCTGGAGGGTGGGACCTATTCCTGCACTCCCACACTAGAGTAGTGGTGGGAGGTTACTCCTAGGAGTGATATAGTCACCTCTAGAGGGAGTCAGAGTCGAGGAGGAGTGTGGAGCGAGTCGGGAGGTCTAGCAGGATAGCTCCAGGCTGATCCTGAGGAAAGATGAAAGGGGATCCTGAGGGGATCCTGAGAGTGCCTGATGCGTGAGTCTGGGCCCGAGAGAGAAAGGGGGAACCCAGCATGGAGCGACCATACTCCAGGGAGCTTCCCTAATAACTGAATGGCTACATGTACTAAAAAGTCTTGTTTTCATTTTAGGATGAAGAGACATCCTTTAGAAACTTTAATCCATCTTGTCTACTCCCCAGCTGCAAGTATTTCTGGAATTACCAAGGATCAATTACTGTCCCCCCAGTATTTGAATGTGTACCAAGCAAAGGGCAGATGAACTGTGTACTGACAACTCGACCGAGCTTAGCGTTGAGCCACAGCCTGTGGTAAACTGACGATTCAGCCAGAAGCGCACACTTAGTAGGCTCTGCCCCCTCCCTTACAAGGCCATATTCAGTATGTGGCGCTGAATACGGATTTTCTTAATAAAAAGCATATGTCTGAGGGAACATCTTCTAGAAAGTTTTTGAAAGGTTTTGTTCCGGATTTCATATATAAAGTATATTTGAAACTTTATTAAAAAGCACATGCTCTCTACATTATTGTTAGATAAAAATGTAAATAACGGTTACACTTTGTGTCAATAAAATATGACTCTACGCATTCTGACGCTGTCAGTAGTGATTGTACTGATGTAAAATTGTGAAGGGTCACTTCCCATTGCAGGTAATACCCCATCATCAACTGACTTATGCATTTCTAGGAGGAATAATATCATTTTTATTTAAAGGGAATGCAAATATTACTATATTAATTAATGAAGCAGAGAATAGTGGCCAGTCTTTTGAGGGAGAGAGAGCAGCTGGGGAAGTCAAATCGGAGGTCTGAGAGAAGAGGCAGAGATTGTTTTATGGTCCTTTGATTAGTGTTTGGTCCGAGACTTGAAAATTCCTCAATGACTGTAGAAAGACATAAATCCATGCAAGAAATGTATTCCTACTTTAAATGTGTTAAAGTTCGTCATCAGTTTTTATTCCCACACTCTCCTGATTCTCTGCAATCTGAAGTTACCTTTCAGAACTAGTATTTTCATTTCCAGTATTGTGTCATCAGGCCTACAGATATTTCTAGTCACAGGTAAATCTGTCCTTCTTTCCTTTATTGTATGGTGATGAGAGTTCATTTTAATTCTGAGTTGTTGCCCCGTCTCCCCTACATATAGATTCCCGCTCACACATTTAACAATTTAATACATATAATCAAGTATACCACATTGCTTGTGGTGCAGTTGAAGTTACCTGAGATCTTGTAGTTCTGATGTGAGCAAGGAATCTTTATCTTGTCCATTGTCATTATAAATGGACAGGTTTTGCACCTGTTCTAGTTGCAGGGAAAGGTTCCTGTTGCTGTTGGGGAGGACAGGGAGCTTCTGACAATGATGCTTTTTAGATTTGGAGGTTCTCTAAAACACAGAATTGGGGGGTCTGGAAATATAGATTTTAGTCGGGCATCTTTTTGTAGAAGTGGTTGTAGTTTCTGTGCAGCTCCTCTTATTGTGGCAGCCCAGAGTCTGGTTGTCACAATGGCATTGCCTCCCTCGTGGGGTGATGTCATGCTTGGAAGCAGGAAGGGTAACCACACCAAGTAAACTCACAGCATGCAACACTTTTCCTGACCCCAGACCAGAAGGGGGAGCTCAGCACCTGGGTTCAGGGGAGCTCCCTTATAAATTCTGGCCTGAGGGTGGGATTAGTCAGTTCACTTCCTAGGAGGACTGTGAAGTCACCCTGCAGACTGGAGCATTGCCAGGCTCATCCCAGGATAGCACGTAGCAAGCGTGAGATACCCGTTAGAGAGGGTCTGAGGAAGGAGAGGAGAGGGCCTGGGAGTGGAGCCAGTTACCGGTTCACCCCAGAGCAGAGCGCCAGAAACGGACACCGGTGTCCAATGTTGTGTGGGTACTAAAGACCCAGCAGCCAAAACCAGTGATGGGAGACTCCACATCTCCCGGCCACACCAAAGCACCTGGAGGCACAGTAGCATCTGAGAGCTCAGGGACAGCCGCCAGAGGATTGGTACCGGACAAGGGCTCGAGCTGCCTGCCAGATGTGTGAGAGATTTGTCAGCAAGAAGAGAGGGTCTCATCTTAGCTATAGGCAGCCAGGACCAGCAAAGAGGAGCGCAACAGGGAGGCCTCAGAACTCACTGGGTGAGGAGATCCCTAACTTGCTTCCAAGACACCCGGATTCACAACATCACCTGTGGACAGTGTCTTGTTCTGAACCTGCAACTACCAGTAAAGGTAAAGGAAACTACGTACTGTGTGTCTGTCGGTTATTCTGCATCCTGTGAGGTAGCAACCGGGGATCCCGCTTGCAAAACGACAACAACACGTGTTTATAAGGTTAACCAATGTCTACCCGTTTATTTTCACATATTATAACACATAACCCGGGTAGCATGTTTGACACATATCACATTGATTAACAACACTTTACATAAATACACCATACATTTACATTTAACATCACATAACACTTATATATGCACCTAACGTTTTATAGTAACCCGGGACCTGTAACCATCTCTGTCCCCATTGGAGCTCTACTAACAGCTCCCATGGTGGCTACGGCCTCCGGCCTACTTACACTATACATAAGTTACAGTACGATGATGACCCTTCCGGGTTCATAACAGGGATTGGCAAACCCTAGTAACCCGTGGGGCTGCGGCCTCCGGCCTAACCACGCGTTACCCAGTACGGGAGCCCTTCTAACCCCTGCTTCTGACCTTCGTTACATACGCCTCAACGGGCCCTGTGGGTCCCAATGGCGGTACCTGCCGCCTGGCTTTAGTCACCCCAGCATGATGATATACATTCACCCGTAGTCAGGAATCCTGCCTGACCGGGACCTTACACACCGTATGTGATCCATCATTCAAACGTCCATGGATCACACACCTGCTCACAGCCCACATCCATGGACTGTGGCCCCTCCATGGCCCATTACAGGGATTGGCAAACCATAGTACACGGGAACCACATCCGATACCTACTAGGAGCCCTATTACCCCTGTCTCTGGCACCACAGGCACACCCACACCATTAGAGGTCGTGGTTGAGGGATCAGGTACCCTCTGCATGCAGCAGGGCAAGCCTCCCTCTCGTCCCAAGGACGGAACGCCTCCAACATCATCCATACCAGCTGGGTCACTGTCTCTCCTCATGATTATACATGGGTCTTACATAGGTCATCATCTCTCATTCAGGGCCATTACTTAAGCCCTCATACACATAGTTAAACACATTGTTTCATCAGGTCCTTTAACTGAGCACTCTGACTCGGACCTAAAGGCGGTCTATGCCCGCCTGGCATTCTACATACAATTGCCTCCAAGGGCTACATACATTCCGGTTCATCAGGACCTTTAACGGACTCCACTGAGTCGGTCCCAAGGGCGGTCTATACTCGCCTCACATGATTTACACACACAAGGTGCACAGTTCACACTATCGCTCGGGAACTGCTTTCTTACCGGGCACGGATCCGGGTCTCGCTACCTGTGTCACAGGTTCCACCAGGCATCGCCACAGGCTCCTTCCCGGACGTGAGGTGAACCACGTCCGGTCTAGCGTCCACGGGTCAACCACGGCTTCCCCCTCCAGGTGCGGACACGACCACGGACCTCGGCACCGGCATGGAGCTAGCATGCTCCCATCATGTACTCAGAGCCTCCAGACTGCTCTGCACTTGGCTGGTCTCAGCTTCCATCTGAATCAATCTCAGCTTCCAGAATCTCAGCCTCCAGAATCACTCAGGTGGCCGGCCTCTTATCGTGCCAGCCACTCCCACATGGACACACCCCCTTAGCTGCTGGCAATCAGCCTTTCACACAGCTCAGGTTAACTCCCTGTGTTCCGGGTTGTCAGCACTCACTCATTACATCCTATTCCTCATGGATCTCATCCCACTCTCACTGCCGCTCATTAGGCTCATGAACCCTGTGTCTCAAAGTTGGCTCACACAGCATTATCGATCAAACCGGCCAGTGTGCACAGGATCATACCTTGATCCTGCATGTGACGCGCCCCGGCCATGTGGACCATGCCGGCGGTGCCTCACAATCCTCAGTCCTGGACCCCAACGGCCTACCATCGCCATAGACTATACCGGTTGCCCTGGTGAACCGCTCCACCTGTGAGGAGCGATATCACCCTAGCTGCATTTCCATCTTCCCCAGAGGTCCCGCAGCGTCAGCCATCAATAGCCGAGCATCCCGCGTTGGCTCACGACAACAATCCCCAAAACCATAATCCCTGAACTTTTATTGACACCATCAGGGTCACGGAGCTGGGTCTCGACCCCTGTGAATCCCCACCAGTACTGTAGCCTGGTTCTGAGTATCTCACAGTCCGGGGGGGGGGAATGTCATTAACACCTCCAGATTTGGATTGTAGGTGACTGTTTTTTCTTTAGTTTTGTAATGTAGGAAATGACTTCTTGGTATTTTGGTGGCTCTTGTAATTTGGTTTTCAATTGCTCTTGGATGGTAGCCCTGATTCAAAAATGTCTTTCCGAGACCCCCAAGGTGATTATCTCTATGAGTAGGGTTAGAACATATCCGATTGTATCTGATGGATTTTTTTGTGTTTTGGTTGAAAACTGTCCCATTGAAGATATGTTGGACGGTCAATTGGCTTCCGGTACAGGGATGTATCTACTTCATTGTTCCAGAGCTTGATGATGGTGTCTAGAAAGCTAATTTCAGTGCAGGAGTAGTTGAGGGTTAGGTTGATGGTGGGATGAAATTGATTAAAGTGTTCATGGAACGTCTTCAGCTGTGGCTCAGACTCTGTCCAGATGATTAAAATGTCATCAATGTTCTGGTAATAGGCCAGAGGCCTGGTAGGACAAGAGGATCAAAGGTCACTTTCAAGCTCAGCCATGAAAAGATTTGCATATTGTGATGCTTTTTGCTTCCCATTGCTATGCCAGTCTCCGGTAATTATATGTTGTCGTCAAAAATAAAGTAATTGTGAGTGAGGATGAATTTTAGGAGTTTCACCACAGGATCAGCATCTATTATTGTGTTTTCCAGGAAGACGTTGCAGGCATTTACTCCATCCTGGTGTGGGATATTGCTGTACAGAGATTCCACATCCATGGTGGTGAGGATGGTTCCTTCTAGTAGAGGACCTATTGCTGATAGTTTATTCAATAGGTCAGTTGTGTCCTGAATGTAGCTAGGTGTCTCTTTTAGCAAGGGTTTGAGAACACCCTCTACACATCCAGAAATGTGTTTGGTGAGGGTGCCCACACATGAAATAATTGGTCTTCCTGGATATCCAGATTTGTGGATTTTGGGAAGCATGTAGAATGTGCCTGTTCTTGGATTTTCAGATATCAGATCAGCAGCTCCTAAGGATTTGTCAGGTAGACAAGAGACCAGCTTATTTACTTCCTTGTAATAGTCCTGTGTGGGGTCAGACTCCAATTTTTTGTAGTAGTGTGTCCATCAGTTGTCTGTTTGCTTCCTTCAGTTAGTGTCCGGTCACACTTAGCAACTTTCCCGCAATCCTGACAAAGATACGACCTTGTAAGGATCGCTGGAACGTCGCTATGTGGTCGCTGGAGAGATGTCAAACAGTCAGATCTACTGAACGATGCAGCAACGATACGGTGACCCGTATAACAATCTCAGTGGTTGTTGGAGCCCTGTCACACAGCAGCTAGTCTGACGACTCAGACCTCAAACCTAATTCCCCAGTGAACCCCTTGGATAGCAAGAGAAAACCCAACCAACTGGAGGTAATTAACCTGTCCTCTCACCACCTTTCTGAAGCCCAGAGAGAGGTCCTGAGTTTAGGGTTACATTTCGTTCCTAAAAATTGTATTTATTTTTTCACAGCTGTGAAGGATCTTAATTTGCTCACACGAAAAATGGTTTTAAAGAAAGTGCATGATAAAACAGCGGATAAGGAGTATGATCTGATGGGACTTGAATCGGACGCTCAACTTGATCTTGAAGACCTGGAAAATGATGTATCTACACCACCAGGTATGATCCCTCCTACATTGGTATCTAAATCAGCCACTTTCCCCTCCTTGTCATTATGCCCACAGGTTGAAATCTTCGCCAAATTGGTGACCGAAGATTTCAAACGATTATCTAAATTCGGAGGTAGAGACAATCTCACACCTGTACAAAGACAAGCATTAAAAGAATTGAGAGATCTTGACGATGTAATTATCAGAAATGCTGACAAGGGGAGGAATGTGGTTGTTTGGCCAAAAAAACTCTATGACAAAGAGGCCTACAAAACAACTAAATAATAAAGATACTTATTCTAAAATAATACATGATCCAATTTCTGAATTTGTTGATGAACTTTCTGTGATCTTACATCGTGCCTTGACTCTATATAATATATGTGTTTCACTTTATGTATTGACTTACTGAAATAAATTAACTTTTTGATAATATCCTAATTCATTGAAATGCACCTGTATATGTCTAATATGTAAGTTGTGTATATGTTGAATGTGGCTAATATGTGTGCTGGGTGTATTTAATATGTAAAAGGTAAATATGGTAAAGGCATCCAATATGTAAAGTAAATACTGTGTGTACTGTATGTGTGTAATAACTATCTTATGTGCATGCTATATGCATGTAATGTGTAAGCTGTGTGTGTTGTATGGATACAATATGTAAAGTAAACCCAGTGTTCTATATGTGTTTAATTTGTAAGGGCAAATGAAAACTGGACATGATTCAGCACCGACATATTAATAAAATTCCATTTTATAGTAGATATTAAAATAAATCCATAGTACGGTTAATAATTTTCATAAGAGTCCATAAAATACATCCAAAACAGGTATCTGACGTGTTTCGGATGAGTCCGTCCTCATTCATAGGTCTAAAACAACTGATCAATTCAAAGAATAAATGCCTTGATGCCATTATACCCTGAGGGCATCTGATGACCCCAGGGAACAGTGACCTGATAGAACCTGCTATAAGCTTATAGGCACAGTCAGTGAATCACTGATAGCTCTTCTGCTCCGCTGTCCATTAGTCCAGCAGTGCATGAAACAAGTGATCAAACTGAAAAATAATCTTACAATGGAACGAAGTGAAAAAAGTTTAAAAAAAGTTAAACAAAATATGTAAAAGTACAACAAATCCAATAATGACCGAATTATTTCACCAAAAAATAAAAAAGTTACAGCTCTTAGAATATGGCTACTAAAAATGATTTATTAGCAGCAAAACATAAAAAAAAACCTATAAAAATCTGTCATTGCTGAAATAACCTCGACTTGAAAAATAAAGTCGTCTTATAACGTAGGCTAGTTTCACACTTGCATTTTTTTCCAATCAGGCAAGATCAGGTTTTTCAGCAAATACCTGATCCTTTCAGGATCCAGTTTTTTGACAATTCACTTTCAAGGTGTCAGGAAGCAACCTGAAGCAACAGGAGTCTACCTGACACCATGAAAGTTAATGGGCAAAAAACTGGATCCTGAAAGGATCAGGTATTTGCTGAAAAATCTGATCTTACCTGATTGGAAAAAAATGCAAAAATTTAAATGAGAGCTATGCCTGCACTGCTGTCTATTTGTTCATTCTACCTCCCAAACATCTGAATAAGGCTCAGTTCACATCTATCCTGCACTTTCCACTGAGCACTTATGTCAGGGTTTCTGTGCAAATAATGAGACAAATGGAGTCACTTTGGACTCCATCTGGTCTCTGTTCCGGCGGTGTTCCATCATTTTAGGTGTCTTATTAGCACACAAGTGAAGATGACCACAGTTATGTGCACAACTAACAAGATGGAGTCAGCGGTTCCATCCGAGATTTCGTCTGAATCACATTTTTGGGGGATTTACTCGGAAACCTCGACGTAAGTGCTCAGCGTAGAAGACTAGAATGCGATCCCATATATAACTAAAAGAGATCAAAAAATTATCTCTACCCCCAAAATGTTACCAATAAACCCAGTCTGGGAACTTGCTATCTACCTTATGGAGAGGAGTTTGCCTGCAACCATAAGAAGACAGTTAAGTAGGTAAGGAGATTTAAAGCCACATCCCTCCTCTAAGAAATATGCAAATTTGCACTTCAGTAAGGAAGTGGATAAACTCCAGCGCCACCTTTAGGTAGCTTCTCAAAGTCATAGTCGCTTTCTGACAAGCCTTTAAATATGTACCCCGAAACGCAGCGTCTGTAGTTTGGGGTTCTGATCTGGCACAAATCCCTAGTCATATTTAAAGGCTTGTCAGAAAGCAACTATGACTTTGAGGAGCTACTTAAAGGTGGCGCTGGAGTTCATCCACTTACTTACTGAAGTACAAATTTACCATTAAACCCCTAACTTTTCCCGCAAAAAACAGCTCTCACTCAGATCTGTCATATGTCACTGGAAATATAGGAGTTTACCACATTAATAGAACAAAAGCTCTTGAACAGCGAAGGCTCCCACACCCAAAATAAAATCCAGTGAAATCTGCACTCCCAAATCCAAATGCCCCCCTCCTTCTGAGCCCCAGTGTGCCTAAACGCGCATTGTGTGTATGTGGCACCCTGCACACGCAGGTAAACAAAGACTTCTCTAATGCACAGCTGGGTTTCCACAGCAGGTACCTACTACATGCAACATCTTCCACGCCGACACAGTAGGGGGAGCCCCACTTGCTGACCGTAGGCAAGATCCCCTATAAGTACTGCTGCTGGATTAGGAGTTTTTCAGAGTGTGCAGATGCTAAGAGAGCTGCGAAGACGTCCTGGTGGTCGGTGCCGCGGTTAGGCCCGAACCAGTGACCCGGAGTGGCCCTTCTGACGTCCCGCCAGCCTAAGTGGAGACAGAAGGCAAGTAGCAGTGAGCCGAAAGGGAAGCGAGGAACTAGTGAAAGTTCGCCCTGAGACGTACCGGACATCGGGAATCCGCACCTGTGGGATACTCCAGGACCACAGAAAACCCCATCACAACGTGGAGACTTCAGTCACCCGGTCCCCCTGTGGGTCAAAGAGAAGGAGCCAGACACAGCAGTGTTATACCGCAGTGATCAGAGATGGTAACCCGGAGACCGCACAGGAGGAGAGACAGACATCACAGTCAGGAAGAGAGAGGAGGCAAGTCTGGCTGCATGCAGACTGGACTTTAATCACTACAAAGGAACAGAGGAGGCCTTATACTCACTTGCTGTGGGGATCCACTGTGCAACCTGGTCACCTGTCAGTGCCCTGGACATCTTTACCTGCGTACCATCAGTAAAAGGTAAAAGAGACTTTTGCAGTGTGCGTGTGTCATTTCTCTCCATCCCGGTGCCCCTCATAGACTGCTCCAACACTCCCCATACCATCTACAACTCCACTACAAGCTGCCTCTTCACACTATGCTGCCCCAGAGGTCCAACCCTACCTGTAGAGGACTTTGCCAAACTAGCTGCATTACCATCTACCTCCGGCGGACTGTGGCGACGCTGGTGACACCTCACCAGAAACTACACGTATTGTATATAGCATCCCCTGTATATATAACCCCTTTTTTGAAGATAGACCCAGGACATGGGATCAGGCACGGCCACCACTCCCCGTGACACAGCAGACGCTATTCGTGGAGCCTGATACCCGAGTACCCCAAAGCCTGCGCTCAACATATCTTTTTCTGGCGGTCACAAACAGGATCCTGTGCCCAGTGTTACCAGGTACTGTGTGCCGTGTTATTGACTGTATTGAGTGACTGTTTAAACTATGCCGCCATTACTGCGCTGAAAAGCGGGAAGAAAGGGGGCGTGCCAGCCTGTAGAGCACAAAACTGAAGCCGAGTATTGCCGAGCGACGCGGCCTAGTCCGGAAACTCCCGAACTGTTTAACTCTTAATGAACTGGCTGTGATTCACTACGGGGGCCTCCAACATGTCGGCCTCCTCCAGTAACGACAAAGGCGCGTTCGCTGACCCTAGGAATTACCCGGAAGCCTCAATGGCTAGACCCAGTAAGACCGCCAGTGCCACCGGCGCACCAGGTGCTCTCGCCCCAATAATGCCGATGTCACTCCCATACATGCCGGGGGCCAAGTGGTTGCCCCAGTATGGCGGACGCTCTGATACATTGGACGATTTCAAATGAAAAATCAATAGCGTCCTGGAGATGTATGCAATGACCAGCCAACAACGCGCTGCTGTGGTACTTGGACAGTTAACTGGTGCAGCAGAGAAAGAAAGTGTGTCCTGGTCTGCCACTGAACACAGATCAGCCGCCGCCATATTTAACAAACTGAGAGCTACCTTTGAGGAGTGCAGCGACGCTGATATATGCATGCGCTTCCATTACTGCTACCAGAGGCCGGGAGATGATATAAGAGCTTATGCCTGGCGTCTAGAAGAAGCATTGTGCACCCTCAAACATGTCAGCCCCACCAGTGTACCCGATGAAAATAAGCTCCTGATTGAACAATTCACTCGGGGACTGCTATCTCCGTTGGTGGTCATTGAGCAATACTGAAGCTGACTTTAATACCCTGAAGGAGATGGCCATCAAAGGGTTAAGGCCAGTAGAGACTCATGAAGCTGTTATCAAATGGTGGTGCAGTGGTGAGGTGCAGGCTACTTCAAAATCATTACCCGTGTCTACAGCCACACACAATGTACAGTTTGCTCAGCCTGACAAGTATGATTCCCTGCAAGCTGAGATGCATGCTGAGATGCACCAGATGAATAAAAACATCACTAAGCTAATGGACGCTCTGCAGTTGCAGCAAAGCAAGCAGCCAGCGCCAGGACCCCAGCCCTGACCTCAGCCGCTGATTCAACTTGCCGACAGTCTGGAGGATGTACCCTGGATGCGAGGGAAGCAAGCCACAGCGTACCGAGGAAGAACCACCGACCGCTACAGCTCCACTGGAGAGCCCATCTGCCACAGCTGTACCCGCAGTGGTCACCTCGCCAGGAGCTGCCCTTTAAATGGGTAGTCCCTGGGGCCCGGGGCCAAACCTCAGGATTAGATCAACAGGGCTTAGCCACCTGGTACAAGACCTTCATCGGACAGAGGCCGTTTCTGTACATTGTACTAGATGGCATCCCGACACCTGCTCTGCTGGACACCGGGTCACAGGTGACCACCATCCCCTATATCCTTTATACGAAGTATTGGGCTGATGCAGAACTGAAACAGCCTGATCTAGACTTTACCCTTAATGCATCCAATGGTGAACCAATTACCGTAATGGGGGTTAAGGAAGTGCCAATAAAGGTGGGGAGGGTGGAATTGCAGAACCAGGGGTCCTTGTAGTAGCAGAAGCCTGTAATGCTAATGATCCTTATATCATACCAAATCTTAGAGAGAGAGAAGAATTTGGGAATACAAATTGATAACGACCTTTCACACATTCAAAACAGGATTAAATATATCAAATGGATTCATGGCTTTTTAAAGAACATGAATGGACATTTGGTGACATCACAGATTCATGCATTTGCTATATAAATTGAAAAGACATTTGGGGATAACAAATCTCCAACAAACTCCAGTTTTAGGACAATGAACTTTTGACACTTCTTATATGAACACCCTCGCCTCCTTTTATTGCTTTCCTCAACTCATTTAAGTATTTTTGTCGAGCCCACTGGGACGGGGTACTCGGTACCGGACCGGGTCTGCTACTGGGGAAGTCACGGGTGGTCCTGGTCCGGGCCTGGCAAATAAAAGGGGATATTTACAGGAGAATGTCAGTCATGACACCACCCACTGTGTGCGGCCAGTGATGGGGCCGTTGCTGCTGCAGAACCTCCGGGGATGATGTAATGGCAGCGTAGATGGAATAGTTCCCATGGGCAGAACTGTGTTCCCCGGGGCAGTGATGGTTAAAGTCTATGATGTTGTGTGCAGGCTTGGTGCTGTGTGCAACTCACCTACTGTCCAGATGCTGCAGGAATCCTCCTTCAGTGATGTAGCTTGCACGCTGTGGCTCTGCAGGTGGGAAGCTGCTGCAAATCTGTATGGAAGGATTAGTGCTCAGGCAGAGACAGACAAGAGAGTTGGATTCAGGGTTCACCGTGTTTACTTCTTACGTTTTCAAGTTCAAGTTACAGTTCAACACAGTTCTTACAGTTCAGTTCCAGTCTCAATACACGGGCACACTTTCCCCTCCGGGTTTCCTTTACTCTCTGCATCCAGGTCTCTCTCTCTGTGACCCCTCACTCTGTCTCTGTGTCCTTTTCAGGCTGTTAAGTCTCTCTGGGTTCACTTGGTTGTGTGTGTGACTCCAGACAGTATAGCGGTGACTCTGGCCCCTGTGGGTCCTCCTGGTTGTCACTGAGCTGCCTGTCCTTTGGGGTAAGGACCCTAATGTGTAGCTGTGGTCCCCAGGGCCGTATTTGCCACTAGGCACTCGTAGGCACATGCCTAGGGCACCAGGATGCGGGGGAGGGCGGCGCCTAAGCAAGCTTTTTTTTTTTCTATTTTCACTTTAAGTCCGGGGTCCGGTTGGATCGCCCCGCCCACCCACTTCAGTCATCCGGCCCATGCCCGCCCGCCCACCTCAGCCTGATGCAGGGGTCACCGTCTGTCTCGGATCCGGCGCTACCATGGAGGAGGAGTGAGAAGGAGGAGTGAGGAGGACTGGAGGAGGACTTTCCGTGCCGCAGAGGCCCAGGCAGCACATCGCCGGCGGCTCAGTCAGCGGCTCAGCGGTATGTATGACTGCTGATGACTAAGGCTGAGCGAGCTGCGGGGGGCGTTATAGCTCATGTGTACTGTACACTGTCTGTACACAGCACAGGCAGTGCCAGACAGTCTTGAGGAGTCTGAGCCTGAGGACATCATCGGTGGACATTGTGCGGGTATGCAATCCCCTGCAGGCTGCAGACGTGTCACAGACTCAAATTGACTGTGGTTCCTGTGGGACTGTTTGTGATGGTGGAGCCTGGAGGCAAGCCAAGGAGCTGCCCCATCCGGCCCCCAGATTAGAGCTGAGCCAGGAGGATGGAGGACATGGCAATGATAGCAGCAGAGGGAGGGACACACTTGGTCTGCAACCCAGACCTGAGCAGCAGGCACAGCAGCACTGCATATGGGGATGGGAGCAGCCCACACAAACCTGCTGTAGCATTCTATATGGGGCAGGGGCAGCCCATAGAGCTGTAGGATGAGCTGTGGAGTCTGAGTCTGAACCCATTTTGGTGGAGTCGGAGTCGGTAGAAAATGGACCAACTCCGACTCCTAAAATATATAAGGGTGCATGCACACGGTCCGGAGGAGCTGCGTGTTGGACGCAGCTCCTCCGGACCTGAGGGAAGCCGCAGGGAGACCGCAGCCACCCTGTACTCACCATGTGCGGCGGGTATGTGGGGCGGCTTCTCCCTGCAGTCACCCGATGGGAGCCGCTTCCAACTCCGCAGCATGAAATAAACATGCTGTGGAGGTGCAGACTCCCAGCAACCTGCACCGCAGCTCCAAACACGCTGCGAGCGGGTTACACATAGTGAGGATGGGATGTCTTGAAATCCCATCCACTATGCTAGTACTGTACTACGCAGCGTTTTGGACGCAACGGCAAGATGCTGCGTCCAAAATGCTGCATACACTGATCGTGTGCACTCACCCTTACAAATTGGGTACAGTAGTTCAATGCAGAATGTGCTGAATATTATTATTGTGAATTATTTTTGTTCTTTCTAAAGATCTTGATTATTGTATCAAAATAATGATTAAAACCTGATGTTTAATCAATGTTCTTCAATAAATATATCACTTAAACATCAGCCGTGTTTGGAGGAGTCAGAGTCCAAGTTGCAGGCTTTGTAGTGGGAATCTGGGAAATTCAGGAGTCGGAGTCAGTGGTTTGACTTAAGGCCCCGTTACATGTAGCGATATCGTTAACGATATCACTGCAACATCACAGGTTTTGTGACATTGCAGCGACATCATAGCGTGTGACAGGTACCAACGATCAACGATCTGACCGTTGATCGTTGGTGAATGGTCAGGACCATTTTTTATCGTTGGTTTCCCGCTGGACGGTACACATCGGTACACAATGGAAGAGTACCTTAAATTGTGGCAGTGAGGAGGTTAAATTACCCAGGTATACCACCATTGCTAAATTGTACACAGTCAGCAACAACAAGATCCAAACAATGAGAGCCACACTCTATACCAAAGGGGAAAAACCTGATGAAACAACTGGGCCACTGGAGGACTGAGTCAGCAACTCCATGTCGGAACTGACACCGCTCCTGTGCACACAAAGCAAGATGTGTACCGAATAGTTCAAGAATTTGAACAAGTCCTTAGTAAGCATCCACATGACTTTGGTAGGATAAAAGGGGTACAAGATCACATCCCCACAGGTACACATCCATCGATCAAGGAGCGGTATAGGCCTATTCCACCTACACATTATCAAAAAGCCAAGGAAATGTTACAGGACATGAAGGATGCAGGGGTTATACGAGATAGCTGTAGTCCCTAAGCAGCCCCATTAGTCCTAGTCAGGAAAAAGGATGGCAGTATGAGAATGTGTGTACACTACAGGCAAATAAACTACATAACACACAAGGATGCTTACCCGTTACCTCGTACAGAGAGGAATCCTTAGCTGCGTTGAAGTCTGCCAACTACTTCTCTACCTTAGATCTTACTAGTGGGTATTGGCAGGTGTCCGTAGCCGAGGAAGACAGAGAGAAGACAGCATTTACAACACCTATGGGCCTATGTGAATTCAATAGCATGCCCTTTGGACTATGTAATGCACCCTGAACCTTCCAGCGATTGATGGAGAGTTGCCTGGGACATAAGAACTTTGAGACGGTACGGCTCTACCTGGATGATGTGATCGTGTACTCCAAGACCTACGGGGAACACGTTACTCATCTAAAAGAGGTGTTTGAAGCTCTGGCCAAATATGGGATGAAGCTAAAACCATCAAAATGCCACCTGTTAAAGCCAAGAGTACAGTACCTGGGACACATAGTCTGTGCCGAAGGTGTGGCCCCTGACAAGGTGACAGCAATCAAAGAGTGACCAGAACCCAAGACCTTAAAGCAAGTACGTCAATTCCTGGGTTTTGTGGGCTACTATAGGAGGTTCATAAAGGAGTACACCAAGAAGGCTGCTCCTCTGCAAGACCTCCTAGTAGGCCAACCCACGAAGGGCAAGCCAAAAGATTCTCTATGGAGATGGGATAAGGAACAAGTGGAAGCATTCCAGACGATGAAAGAAGCCCTGACAGGAGAAGGAATCCTCACTTACCCGGACTGCAACCTGCCATTCCTGCTGTACACGAACGCCAGCAATGTGGGACCCGGAGCCGTCCTTTCCCAAAAGCAAGACGGCAAAGAGAGGGTGATCGCCTATGCCAGTAGGAAGCTGTGCCCCACAGAGAGGAACCCAGAGAACTATAGTTCCTTCAAGCTGGAATTCCTGGCCTTGGTCTGGGCCGTCTCCGAGAGGTTCAAACACTATCTGGCCTCTAGCAAATTTACAGCCTACATGGATAACAATCCGCTGACCCACCTGTAAACTGCGAAGTTGGGAGCCATGGAGCAGAGATGGATGGCCAGGTTGTCCAACTACCAGTTCACCATCAAGTACCGGGCTGGGCACCAGAATGGAAACGCGGATGCCTTATCCAGAATGCCTCACCTGTCATAAGAGGGTGTAGATGAAGATGAGTGGAGTTACCTGCCTTCCATCAAGTAAGAGTAACCCAATGCCAGCGAACCCGTCAAGATCTTCCTGCAAGGAAGGTGAACCCATTGCCCCCCTTCGGTTGGAAGGAAGTGCAAAACAATGACCTGGCTGTCAGTTTAATGAAAGAACTGATAACCCAGGAGTCCGCGAAGCTGCTTGAAAATCCCCAATCTGAAGCCAAACATTTGTGGAGCGAGCGGAGCTAGCTGTTCATATACCAGGGAAAGCTTTGTCTGAGGTACATCAACCCAAGAACACACAAGATGGCCTGGCAAATCATCATGCCAAAATCAGAAATCCATGTGGTCTTGAACGCCTATCACAACCAGACTGGTTCTGATATTTTAACAATCAAATAAGAGTTATGACCACATAAAGTGACATTGTCAGATGTCCAAAATTTCCCCTGCCATTAAGGACAAAATTGTCTCATCACTAAGGGGTTAAGGGTATTCATATGACCCCCCAAAAATACACTACAAATACCGTATTTTTCGCTTTTTAAGACGCACTTTTGTTCCCCCAAATTTTGGGGGAAAGTGGGGGGTGCGTCTTAAAAAGCGAACATACGGTGCAGGGGAGAGTGGGGGCAGCTCTAGAGTGTGTCCGGGGGCTGGGGCGGGCAGGCTGCGGGCTGTAGGAGGCAGCGGGAGGTCACGTGACCCCCGCTCATTAACTCATTTAATATTCACTGCACTGCCGCTGTCCATCACCTCGGTGCTGAAGCTAGCACCGAGGTATGGACAGGGGTGCAGGGCATATTAAATGTTCCTGCAGTCCCCCCCATCCTGGTACATGGCCCCCCTTGCTGCTGTGCAAAAAATAACAAACATTTTATACTTACCTATCCAGCGCTTGCCTCAGTCTTCAGTGCCTCTCTCCCTGACTGCCGCAATCTCCCTCCGAGGTCCCGGAGAAGCCGGTCATGTGATCGGGTGCACACTGATGACTGCAGTGCGGTGATGTCATCAGTGTGCACCCGATCACATGACCGGCTTCTCTGGGACCTCGGAGGGAGATTGCGGCAGTCAGGGAGAGAGGCACTGAAGACTGAGGCAAGCGCCGGAGAGGTAAGTATAAAATGTTTGTTATTTTCTGCCCAGCAGCAAGGGGGGCCATGTGCCAGCCCTGGGGGACAAGTGTGCCAGCCCTGGGGGACAAGTGTGCCGGCCCTGGGGGACAAGTGTGCCAGCCCTGGGGGACAAGTGTGCCAGCCCTGGGGGACAAGTGTGCCAGTCCTGGGGGACAAGTGTGCCAGTCCTGGGGGACAAGTGTGCCAGTCCTGGGGGACAAGTGTGCCAGTCCTGGGGGACAAGTGTGCCAGCCCTGGGGGACAAGTGTGCCAGCCCTGGGGGACAAGTGTGCCAGCCCTGGGGGGCGTGTGCCTGCCCAGGGGGACGTGTGCCTGCCCAGGGGGACGTGTGCCTGCCCAGGGGGACGTGTGCCTGCCCAGGGGACAAATGCCAGCCCTGAGGGACGTGTACCAGCCCTGGGGGGCGTGTGCCAGCCCTGGGGGGGATGTTTGAGAGCCCTGGGGGAATGTGCCAGCCCTTGGGGGCATGTGCCATCCCTAGTGGATGTGTGAGAGCCCTGGGGGGTATGTGCCAGCCCTGGGGTGGCATGTGCCAGCCCTGGGGGGCATGTGCCTGCCCAGGGGGATGTGTGCCTGCCCAGGGGGATGTGTGCCTGCCCAGGGGGACATGTGCCAGCTCTGGGGCGGAGGTGCCAGCCCTGGGGCGGAGGTGCCAGCCCTGGGGCGGAGGTGCCAGCCCTGGGGCGGAGGTGCCAGCCCTTGGGGCATGTGCCAGCCCTGAGGGACGTGTACCAGCCCTGGGGGGCATGTGCCAGCCCTGGGGGATGTTTGAGAGCCCTGGGGGGAATGTGCCAGCCCTTGGGGGCATGTGCCATCCCTAGCGGATGTGTGAGAGCCCCGGGAGACGTATGTCAGCCCTGGGGGATGTGTGCCAGCCATAACCAGAATAAGGGGGCCATATCTAGTATGGGGGAGCTATATCCCAGGATGATGTACCAGGAAGAGGGGGCTATAAGAGACATATACCCCATATGATTTGTAAGACGGACACTGACCTTATAAGACGGACCCCATTTAACATTAAAAATAATTTTTTTCTCTTTTGCTTCACCAAATTTGGGGGTGCGTCTTATAATCAGGTGCGTCTTATAAAGCGAAAAATACGGTACATACGTGCATCTGAATGAATATCATCAAAAACATCATTTACTTCAGCATTTCAATACATAAAGTGAAACTATATATTATATAGAGTCATTACAAACACAGTGATCTATTTTAAGTGTTTATTTCTGTCAATGTTGATGATTGTGGCTTACAGCTAATGAAAACCCAAAGGTCATTATCTCAGGAAATTAGAATATTATATAAGACCGGAGCAAACTCATCACAAATTTAACTTTTTTTTTTTTTTTTTTTTTTAAGAAAAAGGGAAATATACTATATATCTGTCCATATGGATACATGGAAGCAGGGGCAATCCCATAATACAGTCAGACAGTGACATCTACTGGCCAAAATGTGGGATGAAAGTCCAGAAAATGAGGCAACAATTCTAACAAATATGAGAGTACAATAGAGTCTTATCATGAACAAATTATTCTATTAAGGAACAATATTATAAATAAATAACTAGAGATAGATATAACTTTTTTATTAAACTTATTTTTTTTTTTATAAATATTAGGGTATATAGTAAATATTAGGGTATATAGTGCTTTAAAAAATGATTCCACATTTTTTCACGTTGGTTTTATAGTTTTTTTTGTGATATACAAACACTAAGTACCAAGTACTTGTGAAGTGTGGAGGGAGTGATTTTCAACATATAAGGCATTGTGCCGACGATGCGTTTTTCGCTGCGATTTTGTTGCAATGTGCATCACCTTTTGTCACACACCTGCATGTGTATCCTTCCCCCAGCAAAGTCTATGAGAATTCTGAAGTGTTATCCCGCGATTCTTATTTTTTCCTTGCAGTTTGTGCTCAAGACAAAAGAATGAGCATGTGAATTGTGTGATGCGTTTTGTAGCCCTCGCAGCCATTGACTATAGTGAAAATACTCATGACCACAATCTGCACCAAAACCGCTGCTAAAATGCACCCAAAAAGCACCTAGAAGCATGTGATTTGTGGTACGTTTTCCTGCAGTTTTGCAGCATTTTTGCTGCAGAAAATTTGTGCACCGCAAAAGCGGCGTCTGCACAGACCTTAATCTGAAAATTGGGATGTGCATTTGTATTCAGCTAAAATAAGCCAGTGTTCACACAGGTTGTTTTATCTAGTGTTTTAATGTGCGCTTTTGAATATGGTTTTATTTTAATTTAAGTTAATGCAAACCTATATTTTTGATTAACAGCAAAACTATGTGAAAGTGACACGCCCGCTACCAGGGCCATGGGTTCTCAGAACTGGGCTGGTTAGTTCTTTTCGGGAGATGTCATTCTGGTGTGACCCGGCTCCGTGGCCCTGGCCGTGTCATAAAAAAGTGAGGAAACAGTTTATAAGGGATTAATTTATGACGCCACCCGTGGCCAACGCTGCAGTTCAGATCCACTGGGGCGATTGGTGATGCAGCAGAGATGTTATAGCTCTCCACGGGTACTCCTCCTGAACCAATCACAGCCCAGCGATGCCCATGTGACATCACGGGTCCTGAGCCAATCACAGCCCAGCGACGCCCATGTGACATCACGGGTCCCGCGCTCTCATTGGCTCAGGGCCTGACCTGGGCGGGGATTCCGGGTAAAGCAGGAAGTGGCCCGGGGCAGCACCGATCAACAGGGAACCTGACCAGACCGCACCACACTGCAGATCGGGGCATCACAGAGAAGGCCGGAGGAGCACCGGGGACACCACACAGGATGGCTTCGGACAGCGGGGGACAAAGGTAGGAAGCAATTTGTGTGTGTGTGTATGTGTGTGTGTATGTGTATGTGTGTGTGCATGGGTGTGTGTGATGGGAGGCTGCAGTGTGGATGGGAAGCTGGGGCTGCCAATATAACACCCTCCCACCCCCAGAAAATAAGACAGGGTGCCACTTTTGGTGCCCAAATAAATATAAGACACGGTCTTATTTTCGGGGAAACACGGTAATACAATACACACATACATACATATAAAATATAATAAAAATATGATATAAAATATAACACATGATGAAGGCCACAGTGAAATATAAAAAAATATAATACTGTATAAAAAATATAATAATGTAAAGTATATTATAATAATTAATATCTTTATATATAAAATATAATATATAAAAAATATAATATATATAAAAATATAATTTAATTTATAAAATATTTATAAAAAACATACTAACACAATACACACATAATAACATATAAAATAGAACATATAAAATATAATATAAATATGATATAAAATATAACACATGATTAACGCCACAAGGAAATATATAAAAAATATAATACTTTATAAAAAATATAATAGAAAGTATATAATAATAATATCTCTATATAAAAAATATAATATATAAAAAATATAATATATGTAAAAATATAATTTTTTTTATAAAATATTTATAAAAAACATACTAACACAATATACACATAATAACATATAAAATATAATGTAAAAATGATATAAAATATAACACATGATTAACGCCACAAGGAAATATATAAAAAATATAATATAAAGTATATTATAATAATTAATATCTTTATATATAAAATATAATATATATAAAAATATAATTTAATTTATAAAATATTTATAAAAAACATACTAACACAATACACATATAATAACAATATAAAATAGAACATATAAATTACAATATAAATATGATATAAAATATAACACATGATTAATGCCACAAGGAAATATATAAAAAATATAATGCTTTATAAAAAATATTATATAAAGTATATTATATTAATAACTTTATATATAAAATATATATAAAATATAATATATATAAAAATATAATTTAATATACAAAATATTTATAAAAAAACATACTAACACAATACACACATAATAACATATAAAATAGAACATATAAAATATAATATAAATAAGATATAAAATATAACACATGATTAATGCCACAGGGAAATATCTAAAAAATATAATATAAAGTATATTATAATAATTAATATCTTTATATATAAAACATAATATATAAAAAATATAATATATATAAAAATATAATTTAATTTATAAAATATTTATAAAAAACATACTAACACAATACACACATAATAACATATAAAAAAGAACATATAAAATACAATATAAATATGATATAAAATATAACCCATGATTAATGCCACAAGGAAATATATAAAAAATATAATGCTTTATAAAAAATATTATATAAAGTATATTATATTAATATCTTTATATATAAAATATATATAAAATATAATATATATAAAAATATAATTTAATATACAAAATATTTATAAAAAAACATACTAACACAATACACACATAATAACATGTAAAATAGAACATAAAAAATATAATAGAAATATGATATAAAATATAACACATGATTAATGCCACAAGGAAATATCTAAAAAATATAATACTTTATAAAAAATATAATATAATGTACATTATAATAATTCATATCTTTATATATAAAATATAATAAATAAAAATATAATATATATAAAAATATAATTAAATTTATAAAATATTTTTAAAAAACATACTAACACAATGCACACATAATAACATATAAAATATAATATAAATAAGATATAAAATACAACACATGATTAATGCCACAAGGAAATATAATACTTTATAAAAAATATACCGTAATAATATAAAGTATATTATAATAATTATTATATTTATATATAAAATATAATATATATAAAAAATAGAATTTAATTTATAAAATATAGCATATATAAAAAACATACCAATACTATACACACATAATAACATATAAAATATAATATAAATATGATATAAAATATAACACATGATTGATGCCACAATGAAATATATAAAAAATACTTTATAAAAATAATTAATATCTTTATATATAAAATATAATATATAAAAAATATAATATATATAAAAAATATACCAACACAATACACACATAATAACATAAAAAATAGAACATATAAAATATAGTATAAATATGATATAAAATATACTAACACAATACACACTGTGGTGATGCGACCCCGATGTGTCCCCTGACCGGTGCACAGCACATGGGAGATTGTATCTTTTGCTCTGTAGCAGCACTCACAGGGTTAACAGAAGTGAGATCTGAGCTAAGTGCTGATGGAAAGCACTCAGCCCACCTGTGATGGGATAAGAGATGAAATGAGCTGCCCTGGGCTGAGGAGTGGAGGAGAAGAGGCTAACACAGCTTGGGAGCTCTCTCAGAGAGGACGTTCAGGAGACTAGTGAGCGGACGGTGCAGAGAGAGAGTGGTTGTGTGCTGATAACACAGCCTAGCAGTGAGGACCTGGCCCTCACCAGTGGAGCCGGCCAGGACAGAGCCTGTCCTAGGTACAGAGGTACTGTGTGTGTTGGATGAACAGAGTTGTACCAGCTGTGCCCCAGAACCTGGAGGTCTGTAATATACCTGAACTGTACCATTAAACTGTGTGTTGTGTGAACAGTTGCCTGAGTCACTGCCTTCCGTCGTGCCGATCCTAACCGCTACCTTACAACACATAATAACATATATAATAGAACATATAAAATATAATATAAATATGATATAAAATATAACACATGATTAATGCCACAAGGAAATATAATACTTTATAAAAAATATACCGTAATAATATAAAGTATATTATAATAATTATTATATTTATATATAAAATATAATATATATATAAAATAGAATTTAATTTATAAAATATATCATATATAAAAAAACATACCAATACTATACACACATAATAACATATAAAATATAATATAAATATGATATAAAATATAACACATGATTGATGCCACAATGAAATATATAAAAAATAGAATACTTTATAAAAATATAATAATATAAAGTATATTATAATAATTAATATCTTTATATATAAAAAATACTATATATAAAAAATATAATTTAATTTATAAAATATATCATTTTTAAAAAACATACTAACACAATACACACATAATAACATATAAAATAGAACATATAAAATATAATATAAATATGATATAAAATAATTAATATCTTTATATATAAAATATAATATATAAAAAATATAATATATAGAAAAAATATACTAACACAATACCCACATAATAACATATAAAATATAATATAAATATGATATAAAATATAACACATGATTAATGCCACAATGAAATATATAAAAAATATAATACTTTATAAAAATATAATAATATAAAGTATATTATAATAATTTATATATAAAATATAATATATAAAAAATATAATATATATAAAAATATAATTTAATTTATAAAATATATCATTTTTAAAAAACATACTAAGACAATACACACATAATAACATATATAAAAGAACATGATTAATGCCACAATGAAATATATAAAAAATATAATACTTTATAAAAGATATAATATAAAGTATATAATAATTAATATCTTTATATATAAAATATAATATATAAAAAATATAATATATATAAAAAATATAATTTAATTTATAAAATATATTATATATAAAAATTGTACTATATATAATACAATACACACATAAATACATATAAAATATAACATATAAAATATAATATAAATAGAATATAAAATATAACACATATAAAAAAATATTAAATATAATATATAACAATATAATATAATTTATAATATATATAAGAAAATATATATTTTAGAAAAAATATAATGAATATAAAAATACAATAAAATATATAAAAAATATAATATATAAATAATATACATATATACACATAATTACATATAAATATATATATGTAAAAAATATAATAGAAATATATTTTAATATATAATATAATATAAAATATACTATATAAAAAATATAATATATATATAAAAATCTAATATAATTTATAATAATATATATAAAAATTGATGTATAAACATACTAACATAGTTTTTAAGGTTGAAGGAAGACTTTAAGTCCATCTAGTTCAACCCATAGCCTAACATGTTGATCCAGAGGAAGGCAAAAAAAAACCTTGTGGCAACACTAGCTCCACATTGGGGGAAAAAATTCCTTCCTGACTCCAGATATGGATCAGACTAATTCCCTGGATCAACGCCCTATCAAAGAATCTAGTATGTATTACTGGTAATATTATAGTTTTCAAGAAAGGCATCCACGCCCTTCTTAAATGTTAGTAGTGAGTCACTCATTACAACATCATGTGGCAGAGAGTTCCATAGTCTCACTGCTCTTACAGTAAAGAATCCACGTCTGTGATTATGATTAAACCTTCTTTCCTCCAAACGTAGAGGATGCCCCCTTGTCCCCGTCTCAGGCCTAAGAGTAAAGAGATCATTAGAAAGGTCTCTGTACTGTCCCCTCCTATATTTATACATTATTATAAGATCACCCCTAAGCCTTCATTTTTCCAAGCTAAATAACCCCAAGTTTAACAACCTGTCTTGGTATTGCAGACCCCTCAGTCCTCTAATAACCTTGGTCGCTCTTCTCTGGACCCGCTCTAGTTCAGCTATGTCTTTCTTATACACCGGAGACCAGAATTGCACACAGTATTCTAAGTGTGGTCGCACTAGTGACTTGTATAGAGGTAAAATTATGTTCTCCTCATGAGCATCTATGCCTCTTTTAATGCATCCCATTATTTTATTTGCCTTTGCAGCAGCTGCCTGACACTGGCCACTAAATGTGAGTTTGTCATCTACCCATACACCCAGGTCTTTTTCAGTGACAGTTTTGCCCAATGTTTTACAATTAAGCACATAATTATACCTTTTGCTTCCTCTGCCCAAGTGCATGACCTTACATTTATCCCCATTAAACCTCATTTGCCATTTATCAGCCCAAGCTTCTAGTTTACATAAATCCTCCTGTAATATAAAATTGTCCTCCTCTGTATTGATTACCCTGCAGAGTTTAGTGTCATCTGCAAATATTGAGATTCTACTCGGTATGCCCCCTACAAGGTCATTAATAAATATATTAAATAGAAGTGGGCCCAACACTGACCCCTGTGGTACCCCACTGTTAACTGTGACCCATTCTGAATGTGTTCCATTAATAACCATCCTATCGCTAAGCCAGTTTTTAACCCACTTACAAATATTTTCCCCTATCCCCATTGCTCTCATTTTATGTATCAACCTTTTGTGTGGCAATGTATCAAAAGCTTTTGAAAAGTCCATATACACCACATCCACTGCATTTCTTTGATCCAGTCCAGAACTTACTTCTTCATAGAAGCTTATCAGATTAGTTTGACAGGAACGGTCCCTCGTAAAACCATGTTGATATTGGGTCATAAGGTTATTTTTCTTCAGATACTCCAGTATAGCATCTCTTAGAAAACCCTCTAGGATTTTACCCACAGTAGAGGTTAAGCTTACTGGCCTATAGTTTCCAAGTTCAGTTTTTGTTCCCTTTTTGAATATTGGCACCACATTTGCTATACGCCAGTCCTGTGGTACAGACCCTGTTATTATGGAATCTTTAAAGATAAAAAATAATGGTCTATCTATGACCGTACTTAATTCCTGCAGTACTCTGGGGTGTATCCCATCCGCGCCCGGGGATTTGTCAATTTTAGTGATTTTTAGACGATGCTGTACTTCCTGCTGGGTTAAGCAGGTGACATTTAATTGACAGTTTTTGTTATCACTGATCATACTGTCTGTCATGGGATTTTCTTGTGTAAATACTGTTGAAAAAAAGTCATTTAGCATATTGGCTTTTTCCTCATCCTCATCCACCATTTTACCCAGATTATTTTTAAAGGGCCAACACCATCATTTTTTAGTTTCTTACTATTTATGTAGTTAAAAAATATTTTGGGATTATTCTTACTTTCTCTGGCAATGAGTCTCTCTGTCTCAATCTTTGCTGCCTTGACTTGCTTTTTACAAATGTTATTTAATTTTCTGTATTTATTTAATGCCTCATCACTACCTACTTGCTTTAATTCCCTAAATGCTTTCTTTTTGTCACTTATTGCGCCCCTTACAGCCTTATTTAGCCATAGTGGTTTCCTCCTAATTCTAGCATGCTTATTCCCATAGGGTATATTTTGTGCACAGGCCCTATTCAGGATGCTAATAAACGTCTCCCACTTGCTTTGTGTACTTTTATTTCTCAGGATATCGTCCCAGTTTATTGCACTAAGATCATCTCTCAACCGTTGTAAATTTGACTTCCTGAAGTTTAGTGTCCTTGTGGCCCCTCTACTACACATCTTATTAAAGGATACTTGAAAACTTATTATGTTATGATCACTATTACCCAAGTGACCTCCAACCCGTATATTTGATATGCGGTCTGGCCTGTTGGTTAATATCAGGTCCAGCAGTGCCCCCCTTCTTGTTGGGTCCTGAACCAGTTGTGAAAGGTATAGGAAATATATAATTTCTAAAAAATATAATTATAAAAATATAATTTATAATACTTCATATATAAAAATATAATATATTAAAAAATAATATGTATAAAGAATAACATAAAATATAACAAATATATATTTTATGAAAAATATACTATATATACCGTCATCATGAAATTTACAAAAATTATCATTTATAAAAAATATTTATATAGACAATATAATATAATATTCCAGTGATGAATGCCACAATGAAATCTATAAAAAAATATAATAATTCATAAAAAATATAATATGCAAATAATAATAATTTATAAAAACATATACTACATATAATATAATACGTTACACACATACACAAATATAAAAATATTATATATATATAAAATACAATATAAATATATTATAAAGTAATATACAACATATAAAATAATATAAAATATACTATATAAAAATATAATATAATTAAAAAAATATAATATACTTTATAATAAATATATATGTAGATATTATATATAAAAAATATAATATATATTAAAATATATAATTTCTTAAAAATATAATATATAAAAATATAAAGTATTCTATAATTATGTTTATATATAAAATATAAGATATAAAAAATATAATAATGTATAAAAAATAAAATACATAAATAATATAATTTATAAAAAATATATACTACATATAATATAATACGATACACACATACACACATACCTACATATAGAAATATATATAAAAAATACAATATAAATATATTATAAATTAATATACAACATATAAAATAATATAAAATATGCTATATAAAAATATAATATATTTTACAATAATTAATATGATCTGCTCTGATTTTACTTGCAGCAGATAGTTGGGTTGAGGTGACGTCATCCTTGTCTTTATCTTTAGTCTGTTGCTGGGTCTCCATAACAATGAAAAAACTCACCAAAAATGGTCGCTTTTTTTCTACCCCTTGCATCTAGCAGATGGCTGCAGATTCCCCCAGGAGGTGGCACCGGTGTCTTGACGCATGTGTCACCTCCTGGGGGAATCTGCAGCCATCTGCTAGATGCAAGGGGTAGAAAAAAGCAACCAATTTTGGTGAGTTTGGTCAATATAATATTTAGTACCTATTCGGTGATTTTTGTTTAAAGCTAAATTATACATGTGTTATACATGTGGCTAGGTACTCGTGAGTGTAAGGGCCCTTGACGGTGGGTCACGAGCTTATGATATTCTGGCGCCATAATACCAACTGACACCTTACAACATTATCTTTAGTGTCAACCTGCATCTTTTTATCTTTTGCAGTTGAGGTTGTTTTCCTCTAGGGGGCGTCTGTCACAGTGATGCATGTCCTCAGTGCTGAGTGGCCCGCCCGGATTAGGGGCGTTACCAATAGGCTGCTCAGACACTATATGTATCACCTGGATGTGAGTGGCAGAGGCCTAGTGGAGTCCATGTGTCTGTATTCACCACCAGCCCCCTCCTTGTTAGCATGGCTGGTCGCCTGGTTGCCACAAACCGCCCCCATGTTATGGGTTGCAGGGGGCTGTGCACCGGTGTCTTGATGCATGTGTCACCTCCTGGGGGAATCTGCAGCCATCTGCTAGATGCAAGGGGTAGAAAAAAAGCGACCATTTTTGGTGAGTTTTTTCAATAAGATATTTAGTACCTATTCGGTGATTTTTGTTTAAAGCTAAATTATACATGTGTTATACATGTGGCTAGGTACTTGTGAGTGTAAGGGCCCTTGACGGTGGGTCACGAGCTTACGATATTCTGGCGCCATAATACCAACTGACACCTTACAACATTATCTTTAGTGTCAACCTGCATCTTTTTATCTTTTGCAGTTGAGGTTGTTTTCCTCTAGGGGGCGTCTGTCACAGTGATGCATGTCCTCAGTGCTGAGTGGCCCGCCCGGATTGGGGGCGTTACCAATAGGCTGCTCAGACACTATATGTATCAACTGGATGTGAGTGGCAGAGGCCTAGTGGAGTCCATGTGTCTGTATTCACCACCAGCCCCCTCCTTGTTAGCATGGCTGGTCGCATGGTTGCCACAAACCGCCCCCATGTTATGGGTTGCAGGGGGCTGTGCACCGGTGTCTTGACGCATGTGTCACCTCCTGGGGAATCTGCAGCCATCTGCTAGATGCAAGGGGTAGAAAAAAAGCGACCATTTTTGGTGAGTTTTTTCAATATAATATTTAGTCTCCATAACAATGTCAATGTCTTTGGCTTTATTTTCTGCAAAAAATATATAGGAGAGATTGTATCAGGACATTTTAAAAACATTTTTTAGCCTTTAGAAAAATATACATAAGTACTTGAGCAAAATCTCTGCATTTTAGCAATGTAGTTTGCCTTATTGGGTGTTACCTTGAAGATTGGAGAGAAGTTAATGTGCGCTGTCGTAGAGGAATGACAACAGATCAGAAATCCTGGATTGTGATTTTAGTCAACGCATTTCAGAATACAGATGACAGATACTGTGATTTGTCCTGATGAAGGAGTGATCTGTTCTCTGAAACGTGTTGATTAATACTCAAAATCCATTACATGCTTCTACATTGGTTGTAAATTTCACAACCACACAAGGTGAGTAGAGATGAGTGGACCTGTGGTAGTTCAGGTTCTTCAGGCTCAGTCAGACATTTTTAAAAAGATGTTAGATATAAAAAATATACTATATATAAAACAATACAAAAAAATACGTAAAAAAAATAACATTTAAATATAAAATACATTTTGTATATTATATTTATTTTTTTTAATGTTATAAAATATAACATAAAAAACATTAAATATAATATACAAAAATATAATTTTTAGATGGACATGATTATAAATAATAAATAATATCTTTATATATAAAACATAATATATAAAAAATTTAATCTAAATAAAAAATATAATTTAATGTATAAAAGATGTTAGATATAAAAAATATACTATATATAAAACAATACAAAAGAAATGTAAAAAAATATAACATTTAAATATAAAATACATTTTGTATATTATATTTAATTTTTTTAATGTTATAAAATATAACATAAAAAACATTAAATATAATATACAAAAATATAATTTTTATATAGACATGATCATATAAATAATAATTAATATCATTATATATAAAACATAATATAGAAAAAATATAATCTATATAAAAAATATTATTTAATGTATAAAAGATATTAGATATATAAAATATACTATATATACAACAATACAAAAAAATACGTACAAAAATATAACATTTAAATATAAAAAATATATAAAATATAACATAAAAAATATAAAATATAATATAAAAATATAATTTTTATATAGACATGATTATAAATAATAATTAATACCTTTATATATAAAACATAATATATAAAAAATATAATCTATATAAAAAATATAATTTAATGTATAAAAGATGTTAGATATAAAAAATATACTATATATAAAACAATACAAAAAAATACGTACAAAAATATTAACTTTAAATATAAAATACATATGAATATTATATAAAAATTTTTAAGTTATAAAATATAACAAAAAAAATTAATATAATATCAAAAATATAATTTTTATATAGACATATTATAAATAATAATTAATATCTTTATATATAAAATAAATATATAAAAAATAAATTATATAAAAAATATAATTTAATGTATAAAAATGTTAGAATAAAAAATATATATATATAAAACAATACAAAAAAATACTAAAAAAATTTTAAAATTTAAATAAAAAAATATTTAATATATAAAATAAAAAATATAAAATAATAATAAAAATATAATTTTTAATAACATGATTATAAATAATAATTAATATCTTATATAAAAATAATATATAAAAATATAATATATATAAAAAAATTAATTTAATATATAAAAATTTAATATAAAAATATACTATATAAAACAATAAAAAAAATAATAAAAAAATATAAATTTAAATATAAAATAATAAATTAAATAATTAAAATTATTTAATATAAATATAAAAAAAATTAATAATATCAATAAAAATATAATATATTAAATAAAATAAATAAAAAATATAATTAAAATTTTAAAATAAAAAATATAATTAATATAAAAATAAATAAATAAAAAAAAAAATAAAAAATATAACATTTAAATAAAAAAAATAATAAAATATATTAAAAAAAATTAAATATAATATAAAAATATAATTTTATATAACTGATTATAAATAAATTAATATTTATATATAAAAACATAATATATAAAAAATATAATCTATATAAAAAAATAAATTTAATGTAATAAAAAGTTAAATATAAATAAATATATATATATAAAACAATATCAAAAAATAGTAAATAAAAAAATAAACATTTAATATAAAAATATAATTATTTAATAAATGATTATAAATTATAAAAACTATTAAAAATAATAATAAAAATATAATTTTTAAAATAGACATGATTAAAAATTATAATAATAATTATATATATAAAAATAAAATAATAGTAAAAAAAAAATTAATTATAAAAAATATATAATTTTAATGTATAAAAATTTAAGAAATAAAAAATATAATATATAAAAATAAAAAAATAATAAATATAAACATTTAATATAAAAATAATATATAAAAATATAAATATAAAAAATATTAATATAATTATAAAAAATAAATATTTAATATAACATATTATAAATAAAATATAATAATTTATATATAAACATAATATATAAAATAATTTAAAATTTAAATAATATAAAATTAATTTTATAAAAGATTATAATAATAAAAATTTATATAAATACAAATATAAAAAATAATCTATAAAAAAATATAATTATATAAATTATAAAAAAATTATATATTAAATAATATAAATTAAATATAAATAATATAAAAAAATAATATAAATTAAATACAAAAATATAATTTTATATAGACATGATAAAAAATAATTAATTAATATCTATATAATAATACTAAATAAATAATATAAAAAATATAATCTATATAAAAAATATAATTTAATGTATAAAGATGTAGATATAAAAAATATACTATATATAAAAAAACAAAAAAATAGTAAAAAAATATAACATTTAAATATAAAATTAAATATAAAAAATAATAATATAAAAAAATTAAATATAATATAACATGAAAAATAATTATTACATGATATCATATGAAAATATATCATATATAAAACATATAATATATACAAAAAAATATAATTTAAATATATAAAAGATGTTAGATATAAAAAATATACTATATATAAAACAATACAAACAATAATACGTAAAAATAAGAACATTTAAGTATATACATTGAATTCATAATTTTTTTATAAAATATAACATAAAAAAATTAACATATAATATACAAAAGTATAATTTTTATATAGACATGATTATAATTATGATTTATTATTTTATTATATAAACATAATATATAAAAATATAATCTATATAAAAAATATAATTTAATGTATAAAAGATGTTAGAAATAAAAAATATACTATATATAAAACAATACAAAAAAACGTAAACAAATATAAATTTAAATATAAAAATATTAAATATAAACATAAATAATATAAAATATAATATAAAAATATAATTTTTATATAGACATGATTATAAATAATAATGTAATACATTTATATATAAAAATAATAATATAAAAATATAATCTATATAAAAATATAATTTAATGTATAAAAGATGTTAGATATTAAAAAATATCTATATATATAAACAATACAAAAAAAATCGTAAAAAAATTAAACATTTAAATGTAAATCAATTATTAATAATATTAATTTAATATAAAATATAAATTTAATAGAACAATGATTATATAAATATAAAATATAATTTTATATAAAACATAATATAAAAAATATATATCTATATATAAAAAATATATAAAAAATATAGATCATATAAAAATATAATTTAATAATAAAAATAAATAAATAAATATATAAAATATAAAATATACAAAAAAATAACATTTAAATAATAAATTAAATATATAAAATTAATATAAAAAAATTAAATTAATATACAAAAAATAATTTTTATATAGACATGATTATAAATAATAATTAATTATATTTATATATAAAAAATATATATATAAAAAATATAATCTTATAAAAAAATAATTTAATGTATAAAGATGTAGAATAAAAAATATACTATATATAAAACAATACAAAAAATACATAAAAAATATAAACATTTAAATATAAAATAATATATAAAATATAACATAAAAAAATTAAATATAATATACAAAAAGATAATTTTTATATAAGACATGATTATAAATAATGAATTAATATCTTTTATATATTAAAACATAATATATAAAAATTATATCTATATAAAAATATAATTTAATGTATAAAAGATGTTAGATATAAAAAATATACTATATATAAAACAAACAAAAAAATACGTAAAAAAATTAAATTTAAATATATATAAAATATAATAAAAAATTTAATTAATAATATAATATCAAAATATAAATATTTTATATAGACATGATTATAAATAATAATTAATATTTTATATGAAAAACATAATATATAAAATAATATAATACTATATAAAAAATATAATTTAATTATAAAAGATGTTAGATATAAAAAATATACTATATATAAAACATAATACAAAAAAATACGTAAAAAATATAACATTTAATATAAAAAATTTTGATATTATATTAATTTTTTTAATATAAAATATAACATAAAAAAAATTAATATAAATACAAAAGTATAATTTTTATATAGACATGATTATAAATAAATATTATCTTTATATATAAAACATAATATATAAAAATATATCTATATAAAAAATATAATTTAATGTATAAAAGATGTTAGAAATAAAAAATATACTATATATAAAACAATACAAAAAAATACGTAAAAAATATAACATTTAAATATATAAAATTTTAATATATAAACAAAAAATATAAATATAATATCAAAAATATAATTTTTATATAGACATGATTATAAATAATAATTAATATCATTTATATATAAAACATAATATATAAAAAATATAATCTATATAAAAATATAATTTAATGTATAAAAGATGTTAGATATAAAAAATATACTATATATAAAACAATACAAAAAAATAAGTAAAAAAATATAACATTGTATATAAAATATATATAAAATATAATATAAAAAAATTAAATATAATATACAAAAATATAATTTTTATATAGACATGATTATAAATAAATGATTAATATTTTTATATATATAAAACATAATATATAAAAAATATAGATCTATATAAAAAATATAATTTAATGTATAAAAGATGTTAGAAATAAAAAATATACTATATATAAAACAATACAAAAAAACGTAAAAAAATAAATTTAAATATAAAAAATATAAAATATAAACATAAAAAATATAAATATAATATAAAAATATAATTTTTATATAGACATGATTATAAATAATAATTAATACCTTTATATATAAAACATAATATATATAAAAAAATAATCTATAATAAAAAAATATAATTTAATGTATAAAAGATGTTAGATATAAAAAATATACTATATATAAAACAATAATAAAATACTAAAAAAATATACATTAAAATAAAATAATGTAATATAAATAATATAAAAATTATATAAAAAAAATATTAATATAAATATACAAAAGTATTGTTATATAGGACATGATTTAAACTATAATTAATATCCTTTATATTATAACATACATTAGATAACAATATAATCTATATAAAAAATATAATTTAATGTATAAAGATTTAAATCAAAAAATATATACTATCTGTAAAACAAACAAAAAATAGTACAAAAATATAACATTTAAATTTTAAATATGACTATAAAATCATATATAAAAAAATTAAATACAATATACAAAAAATAATTTTTTTATATAGGGCATGATTATATAATAATGATTAATTAGTATGTTTGTATATTATAAACCTATAATATATAATCGAAAAAAAATAATTTTAATATATAAAAGTCTTAGATATTAAAAAATCTATATATAAAACAATACAAACTATATTTATAAAATATAAATTTAAGTATAATTAATATATATTTAATATTTTTTAATATAATATTACATACAAAATATTAAATATAATATACAAAATATAATTTTTATATAAATTTTTATAAATAATATTAATATTTTATATATATAAAACAAATTAAGATATAAAAAAATAATCTATATTAAAAAATAGATATCAGAATGTATAAAAGATAACACAAAAAATATTAAATTAAATATAATATATGACAATATAACCAGAAGGTCCATCGTTAAGCGTGTCCCGTCGTTAAGCGTGACCCTGTAATTCTCCAACCGGAGTCCAGTTATGCTGTCCAGTTGCTGCTCCCATCTGCCCGCATGCTGTGTTCTATAGCTTCCGGCCGCCCATGCTGTACAGTCCTGCACTCTGGGGGCCACGTTTAAACGGTGCACAGGAAACGTTTCCTGTGCTGTGGCGTTCAGTTGGGGATGAGCCCTGGTCCATGTTGTCTTTGTAAAGGCGGCAGGGCCTACGGACGAGAGCACCCACTGACCCCCGGGTCTCCACAGACACCACACAGGATGGCACCGGACAGCGGGGGACAAAGGTAGGAAGCAATTTGTGTGTGTGTGTGTGTGTGTGTGTATGTATGTGTGTGTGTGTATGGGTGTATGTGATGGGAGGCTGTAGTGTGGATGGGAGGCTGGGGCTGCCAATATAACATCCCCCCGAAAATAACACAGGGTGCCACTTTTGGCGCCCAAAAAATATAAGACACGGTCTTATTTTCGGGGAAGCACGGTAAACATATTAATTATTATAGTATACTTTATATTTTTATATATTATATTTTAAGAAATTATATGATATTTTAATATATATTATGATTTTATATATAATATGTACATACATATTAATTATTATAAAGTATATTATATTTTTTTAAATATATTTTTATATACTATTTTTTTTTTTATAATTCTTTATTTATTTAGTAGATATAAAAGACAGGAACAAATCTGAAAGGACAACGGTTCAAAAAGATAACAGTCAGCTATTCCAATATTACATAGGATATCGGCAGAGTGCAGGATACAAAACTGTTAACAGACATGTTCAGTTTCACCATATTCAGAAGACCGTTGATACAGCCATTTGTAATATTGAAAATCTGAAGAGCCAACGGCTCCACTAAAAAATATTTTTAAAGATATGGTCTAATATTGTGAAGTCCCACTTTTTGAGACATAGGACAGAAAAGAGGAGGAGAGAGAGAAATGACAGAGGAGAAGGATAAAGAGCACGAAGAGACTAGTATGGAGGGGGAAAACAAAGGATGGAGAGGACGAGAGATAAGAAAAAAAAGGGGGGGGAAGGTGGAGGAAAGAAGGAGAATAGGGGGGGAGGGAGAGACCGGCATCCATACGACTCCAATGTGAAGCCTGTCATCGAAGTATGATCCTGCAAATGGTTATACACCTCCTAATAGAATTCTGTAATCATCTATATTTTATATTATGTTATATGTTGTATATATTTATATTGTATTTTTTATGTATATATATATATATATATATATATATATATAATATTTTTATATGTGTGTATTTGTGTATCGTATTGTGTTATATGTAGTATATGTTTTTATAAATTATATTTTCATATTCTATTTTCTATAAAATATTATATTTTTTATATATTTAATTGTGGCATTCATCACTGGAATATTATATTATATTGTCCATATAAATATTTTTTATAAATTATAATTCTTGTAAGTTTCATGATGACATTGATCACTGGAATATTATATTTATATATATATATATATATATATATATATATACATATATATATATATATATATATATAATTTTTTTTTTTTTTTTTTTTCTTTCTTTTATAAATTAAATTATATCTATAAATATCATATATTATATATATATATATATATATATATATATATATATATATATATATATATGTATATATATATATATCCTATTACAAACAGCGGGGGGCAAAGGTAAGGCCTTATATTGGCAGGCCCTCCCCCCAGGTGGACTTATATTGGGAGGGGAGATGAAGCGGACGCGTGGAAGTTTGGGTTCTTGGGGCTCAGTCAGACTTTTTTTTTTTTTAAAGAGGACCTGTCACCCCCCCTTGCTGCATGGCAAACTAAATGTAGCACAAGGAAGGAGTCCCCCATGTCCCTAGCCCCCTGTAAGCTTTATAAAAGACATTGGAAAACTTCCAGTTAACTAGTCTAATGGGTGGCATCTTATTAAGAGGTCTTCTGCAGGCACGATCCTCCAGCCTCCTCCATTTGTATTCCTCTCCCTTCTATGTCTCTGCACCTCCTCCTGCTTCTTCCAGTCTCAGGACCGAAACGTCCGTCACAGATATGTCTGAAGGCCATTAAAGGCTATTTTGCATCTGAATTGGAGTGCTGCGGTCTTCATTACAGGTCTGTATACAAGGAGTAAGTGAAACCCACTCTGGACTGAATTGCACCAACCTTGAAAGGGAAAAGTGTTGCTTCTATTTTCATCTTATATATAAAACCCGAAGGCCACTTCCGGGCAATCCAGCCAACTTCCGTGATGGCCTGTGCCCTGTGTAAAACACCGGAACCGGAAGTAGCAGACCCACGAGCGGTGAGCGCATAGCGCACACTGCGAGCCGCTGTCAAAACGGCACAGCGGCTCGCGGTGGGCGCTAAAGCGCCACCACTCGCCGCTATCCCGCCACCGGCCCCGCACTGAGCCCCGTCTGCGCCCATCCGCCCTCCTCCGGCACCGCCCACAGCCCTGCAGCTCACCGCCCACTCTCGCCACCGGCCCCGCACACTGCCCGGTGTGGGCCCGGCCCACACTCCGGTGTGCGGCCTCCGCCGGCACCTCTCCCACTCCTGCCGATCCCGCCACCCGCCCCGCACTGAGCCCCGTCTGTGCCCATCCGCCCTCCCCGGCACCGCCCACAGCCCTTCAGCTCACCGCCCACTCTCGCCACCGGCCCCGCACACTGCCCGGTGTGGGCCCGGCCCAAACTCCGGTGTGCGGCCTCCGCCGGCACCGCTCCCACTCCTGCCGCTCACTCTCCTCCATCAGGGAGCTGGCCCCTCCGGAACCGCCGCCACCACTGCCGCTGACCGCCGACAGCCCAGCTGACCGCCGACAGCCCTGGTGAGTGTTCTGCCCCCCAGCCTCCGCTCCCCTCTGCTGTGCCCCCCAGCCTCCCCTCTGCTGTGCCCCCCAGCCTCCCCTCTGCTGTGCCCCCCAGCCTCCCCTCTGCTGTGCCCCCCAGCCTCCCCTCTGCTGTGCCCCCCAGCCTCCCCTCTGCCATGCCCCCCAGCGCCACCGCGCAGTGCTGGCCACCGGGCCACCGCGCAGTGCTGGCCACCGAGCCACCGTGCAGTGCTGGCCACGGAGCCACCGCGCAGTGCCGGCCACCGAGCCACCGCGCAGTGCCGGCCACCGGGCCACCGCACAGTGCTGGCCACCGGGCCACCGCGCAGTGCTGGCCACCGGGCCACCGCGCAGTGCTGGCCACCGGGCCACCGCGCAGTGCTGGCCACCGGGCCGCTGTATACTGTGCTAGCCACCGAGCCGCTGTATACTGTGCTAGCCACAGAGCCGCTGTATACTGTATACAGAGCCGCAGTGCCGGCCACCGAGCCACCGCGCAGTGCCGGCCACCGAGCCACCGCGCAGTGCCGGCCACCGAGCCACCGCGCAGTGCCGGCCACCGAGCCACCGCGCAGTGCCGGCCACTGAGCCACCGCGCAGTGCTGGCCACCGAGCCACCGCGCAGTGCTGGCCACCGAGCCACCGCGCAGTGCTGGCCACCGAGCCACCGCGCAGTGCTGGCCACCGCGCAGTGCTGGCCACCGAGCCACCGCGCAGTGCTGGCCACCGAGCAGCTGTATACTGTGCTAGCCACCGAGCCGCTGTATACTGTGCTAGCCACAGAGCCGCTGTATACTGTGCTAGCCACAGAGCCGCTGTATACTGTGCTAGCCATAGAGCCGCTGTATACTGTGCTACCCACAGAGCCGCCTGTATACACACAATTCTTTTCACCGCACTCCCGTAACTATTAGTAAGTAAACTATATATGGATTCTAGACTACCTGATTCTTTAGAATCGGGCTCCCATCTAGTATATATATATACACTAGATGGTGGCCCGATTCTAACACATCGGGTATTCTAGAATGTGTATGTAGTTGACATACTGTGACTGACAGAACTCGTTCAGTTAACGTGAGTGAACTACATACGCTATATATATATATATATATATATATTCAGCGCTATGGTATATGGTGGTACATTACAGCACTTGTATAGCAGCACTTTTGTATATGACGGTACATTATAGTACATGTATAGCAGCACTATAGTATGTGGCGGTACATTATAGTACATGTATAGCAGCACTATAGTATATGGCGGTACATTATAGTACATGTATAACAGCGCTATAGTATATAGCGGTACATTACAGCACATATATAGCAGCACTATAGTATATGGCGGTACATTACAGCACATGTATAGCAGCACTATGGTATATGGCGGTACATTATAGTACATGTATAGCAGCACTATAGTATATAGCGGTACAATATAATACATGTATAGCAGCACTATAGTATATGGCAGTACATTATAGTACATGTATAGCAGTGCTATAGTATATGGCGGTACATTACAGCACATGTATAGCAGCACTATAGTATATGGCGGTACATTACAGTACATGTATAGCAGTGTTATAGTATATGGTAGTACATTACAGTACATGTATAGCAGCACTATGGTATATGGCGATACTCTGCTTCCCGCAGCCCCCCTGCTCCTCCTGGCTCCTCCACAGTAAAAGTAAAAATAAAAAAATCCTCAGTGAGGATACTCACCTGTCCGCCGGCTCGCTCCACCTCCATCTTTTAGGTCCTACAGGCCTTTAGGACCTGTCATTGCCTGATAATCCGATTAGCTAACTGCCGGGGTGGCAGGATGGAGCAGGGGGGCAGGATGGTGATGGGTAGGGGGGGGCAGGATGGTAATGGGTGGGGGGCTAGCATGGAGCGAGCAAGGAAGGATGGAGCGAGCAGGGCAGGATGGAGCGAGCAGGGCAGGATGGAGCGAGCAGGGCAGGATGGAGCCAGGGAGGGGGGCAGGATGGAGTTGATGGGGGGGGCAGGAAGAATCTGGCAGGGGGGGAGGATGGAGTTGATGGGGAGGCAGGAAGGAGCTGGCAGGGGGGCAGGATGGAGCCTGGGGGGGAAGGTTGGAGCGATCAGGACAGAATGGAGCCGGCGGGACAAAATGGAGCCGGGGGGCAGGATGAAGCCGGCGGGGGGGCAGGATGGAGCAATCAGGGCAGGATGGAGGCGGGGGGGCAGGATGGAGCCAGGGGGGACAGGATGGAGCCGGGGGGGGAAAGGATGGAGCCGGGGGGGGAAAGGATGGAGCCGGGGGGAGACAGGATGAAGCCGGGGGGGGCAGGATGGGGCCGGGGGGGGCAGAATGGAGCAGGGGCTGGGGGGGTCAGGATGGAGCTGTGGGGGGCAGGATGGAGCTGACAGAGGGGCAGGATGGAGCTGACGGGGGGCAGGATGGAGCCGGTGGGGGGGGCTGGATGGAGTCGGCGGGGGGGGGGCAGGATGGAGCCAGTGGGGGGGGCAGGATGGAGCCGGCAGGGTGGGGCAGGATGGAGCCGGCGGGGTGGGGCAGGATAGAGCGATCAGGGCAGGATGGAGCCAATGGGGGGGGCAGGATGGAGCCAGGGGGAAGGATGGAGCAAGCGGGGCAGGATGGTATCGGGGGGGCAAGAGGGAGTGATCGGTAACCGGGAGCAGTAGCAGGCAGTGTTCTGCTAGGACCTTGCATGATGTCAGAATGACATCGGCGTTCGGTGCTGTGATTGGTCCGCTCGCGGTCATGTGATATGTGATGTGCACATCACATGACCATGAGCGGGCCAATCACAGTGCCGAACGCCAATGTCATTCTGCCATCATGCAAGGACCTAGCCGAACACTGACGGCTACGGCTCCCGGTTACTGAGCACTCGGCAGAGAGGTAAGTATAACAATCTTTATTATTTTTAATACATTTGTCTTTATTTTACATTTGATTTCGCAGTGTATAATGCACTGCGAAATCAAATCACTAAAGAAGTAGCCCTAAGGATCAGGGGGAGCGGATGGAGGCAGAGGAGCGGGGATGGAGGCGGCAGGACAGAGGAGGGGGGGGGGGAAGGGGCAGGGGGCAGGGGACCAGGGCAGAGGGGAGGGGGGGAGTGGAGGCAGGAGCGGGGCGAAGAGCAGCTAGGCACGGAGTAGGCCGGTAATGACGCAGGCACGAACAGGGATGAGCGGGGAAGGTATCAGGGCAGAGGAGCGGGGTATGGAGCACGAGTACGATCCCGTATGACACCGGAACATGTTATATTGGGGAGAGCTGCCTAACAGCCCCACCACTATTCTCACCTATTTACAACATCCCATATGACAAGGTTTACAGTATATGGATACTCTATACAGATATTTCTAATGTACATCTATGACAAGGTCCCTTATATATTGGGATGAGCTCCTATACAGCCCCACCACTATTTATATGTACAATCTCATGACAAGGTCCCTTTACATGTTATATGGGATGAGCTCTAAAAGCCCACCATATTCTACATGTACAATCTATTCCAGGTCCTTTACATGTTATATTGGGGATGAGCTCCTATACAGCCCCAATATTTATGTACATCTCATGACAAGTCCTTTGTAGGGGATATGTTTATGGATGAGCTCTATACAGCCACACTATTAGTAAATCTCATTGACAAGGTCCTTTACATGTTTGTTACCTAATATAGAGAATTCGCAGGACCCAAGTTGTAACCACCTGAGTTGTCAACTTTTTTTTCTAGGACAACAAACGTATCCATAAAATCATGGACGGCCGACATTGTGTGCGGACACTACGGAAAACACACAAAATTACTATATTCAGTGATAAATGTCTACAGCCCTGATATGAAGCCATTAGCCGCATTCACTGAGTCTGTAAAATGATAATTGCAGTCATAATAATCTGTGGCTCCAAATCAAAAGAAGATCATGGTGTCATCAGGTTTTTTCCATATGCAGCAAAGAATAGACTGTCCAGTAATCTCTATAGGGCTGACAATACCGGGGTTCATAAATAGCCATAGTGTCAGGTCCCTGTCCTCCTGGAGCAATAATAGGAGCAGTCCTGTGTAAATGAGGATAGGGGCATTGTATCATTGCTACATGGGGACATTGCCAGGATGATACATACAGTTGTGCTCATCTACAGGGGAGGATTTACCTTTATTGGCCAATCAAACCCATTTGTGTCATCTTCTGTTCATGTTATCAGGGTAAAGTCACCAGGGTATGAGAACTTCTGATCAGGGTCATTATGATTCCAATTGTTAGCGGTCACCATGTTGTGTATGGAGAGCCCTGTGTGCCTAAACATTGGAGCTTCCCCACAAGTGACCCCATTTTAGAAACTAGATCCCCCTAGGGAACTTATCTAGATGCATAGTGAGCACTTTGAACTCCCAGGTGCTTCACAAATTGATCTGTAAAAATGAAAAGTACTTTTTTTTGTACAAAAATTTTTTTTTCATTTTTACGGATCAATTTGTGACGCACCTGGGAGTTCAAAGTGCTCACTATGCATCTAGATAAGTTCCCTGGGGGATCTAGTTTCCAAAATGGGGTCACTTGTGGGGGAGCCCCAATGTTTAGGCACACAGGGGCTCTCCATACACGGCATGGTGTCCACTAGCAATTGGAGCTAATTTTCCATTCAAATCATTAGCGGACACCATGTCACGTATGGAGAGCCCCTGTGTGCCTAAACATTGGAACTCCCCCACAAGTGACTTGATTTTGGAAACTAGACCCCCCAAGGAACCTATCTAGATGGGTGTTGAACACTTTGAACCCCAGGTGCTTCACAAATTGATCCGTAAAATGAAAAAGTACTTTTGTTTTCACAAAAAATGTTCTTTTAGCCTCAATTTTTTCATTTTCACATGGGCAACAGGATAAAATGCATCCCAAAATGTGTTGGGCAATTTCTCCTGAGTACACCGATACCTCATATGTGGTCATAAACCACTGTTTGGGCGCACGGCAGGGCTCGAAGGGAAGGAGCCCCAATTTGACTTTTGGAGCTAATTTTCTATTCCAAAAGTCTAATGTCGCTCCTTCCCTTCTGAGCCCTGCCGTGCGCCCAAACAGTGGTTTATGACCACATATGAGGTATCGGTGTACTAGGAGAAATTGCCCAACTAATTTTGAGATGCATTTTATCCTGTTGCCCATGTGAAAATGAAAAAATTGAGGCTAAAAGAACATTTTTGTTGGAAAAATTAAAATGCACACTTTTTCCTTCCACGTTGCTTTAGTTCCTGTGGAGCACCTGAAGGGTTAATAATCTTCTTAAATGTAGTTTTGAGGGGTGCAGTTTTTGGAATGGTGTCACTATTGGGTGTTTTCTGTCATGTACACCCCTCAAAGGGACTTCCAATGGGATGTGGTCACTAAAAAAATGGTTTTGTAAATTTTGCTGGAAAAATGAGAAATTACTGATGACCTTTGAACCCTTATAACGTCCTAACAAAATTTTTTTTTTTCCAAATTTGCGCTGATGTAAAGTAGACATGTGGGAAATGTTATTTATTAACTTGTTTGTGTCACAGAACTCTCCGGTTTAGCAGAATAAAAATTCTAAATTTGAAAATTGCGAAATCTTCTACATTTTTGCCAAATTTTCAATTTTTTTTACAAACAAACGCAAAAATGATCGACCTAAGTTTACTACTAACATGAAGCCCAATATGTCACTAAAAAACAGTCTCAGAATCGCTAGGATCCGTTGAAGCGTTCCAGAGTTATTACATCATAAAGGGACACTGGTCAGAATTGACAAAAAATAGCCTGGTCATTAGGGTCAAAATAGGCTGGAGCCTGAAGGGGTTAAACATGTTTTTTATATATATATAACTGTCCACACTTGGTGAATGCGTATAACTCTGCCATGTGGGTTGAGTTAGCCTTGTTTCGATCCTGATTCTAATGAAGGTTTTCACAATTTTGCCTGGACCTGTAGTCGCTTTTTTTCAGGCTGATGTGCACTGGGGTGTGTCAGTGCACCGGAACTGCTTCTTCCAAGTGCACTGACATACCCCAGTGCATATCAGCCTGATTTATATATAATCTATACAGTATATCTATACATTACATCCCTATACTAAGATACATTATATTGAATAGCATAGACAATGCCATTAACCCTTTCACCCCCAGAGCTTGTTTTGACCCTGATGACCCGGCCATTTTTGTGGCCATTCTGACCAGTGTCACTATATATGAGGTTACAACCCTGTAACGCTTCAACGGATCCCAGTGATTCCAACATTGTTTTTTCATCATATCAGACTTCATATTAGTGGTGAAGGTAGGGCGATACTTTGTGCGTTTATTTGTGGAAACAAATCCGAAATTTGATGAAAATTGTGAAAATCTCGCTATTTTTACCTTTTGATTTTTTCGCCCTTAAACCAGAGAATTAGATCACACAGAATACTTCATCTATAACATTCCCCACATGTTACTTTACATCAGCACAAGTGTTGAAACAAATTATTTTTTTTTGTTATGAAGTTAGAAGGGTTCAAAGGTTATCAGCAATTCATTATTTTTTCAGCAAAACTTAAAAAAATCTATTTTTTTAGGGACCGCGAAGGGTTTTGAAGGGCCTGTATGACAGAAAACACCTAAAAGTGACACCATTCTAAACACTGCACCCCTCAAGCTACTCAAAACCACATTCAAGAAGATTATTAACCCTTCAGGTGTTCACAGGAACTAAAGCAACGTGGAAGGAAAAAAATACAATTTTCCTTTTCCAACAAAAATGTAAATTTAGCCTGAAATATATTGAATTTTCACAAGGGTAAGAGGAGACAATGGAGCATACAATCTGCTGTGCCATTTGTCTTGAGGCAGAGACCCCATATGTGGCAGAAAACCACTGCTTTGATGCACAGCAGGGAAGGAGCCACATTTCCCCTTTGTGAATGGAAAATTGACTGGAATTGTTAGCGGACACCATGTGGCATTTGCAGAGCCCCTGGTGTGCCTAAATGGTGAAAAACAACACAAGTGACCCCATTCTGGAAACTAGACCCCCCCAAGGAATTTATCTAGATGCATGGTGAGCACTTTGAACCCCCAGGTGATTCATATGTTGAGCTGTGAATATGAAGAAAATACTTTTTTTCACAAAAATGTTCTTTTAGTCTCAATTTTGTCATTTTCACAAGGACAAAAGGATGAATAAACCCCAAAATGAGTTGGGCAATTTCTCCTGAGTACACGGATACCCCATATGTGGTGAAAAATTACTGATTGGGTGCAGAGCAGGGCTCAGTGGGGAAGAAGCCTGTTTGGAGCTTAGATTTTGATGGAATGGTCTACAGGTGGCATGTAGTGTTTGATTAGCCCTTAATGTACCTAAACAATAGAAATCCCCCATAAGTGACCCCATTTTGGACACTAGACCCCCAAGGAATTTATCTAGATGCATGGTGAGGACTTGAACCCCCCCAGGTGCTTCATACATTGAGCCATGAATAGGAAAAAATATTTTTTTTCACAAAAATGTTCTTTTGTGTTATCCTGATATCCAGTGCTTTTTTTGTAAAAAAAATATTTCCTGGTACGCATTCGCCGAGGCGAGAGCGCTGAGGGGGGGTCAGTGCTGTCAGGCGCCTGCCGAGTTTGGGGAGGGGTGCAGCCCTATGTCTCGTCATTCACTTGTGATCTCTCCATCCATCCCCCTGTTCCCTCCATCCTCCTGCATCCTCTATTCTCCATCTACCTGGTCTCTCCATCCTCCATCCCCCTGCTCCTTTCATCCTCCATCCCACTGCTTCTTCCATCCACCATTCCCCTGCTCCTTTCATCCTTTGTCCCCATGTTCCCTCCATCCTCCATCCCCCTGCTCCTTCCATCCTCCATCCCCTTGCTCCTTCCATTGATGTACTATTGATGAATGTTTTTGTAGAGATGGTGGTTCTGATACATTTCTGGAATTTCTGTACTGATGTGGGTTCTAGTTATGTATTTCTGTACCTCTTGTGGGCCTGGTGATGTATTCGGAATACATCACCAGACCCACAAGAGGTACAGAAATACATAACTAGAACCCACATCAGTACAGAAACACAGCATCACAACCCTCATCAGTACAGAAATTCCAGAAATGTATCAGAACCACCATCTCTACAAAAACATGTACATCAATTGTAATGTCAGGGCAAACCCATATACATATTTGTATCTCATGAACCTACAATTTCCAGTATTTCCTTACTAATGGTAAGAACTACTGGGAGTTGTTGTTACCAGTCCTCATCAGACCAAACATGAACCTCAGTACTGATGAGAATGTTATTATCACAAATAATCATTTCCACCCAGGTACCTTATAGATGACCTTGTCTCTGATCGGGGTCGTCTTTTTCTTTTCTTTATCTTGTCCTGACGCCATGATGACATTTCACGTCTTTGCAGACTTCCATCTTCTCCACTTTTCTGCAGCACACCCTGACATGGTGCTCTTAAAAATAAGAGTGTCATTATAATTCTGTCTAAGGGTCATTCCATGTCAAGTGAACCAATGATTATTACCTCTATATTTTTAATTCTTTTGAGATTTTGTTATTTGATAATAGCATGTCAGACAATGCAAAATGTGAAGAGAAAAATTAAAAAAAAATTTATTTTTTTTTAAATGATTTTCAAAGTTCGGAAAAAGTGTGAATTTCGCTGTTGCCTGTCTTTACGTTTCTCCTCATAACTAAGGCTAGGAATAAGATAAAGAGACAAAATAAACACCATTCTACTCAGAACTATACAGACTTTCACCAGATATGTCACAAGAGGATCTTTGTTAATATTTTACCCATGTGATCGCAAGCGCAAAACTTTAAAACGCATTTCCGAAAAATCGGCGCGCTTTAAATATTTCAAAAACTGCCCATGTGTCTGCTTTGCTCTTAGCCACATCTGTACCAAATTTCAAGTTGGGATCGCGATGGGATCATATTTTAAAATATTTTACTATTAATAGCGTCAATGGGTCATTCCATATCAAGTGATCTAAATATGAATATTTTTTTTTACCTGACGTCTTTAGATTTTTTTTATTTTTTTTCCTTTATCAAGTACTACTTTAGTTAATTACAAATTAAAAGTTTAGAATTTTTTTCTTCATCAGTTAATTTTTTACAGATTTTTAAAGTTTAAAAAAAAGTGTGAATTTTGGCCTGGTATGACTTTACATTTTTTTTATCTTGGGCTAGAAATAAGATAGAGAAACAAAATAAACACCATTCTACTGAGAACTATCCAGGCTTTCACCAGATATGTCACAAGAGTATATTTGTTAATTTTAATTTTTTACCCATGCGAACGGAAACGCAACATTTTGAAACGCATTTCCGAAAAAAACGTTTTAATAAAAATTTTCCAAAACTGCCCATGTGTCTTTTATGCTCTTAGCCACATCTGTACCAAATTTCAAGTTGGGATCGTGATGGGATCATATTTTAAAATATTTAACTATTATAGTGTCAATTCAAAAATCTTGAATTCAGATCTGTTCAACCTGTGGTCTAAAAGCGTGGGGTCTATATTTATCAAATCCATTATTTTTAGACATTAATGTATTATTTTGATATGTTACAGCTTAGAAGCAGGAGAGGACATATAGGAAAAAGCTTTGTTAGGGCTCAACCTGAGAAAGCACAGGGATAGACAGTGAATGCAGAGCAGATGATAGGCCAGCAGCTCTGTCAATCATGTTAAGTGTCTACCCACTGCATTCAGGAAGTAAGACAGCTCGTTCAGACCTTTCATGTCCTGACATGTCTGGACATCTTCACTCCTGAACAAACAATAGTCTGTACAAAGCCTTCAAGGCTGTGTACTAAAATATGGGTGAGTAAATATATTAATAGTTTAATGCTTTTATTATTTAGGGCCAATACACACAGTACTATTCTTAGGGATCATCATTCAGAAAAACAGCTCCATTGATTTCTATGGGGTTCACCACATGCAGTGTTTTTGGAAACACTCAAGAGTGAGTAAATCACTGCTTGAACTACTTTTTAATCGCTGCAATAAACGCAGCATTTATCATTTACATAAAAAAAGCTGCCATTTTTTTCACTAGCGATTAAAAAAACTAACGCACTAGCCCTAAAACTCACTTTATAGTAATACAGTTCTATCTCAAGTGTACTGTAAATCTTTATTTTTATTACCTATCTTCCTTACTTAATATTAACTGTATTTTTCCCACACAGCAATGGCTGCTACTTCTCAAGAAACAGCATTTTATCATAGACACTGTTGCAATCCTTTTGAAAAAATATGAATATGATTGGCGCTGGTGGCTGGCTACTGTACTCTCCTAAGATTGTGAAAATGAAGAAGTAGAATTGACTTTATTGCATCCTTCTGGTCCAGCGCCATCCTTTGTGTATCCAAGAAAGCCAGACATTTTAAAAGTGCACAAAAATCAGATATTAACTCAGGCGGAGCCTAACACCGTGACAGGCCAGACATACTCTTTGACACACAAGGAAATGGCGATTGCTAGTAAGCGTTTATGGACAAGATTACATTTTGCCCACTGGAAGGGACAAATTGATAAAATGCCACTTTAAAAACATACTATTAATTGTTTGATTAGTTCATAATTTATAGAACGATGATTTAACTACTGTACTATTCTTATTAAACACTTCATAAATCACATGTTTAGTGATAGAATAGAAAACAAAATTATATGTATAAATAGGGGTTAACATTTTTGGTTCTTTTAATCTTGTTTAATCAAACTTGAGGATATGATCACCTTTCTTCTTTTGGTTTGTTCAATACATTCAAGTTGAAAATGCTGAGCGTTGTGTTCTGATGATTAAGATGTATTTATCCTGGCACTTATGGGATTTGTTTTTTGTGTTTCTTTTTTGTTGCATATAAATGTTTTATTCAATAAGTTGTGATAATTCATACAACCATAAAAGTTGAATCTCTGCACAAATGTAACCAAGAACACAGTCATTTTTTCACAATTGCCCGTCAATAGTTTGAATTTGATATAAAGAAACATAGTCTTGTAACATATCAAATGAAAGCTGTTACCGTTCTGAGTAAAATGATGCCTCTCCCACATCTTATTTCTAGCCTGAGATAAAAAAAATGTAAAGTCATACCAGGCCAAAATTCACCATTTTTTTAAACTTTAAAAATCTGTAAAAAATTAACTGATGAAGAAAAATTAACTAAAGTTGTACTTCATAAAGAAAAAGAATTAAAAAAATCTAAAGACGTCAGGTAAAAAAAAAATATTCATATTTAGATCACTTGATATAGAATGACCCATTGACGCTATTAATATTAAAATATTTTAAAATATGATCCCATCGCGATCCCAACTTGAAATTTGGTACAGATGTGGCTAAGAGCATAGCAGACACATGGGCAATTTTTGAAATATTTAAAGCGCGCCGATCTTTCGGAAATGCGTTTTTAAGTTTTGTGCTTGCGATCACATGGGTAAAATATTAACAAAGATCCTCTTGTGGCATATCTGGTGAAAGCCTGCACAGTTCTGAGTAGATTGGTGTTTATTTTGTTTCTCTATCTTATTTCTAGCCCGAGATATGATAGACAATGTAAAGCCATACCAGGCCAAAATTCGCACTTTTTTAAAACTTTAAAAATCTGTAAAAAATTAACTGATAAAAAAAAAATTCAAAACTTTTTTTTTGTAATTAACTAAAGTTGTTCTTCATATGGAAAAAAAATTAAAAAAATCTGAGGACGTCAGGGGAAAAAATATTCATTTTTGGATCACTTGACATGGAATGACCCCTAAATGAAAATATCTGCCCTACACTGTAGGATTACTATATGGATTTTAGTATTAGGGTACGGACACACTGGCGTGAAACTCTGATGAGTGCAATGTGTGATTTTCTCGCATTGCAATCTATCTCTGAGAGCAGATTGGCGAGTGTCGGACGCTTTTTTTCTCATCCAGATTTAGGATGAGAAAAAAGTTGCAACATGCTGCGACAGTCTGCGATTCACACACGAGACTCACCAATGCAAGTCTACGGGTCCGACAAAATCACGGACCGCACACTGACAGCACACAAACCATCCGAGAGGCATCTGTTTTTTTCACGGATACATAATCATTCTGTAACTGAGAACACTGTAAAATGTTCCTGTAAATGATTATACAGTAATAGCTGCTGAGAAAAAACACGGATTGCACACGGATGTGATCTGAGAAAAATGTTGGACACTCGCACAGCAGTTGCCAAACAGACCAAAAAATGGATGTAACTCGTCCGACTCTCCTGGATGAGAAACAGACCGATTTTAAGGCGGCGGGAGACAGTGTACCACCATGTCCTCAGCTCCGTGCTGTGCACAGCACGGAGCTGGGGACATGGTGGTACACTGTCTGTGCACAGCAAAGAGCTGGGGACATGGTGGCACACTGTGCACAGCACGGAGCTAGGTACATGGTGGTACACTGTCTGTGCACAGCACGGAGCTGAGGACATGGTGGTACACTGTCTGTGCACAGCACAGAGCTGAGGACATGGTGGTACACTGTCTGTGCATAGCACGGAGCTGAGGACATGGTGGTACACTGTCTGTGCACAGCACGGAGCTGGGGACATGGTGGTACACTGTCTGTGCACAGCACAGAGCTGGGGACATGGTGGTACACTGTGCACAGCACGGAGCTGAGGACATGGTGGTACACTGTCTGTGCACAGCACGGAGCTGAGGACATGGTGGTACACTGTCTGTGCACAGCACAGAGCTGAGGACATGGTGGTACACTGTCTGTGCACAGCACGGAGCTGAGGACATGGTGGTACACTGTCTGTGCACAGCACAGAGCTGAGGACATGGTGGTACACTGTCTGTGCACAGCACGGAGCTGGGGACATGGTGGTACACTGTCTGTGCACAGCACGGAGCTGGGGACATGGTGGTACACTGTGCACAGCACGGAGCTGGGGACATGGTGGTACACTGTCTGTGCACAGTACGGAGCTGAGGACATGTTGGTACACTGTCTGTGCACAGCACGGAGCTGAGGACATGGTGGTACACTGTCTGTGCACAGCACGGAGCTGAGAACATCCCAGAAGAGGCACAATAACCACAGACAGGAGGCGGGAGAACATTGAGCCCGCCCAGGAGAACTACAACTCCCAGCACCCAACACACTGCCCAGAAACCATGCAGTAATGCCAGAACAGGCAGGAGAACTACAATTCCCAGCATGCCACACCCTGCCAACACAGGAAGGTGGAGGCTGCCGCATGGAGGCAGAGACACCTGGTACAGCTGCCATTATCACCACACACAGCCCCACTCCTCCTGCACACCTGTTCTCCTCTCCTCTGTCCTCCTGCACCCCCGTCCTCCTCTCCTCTGTCCTCCTGAACCCCCGTCCTCCTCTCTTCTGTCCTTCTGCATCCCCATCCTCCTCTCTTCTGTCCTCCTGCACCCCTGTCCTCCTCTCCTCTGTCCTCCTGCACCCCCGTCCTCCTCTCCTCTGTCCTCCTGCACCCCCGTCCTCCTCTCCTCTGTCCCTCCTGCTGCTCCTCTGTCCTCCAGCACCACCGTCCTCCTCTCCTCTGTCCTGCTGCACACACGTCCTCCTCTCCTCTGTCCCTCCAGCTGCTCGTCTTCTCCTCTGTCCCCCTGTTCCTGTCCTTCTGCCCCCCTGTCCTCTTCTCCTGTCCCCCTGTTTTTGTCCTTCTGCCCCCCTGTCCTCTTCTCTGTCCCCCTGTTTCTGTCCTTCTGCCCCCTGTCCTCCTCTCCTCTGTCCCTCCAGCTGCTCGTCTTCTCCTCTGTCCCCCTGTTCCTGTCCTTCTGCCCCCCTGTCCTCTTCTCCTCTGTCCCCCTGTTCCTGTCTGTCACATCGCCATTGGACTCGGTGGCCGGTGTTCCTGCCTCGGCCGCTGGGAGGAGCCGGATTCCTTCGGCTGGTGGCACCGGTGACAGGAGGGCCTTGTCCTCATATGGAACTGCTCCCGCGGCGTCTGCCTCTGTCGCTGAGCGCCGCTGTGTTTCCCCTCTGGGTGGTGTTGGTCGCAGAGGAGCGGGCCCTGCAGAGGTGTCCGTTAGGCGCAGCCTGCGTTCTTCTGTCAGAGGTGGCATGGGTGGAGCCAGTCGTGCCTCTCCATCTGGCCTGGATCTAGGGGCGGTCCGGATGAGGTCATCGGGCTGTGAGCTCCAGCCTATGGGAGGTAACCGCGCCCTTCAAATACATTGGAGCCTGTCTTGCAGGCCGCCAGATATAGTTTTGGTTCCCCAGTGATATAGTGTATGTTTAGTTTTGTCTCTGACCTTGGCCTGGATTTCTGACTCTGCTTCTTCCTGTCGATTTTGTACCTCAGCTGCCCTCTTGGTTTTGCCCTTGACCCTTGCCTGGATTCTCGACTCTGCTACTGCCTGATGATTCTGTACCTCCGCTGCCCTCTCGGTTTTGACTCGGACTTCTGACTTTGTTTTTCGGGTCTTGATTTTTTCCCCTGGCGACCTTCCCTGCTCTGTTGCTCATAATAGGCAGCTACCCCCTGGGCTCCGCTATAATTCCAGATCCCTGTATAGGGGTTAAGGGTCTCGGGGTTTCTCGGGGTGCTGCCTTACCAGCAGCTCAGCTTCACAGCGGATGGTTGTCACACTGTCCTTCTGCCCCCCTGTCCTCTTCTCCTGTCCCCCTGTTCCTGTCCTTCTGCCCCCTGTCATCTTCTCTGTCCCCCTGTTCCTGTCCTTCTGCCCCCTGTCCTCTTCTCCTCTGTCCCCCTGTTACTGTCCTTCTGCCCCCTCTCCTCTTCTCCTCTGCCCCCTGTCCTCTTCTCCTTTGCCCCCCCGTCCCCTATCCCCTGCACAGTTTCCCTCCCCTCTCCGGGTCCATGGGGGGCTGGCTGGGTGGAGGAGCCACCAGCACCGCACCAGCACTTGGAGCCATCACGGGACAGAAAGCAGCAGAGATCCCAGTGGCTTCCTGTCAGCGTGATCGCTCTCAGCGCTGGGGGGCCGGGAGCAGGGCACAGTACATGCGGGCGCCGCGGCCAGGCAGCAATGAACTGCCAGCGGCGACACCCTCCCTCCCCCACAAAGACTCCAGTTTTCATATGGAGTCTGGGGGAGGGAGGTAAAGACACCGAACACTGCCGACGGACCTGGTGGCAGCAGCGTAGATAGAGGTGGTGCATTTTCCGGTACGCCGTACCTTTATGTACCGCCGGTCTTCAGATTTTCCGGTACGGCGTACCGGTATGTACCGCCACAAAAAAAGCACTGCTGATATCACAGCTCACCTCCTCCTCCTGTACAATGACTGATAGCACCTCTATATACAGTAGATAACACAGGATCCACCATTCACAATAGGTGATATCACAGCTCACCTCCTCCTCCTGTACAATGACTGAAAACACCTCTATATACAGTAGATAACACAGGATCCACCATTCACAATAGATGATATCACAGCTCACCTCCTCCTCCTATACAATGACTGATCACACCTCTATATACAGTAGATAACACAGGATCCACCATTCACAATAGGTGATATCACAGCTCACCTCCTCCTGTACAATGACTGATAACACCTCTATATACAGTAGATAACACAGGATCCACCATTCCCAATAGGTTATATAACAGCTCACCTCCTCCTGCTGTACAATGACTGATAACACCTCTACATACAGTAGATAACACAGGATCCACCATTCACAATTGGTGATATCATAGCTCACCTCCTCCTATACAATAACTGTTAACCACTCTATATATGGGGGGCGGTTGGTAATGGCAGGTAGGAGGGGACACATGTCCTGGGGCTTGGACCCTGATCTTTTCTGACCCTGGCAACTCCCCTGTCTGCTCCTTAAGTAGCCCATGAACAGTTCATGTACAAACATGTCTGCTCGTGTGTTCTGAGTAGACAATGGCATTGGGGCACAAAAGGGCAAGTTTGCACAGGGCACCATTCAGCCTAAGGCCGGCCCTGTCCATGACCCCAGGCATTTGGCAGTACATTGTATACATTATATGCGGATGGCAGTGTTGCACTGGATGAATATGGTGACGGTGAGCATATTGTCCAGTGTGCATGCTCAGGCGCCCTGCGGGGATTGGCTGGAGCGGATACGCGTCATGAGGAGGCACAGGGCGATAGTAAACAATGCCAATCGCAACAGGGAGATGGCGGAGACACACACCGCATTGAATACAGTAAAGTATGCTATTTTTTCTTAACTGTACAGCTATAGTACCCTCATAAGGATTGTGTCATGACCATCTTATGAATGAAACGTACGCATTATATTGTATATGCACTGATGAGCTCTTTGTATTTTATCCAGTGATCTGGTCATATTCACATGATCTAAACTTAAGAAGCTCCTTGACTGTTACTATGGTAATGTTTTTTTTTACATATGCTAAATAATTTGATTGTTTAAATTGATTAAATATTTGTTAGCACTACTTAGGACTAAGCTGACTGTGAGCACACTGCTTGATAAAGACGGGTCGCCATGGAAACGTTGCCATGGATCAGTAAAGTATCCACTTTTCACTTTGATTTTGGGAGTGCTGCCTGTTTTTTCTTTATTTGTTTCAATAGGGCTTTTTAGACATTGCCCTGATAGGTTTTGCTCCCATATTTTATGTTGGTGGTGCTGCCCAGTTTACCTTTGTTTATACAAAAGATAACTTTTTATATTGGGAAATGAGCTCCTCTACAGCCACACCACTATTTCTATATGTACAATCTCATTGACAAGGTCCCTTTAAATGTATATTACCTAAATATAGATAATTTTGCCAGGACCCAAGTTGTAACCACCAGAGTTGTCAACTCAATTTTATTTTTCTAGGACAACAAACGCATCCATAAAATCATGGACAGCCAACATTTTGTGTGGACACTTTGGAAAACACACAAACAAAATTAAATATTAATATTCGATGATAAATGTCTCCAGCCCTGATATGAAGCCATTAGCCGCATTCACTGAGATCTCTAAAATGATCATTATAGTCATAATAATCTGTGGCTCCAACTCAAAAGAAGATCATGGCGTCATCAAGTTTTTTCCATATGCAGCAAACAAAATGGTTTTTTATAGACTGTCCAGTAATCTCTATAGGGTTGACAATCCTGGTCTTCATACATGGCCATAGTGTTAGGTCCCTGTCCTCCTGGAGTAATAATAGGAGCATTTCTGTGTAAATGAGGATTGGGGCATTGTATCATTGCTACATGGGGACATTACCAGGATGATACATACAGTTGTGCTCATCTACAGGGGAGGATATTACCTTTATTGGCCAATCAAACCCATTTGTGTCATCTTCTGTTCATGTTATCAGGCCAAAATCACCAGGGTATGAGAACTTCTGATCAGGGACATTAGTGATTGGACAGTAAATGGCTTCACCCAACCACTAACCCATGAGTGGAAAAAAGGCCTTTGTGTTATCATTCACATTCTCTGAAAAAAAGGCCATAAAGGCCAAAAAAGCCAAAAAACTCTGCCGGGGTATGTAAACTATTGAGCAAAAGTGTACATTATCTACATTGTGGGATTTCATTCAACTTGCTGTGGTGACACATTATATACAGACTTTTCATAGTTCATTTAAAACACAAAATATCTACATCATATAGACAAGTTACCAACATGAATAAGTCTGTACTATTAACTGACCCCAGTTGTTGGACAAGCAGTGGCCACAAAACCTCCCACAGACGCCACTTTGGGTCACATTCATATACAATCTGCCAATTCCATATAATAGTGTTTACATTGTGATTTTCTTACCTGCAGGTGTTTTATTGAGGGATTCTGGTGGAAGTGTCCGCATTGGCGCACCGCTAACTGTTGTCAGCAGCAAACTAACAATGATGAATAGCAATATTCTCCACATTGTCATGATGAGGAGTCCACAGGTTTGTAGCTTCTTGTACTAAGAACTGTCAGCCCCTCTAGAAAAATGGCTTCTAATGCTGCGTTGGTCTATACAAAGCCTCTGATGGAATTCTAACATCACAGAAGTGTGATGTCATCGTGTTCTAAGACCAGGAGAGCAGATGTAATGATCATGTGACACCACAGATCATGTGACCTCCCTCTGGCCTCCTCAGCCACATTATATTGAACAACATAGGTGGCATAAGACAATGCCATTAACCCTTTCACCCCCAGAGCTTGTTTTGACCCTAATGACCCGGCCATTTTTTGCCATTCTGACCATTGTCACTATATGAGGTTATAACCCTGTAACGCTTCAACGAATCCCAGTGATTCTAACATTGTTTTCTCATCACATATCAGACTTCATATTAGTGGTGAAGGTAGGGCGATACTCATTGCGTTTATTTGTGGAAACAAACCCGAGTTTGGTAAAAATTGTGAAAATCTCGCTATTTTTAACTTTTGATTTTTTTTTTCCCTTTACATCAGCACAAGTGTTGAAACAAATTATTTTTTGTTAGGAAGTTAGAAGGGTTCAAAGTTTATCAGCAATTCCGTATTTTTTCAGCAAAACTTACAAAATCAATTTTTTTAGGGACCATATCACTTTTGAAGTGACTTTGAGGGCCTATATGACAGAAAACACGCAAAAGTGACACCATTCTAAAAAATGCACCCCTCAAGCTACTCAAAACCCCATTCAAGAAGTTTATTAACCCTTCAGGTGTTCACAAGAACTAAAGCGATGTGGAAGGAAAAAAATACAATTTTCCTTTTCCAACAAAAATGTAATTTTAGCCTCAAATATATTGAATTTTCACAAGGGTAAAAGGAGAAATGGATCATACAATCTGCTGTGCCATTTGTCTTGAGTACGCAGATACCCCATATGTGGCAGAAAACCACTGCTTTGATGCACAGCAGGGAAGGAGCCACATTTCCCTTTGTGAATGGAAAATTGACTGGAATTGTTAGCGGACACCATGTTGCATTTGCAGAGCCCCTGGTGTGCCTAAACAGTGAAAACACAAGTGACCCCATTTTGGAAACTAGACCCCAAAGGAATTTATCTAGATGCATGGTGAGCACTTTGAACCCCCCGGTGATTCATATGTTGAGCCGTGAATATGAAGAAAATACTTTTTTTTTTTCACAAAAATGTCCTTTTAGTCTCAATTTTGTCATTTTCACAAGGACAAAAGGATGAATAAACCCCAAAATGTGTTCGGCAATTTCTTCTGAGTAAACTGATACCCCATATGTGGTGAAAAATCACTGATCGGGTGCAGAGCAGGGCTCAGTGGGGAAGGAATGTTTGTTTGGAGCTTAGATTTTGATGGAATGGTCTACAGGTGTCATGTAGTGTTTGTTTAGCCCTTGATGTACCTAAACAATAGAATTCCCCACAAGTGACCCCATTCTGGAAACTAGGCCCCACAAGGAACTTATCTAGTTGCATGGCGAGCACTTTGAACCCCCAGGTGCTTCATACATTGAGCCGTGAAAATGAAAAAAATACATTTCTTTCCACAAGCCGCAATTTATTTTAGCCGCAATTTTGTCATTTTCACAAGGGCAAAAGGATGAAATGGACTCAAAGATTTGTTGGGCAATTTCTCCTGAGTACACGGATACCCCATATGTGGCAGAAAACCACTAATTTGGTGCACAGCAGAGCTAAGTAGGGAAGGAGCATTGTTTTGGAGAGTAGCTTTCTAAGGAATGGTTTGCAGGTGTCATATTGTGTTTGGTTAGCCCTTGATGTACCTAAACAATAGAAATCCCCCACAAGTGACCCCAAACTAAGTTGTAGTTGTTTTAGTGTAGAAAATCGGCTGCAGAGAAGAATCGGGCAGAAGCAGGCGGCGGGCAGGCACAATGCCCTGCACCATCGCCATGATGCTTCAGATGATGGGGAGTGATCATCAGATCACTCTCCATCAGCATGGAGGTAGCGATCCCCACTCCCTCCAGCGGTCCAGCCTATGGAAGGGACTATATAAGAGAAAAAACCCTTGCATACGAAAAAAGGAAAAAGACTCTCTTTGTTCCAATGGCATTTATTGAGATCAAGGCAAAAAAGAATTGTATCACATTGATTGACGTTTTGGCACTGACTCATGCCTTATTCATAATCTCTGTAAAGTTACAATAAACAAAAATGAACACATCTTCAATTAAAATTGATACATATGTCAATAATTCGTCACAATAATATGCCCATTATATCAGTTTCCCTTGGCACCGAGTAATAAATTACCGTTGAGCCAGACATTATATACATAAGTATGGAAGGGGCTATGACAGCCCTTCCTTTTGTGGAGAGAGGATCATTGTGATTGACTGTTCAAACAGCCGATCACCACGATCCTGGGGGCGCGGTGGGGAATCAAGCCCCCTGACCTCAAGCCCCGGTAACCGCCATGACGTTGCACAACGTCATGGGTTGGGAAGCCACCGACTTTCATGATGTTTGTGTAACATCATGGGTTGGGAAGGGGTTAATAACTGGTTGTACTTCTTACACATAAATGTATTTATTGGGGAAAAATACAGATTATTCATCTCCGATCATGTAGGCCAGGGGTGGGGATCTTCAGGCCTCAAGTGCCACCAACAAGTCATGTTTTCAGGATTTCCTTAGTATTGCACAGGTGATAATATATTTACCTGCACTGGTGATGATTCCAACCCCTGTGCAATGCTAAAGAAATCCTGAAAACATGACCTGTTGGCGACCCTTGAGGCCTGGAGATCCCCACTCCTGATGTAGAGCAACCTGTTGTTCTGCCATTCGCTTAAAAATGCATATTCTCATGGTCAGTCTTCAGGAGCGCACAGCTCCTTATCCTCGCTCCTTCCTGCCTGCTTGGTGATGGTGTGCTCCTGATGATGGACAGTTCTAACGAGAGATTTGTTTCAGTCACTGGCCCGAACTGTCTGCTCTCCCTTGCCTCTAGCGGAGGCAGCTTTCCCTCTGCAGCATCACAGGAGGGCCGAGTTAATGATCTGGCCAACTTAATTAAAGCACTTACAAGCTCTACAGTAAAGAACTTCCAAGCACTGCACTTCCTGCCTATGAAACTAGCCACCACTGATAGACTGCAGTGGTGGGTGGCAACCTAATAAATGAGCAGTACACAATAGAATTAAAAATCCCTCCATTCTACAGAGCGGTGAAGTGCAAATTTACTCATTTTTACAAGCATTTTAATTGTTTTTAAATTTATGATAAGAAAACAGATGTGAGGTTTCAGACTATGCTCGGAGTTGTAGTTTGACAACAGGTTGCAGATCACTGAAGTTGTGCATCAGCTCTGATTGCAGTAGTATATTTCACACATCGGGCTCTGTTCACTGTGTTGCCGTGCACTTGCAGTCCTCAGTTCCACTTCTTCCCGCCAGTGCTGCCCTAGGTTTCTTGATTGACAGAGGAAAGCAAACATTAAATAGCAGATCCTCTGTCTCCACTGTCAATGTAGAAGAATAGATGGCGCCTGCAGTGAGAAGCGAATTGTAGCGTAGACTGCAAGTGCACAGTGCACTAACTCGCCCTCAATGCACTTGTGAGCCTAATTTGTGTATCGATAAAAGCCAAATTACATTGCAGTGGATAGTGCTAAAAACTGTTATCTTTCATCATGTCTTACACTACCTCATACCCAACCTACCTCATGTTACTGACAGATTCCCTTTAACCTGTCTAATTGACAATCCCCAATAGTAAACTTGGGGTTCAGTGAGAAATGGTGCCTTCAAGCACGTAGGTTAAGTTAACAATTGCTACATGTGTAGCTACACCCAATAAACTAGAGGATCATCACATGGTAATAATTATTTTACACTATGCATTCATTTTCTGTGCAAACAGATGTTGTTACAAGTCATACAAGACACATCAATTTTTCCTCCTATTATTATAGAGGTATACTGTACAATTCCTAAGGTTAGCTGTATATACCATAGAGACAGCAGATGAGGCAGTTAAGGGGGCCTTGGCAGAAAAGATTTGGAGAATATGTGCAAATATCACCTCCATGGGGTGTAAAATATAATATGGTTTTGGTACAGAAACAAAATGGAAGAGTAAAGTGCACAATTCTCAGAGGAGGACGCGGGTGCTGAGCCTGTCACTGCCATCAGCTGTACTCCACAGCATGGTGATGCCAGGCAAATAGACAGCAATAAATGCAGAGGTCTGAAGGTCACTTATATGCAATCATCTTTATGTCCGTTACTTCTCCAGCTCTGATCCTATACATCAGATGAGTCGAGAACTTCCAGACTGGTTCCACCGCACTAGAAAAAGGAAAAATTGCAAAATCAGTCATAACTAAGACAGGTAAAGTTTACCTCCACATTTAAAGTCACTCTGAAGAGCACAGTCAAGTAAATAATGTCCATGGTAGTACAAAGAAATACATCTACCATCAAATTACCCGTTATTTCCACTGAGATTACTATCTACCGTATACTTTCCAGACAACCTTAACCCTCCAAGGATATTGGGCAGTTATCCTATGAACAATTCTCCAATATATTGATAATGTCATCTGTTCTCTCTTTACAATCCATGAACTCAAGACCATCCATCATCAGCTTCTAGAGCCCGAACCACCTATTATGGCTGCTACATCTATAGAGTCACCTGGTAAAACGGTTTACTGCATTGTAGTCAGGGCCAGCGTCATGGGAAGGCAGACTGGGCAGCTGGCCAGGGCCCTCAGCCACTGAGGCTTGTCCCCACTAATCCACGTTCTAAGGCAGGGGTGGTGATCCCTGTCCCATCGGCCGCATGTGGCCCATGATGACTTTTGATGTGGCCCCCAGGTAGATTCCCGCAGACTGCAGTGCTCCGGCAGCAGCCGCGTCTTACAGGCTGCCGGTCCTTTACACCCCCAAGAGTACACAGCATTCAGTACTGAACACTGCGATGCACAGACTGAAGGATTATGCTGGGGAGTTCCAGTGAGAAGATGCACAATGTGGACAGGGTCAGTGCGCGATGCTGCCCCAGCGCCATCATTACTGTATGTGCTAAATAAGCAAGTTAAATATGTGGATTAATTTCCTCAAAAGACCTCTCACCTCACTAGACAAATAATAAATAGCAAAAAAGTGCAAAGTAAAGCATAACGTTTAATGCCACTGTTAAAAAATACACCAAAATGTGAACCATAAAAACTAAGAAATTTCATATAGTCAAGAAGCACTTATGTGCTCACTTATTTATCCAATAGTGATAAGCACAGAAAAAGACCACACACAACTTATTATATTTACTATAATGCACTGAATTGACCATATCTGTGTTTTAGAGCAGTATTTAAAAATCCAGAGCAGCCACATCCAAAACAACAAGAATAGCCACGGCCGCCGGTTGATTAACTTTGCAATCTTGATAATAATACACCTGGCAGGGGGCGACTCTGAATTGTTGCTAAGTGACCGCCAAGGGCGCACCAACCATGAGGTGAGTTGAGCTGGTCACCTCAAGTGGAGGTATCTACTGCTAAACAGGAGGGTGGCACTGCAGCAGGTGCCTTGCAGATAACGACTTCTATGGGACCCACAACCTACAATGAGCACACCATACTTGGCGCTGTCTCTGCCTTCACATCTCCTGCCGCTGTGTGCCCACTGACACTCTGCACAGCGGGGAGCAATGACTTCATCACTGAGTGTCCCGCTGTGCAGAGCGTGGGACACACGCTGAAGACCGGATGTGGAGCAGTGTGGATAGAGGAAAGAGGGTGCTGCTGACTATTTTATATGGGGGGTGATGCATTGTATAGGGGGGGTGCTGCTGACTTTTATAATGGGGTGCTGTATAATATATAAGGAGGTTGCTGACTATTTTTAATGGGGGGTACTGCTGACCATTTTATATGGGGGGTGCTGCTGACTATTTTATATGGGTGATGTTGCATTGTATATGGGAGGTGCTGCTGACTATTGTATATATGGGTGCTGCTGAGTATTTTATATGGGGGGGTACTGCATTGTATATGGGGGTGCTGCACTGTATATGGGGGTGCTGCATTGTATATGGAGGGTGCTGTATTGTATATGGGGGGTGCTGTATTGTATATGGGGGTGCTGCTGACTATTGTATATGGGGTGCTGTATTGTACAGTTAGGGCCAGAAATATTTGGACAGTGACACAAGTTTTGTTATTTTAGCTGTTTACAAAAACATGTTCAGAAATACAATTATATATATAATATGGGCTGAAAGTGCACACTCCCAGCTGCAATATGAGAGTTTCCACATCCAAATCGGAGAAAGGGTTTAGGAATCATAGCTCTGTAATGCATAGCCTCCTCTTTTTCAAGGGACCAAAAGTAATTGGACAATGGACTCCAAGGGCTGCAATTAACTCTGAAGGCGTCTCCCTCATTAACCTGTGATCAATGAAGTAGTTAAAAGGTCAGGGGTGGATTCCAGGTGTGTGGTTTTGCATTTGGAAGCTGTTGCTGTGACCAGAAAACATGCGGTCAAAGGAACTCTCAATTGAGGTGAAGCAGAACATCCTCAGGCTGAAAAAAAAGAAAAAATCCATCAGAGAGATAGCAGACATGCTTGGAGTAGCAAAATCAACAGTTGGGTACATTCTGAGAAAAAAGGAATTGACTGGTGAGCTTGGGAACTCTAAAAGGCCTGGGCGTCCACGGATGACAACAGTGGTGGATGATCGCCGCATACTTTATTTGGTGAAGAAGAACCCGTTCACAACATCAACTGAAGTCCAGAACACACTCAGTGAAGTAGGTGTATCTGTCTCTAAGTCAACAGTAAAGAGAAGACTCCATGACAGCAAATACAAAGGGTTCACATCTAGATGCAAACCATTCATCAATTCCAAAAATAGACAGGCCAGAGTTAAATTTGCTGAAAAACACCTCAAGAAGCCAGCTCAGTTCTGGAAAAGTATTCTATGGACAGATGAGACAAAGATCAACCTGTACCAGAATGATGGGAAGAAAAAAGTTTGGAGAAGAAAGGGAACGGCACATGATCCAAGGCACACCACATCCTCTGTAAAACATGGTGGAGGCAACGTGATGGCATGGGCATGCATGGCTTTCAATGGCACTGGGTCACTTGTGTTTATTGATGACATAACAGCAGACAAGAGTAGCCGGATGAATTCTGAAGTGTACCGGGATATACTTTCAGCCCAGATTCAGCCAAATGCTGCAAAGTTGATTGGACGGCGCTTCATAGTACAGATGGACAATGACCCCAAGCATACAGCCAAAGCTACCCAGGAGTTCATGAGTGCAAAAAAGTGGAACATTCTGCAATGGCCAAGTCAATCACCAGATCTTAACCCAATTGAGCATGCATTTCACTTGCTCAAATCCAGACTTAAGACAGAAAGACCCACAAACAAGCAAGACCTGAAGGCTGCGGCTGTAAAGGCCTGGCAAAGCATTAAGAAGGAGGAAACCCAGCGTTTGATGATGTCTATGGGTTCCAGACTTAAGGCAGTGATTGCCTCCAAAGGATTCGCAACAAAATATTGAAAATAAAAATATTTTGTTTGGGTTATGTTTATTTGTCCAATTACTTTTGACCTCCTAAAATGTGGAGTGTTTGTAAAGAAATGTGTACAATTCCTACATTTTCTATCAGATATTTTTGTTCAACCCTTCAAATTAAACGTTACAATCTGCACTTGGATTCTGTTGTAGAGGTTTCATTTCAAATCCAATGTGGTGGCATGCAGAGCCCAACTCGCGAAAATTGTGTCACTGTCCAAATATTTCTGGCCCTAACTGTATATAGTGGATGTTGTATTGTATATGGGGGGTGCTGCTGACTATTGTATATCGGTGGTGCTGTATTGTATATGGGGAGCTTTGGGGTGAATTATACTATATGGAACACTATGGGGGTGCATTATACTATTTGGGGGACTATGTGGAGTGCTTTATAGTATATGGAGGGATATGGGGGTGCATTATAGTATATAGAGGACTATGGGGAAGCATTATAATATTTGGAGGACTATGGGGTGCATTACCACATATAGAGGACTTTGGGCATGCAATATGCTATATGGAGGGCTATGGGGATGCATTATACTAAATGGAGGACTATAGATGGTGCACTATACTATATGGAGGACTATAGGGTGCATTATACTATATGGAGAACTATGGGGGTGCTTTATACTATATAGAAGATTTTGTTTATGCAATCTAATATGTAAAGTTGTGTGTGTGTATGTGTGTGTGTGTGTGACTAAGGAGTGCATTATTCTATATGGAGGACTGTGGAGGTGCATTATTCTATATGGAGGATTGTGGGGTGCATTATTCTATATGGAGGATTGTGAGGGTGCATTACACAATATGGAGGGCTATAGCAGTGCATTACTCTATATGGAGGACTGTGGGTTTGAAATGTACAGTCATGGCCAAAAGTTTTGAGAATGATACAAATATTAATTTTAACAAAGTCTACTGCTTCAGTTTTTCTAATGGCAATTTGCATATACTCCAGAATGTCATAAAGAGTGATCAGCTTAACAGCAATTACTTGCAAAGTCAATATTTGCCTAGAAAATTAACTTTAACCCCCAAAACACATTTCAACATCATTGCAGTCATGCCTTAAAAGGAGCAGCTAACATCGTTTTAGTGATTGTTCCATTAACACAGGTGTGGGTGTTGATCAGGACAGGGTTGGCGATCAATCAGTTATGATTAAGTAAGAATGACACCACTGGACACTTTAAAAGGAGGCTGGTGCTTGGTATCATTGTTTCTCTTCAGTTAACCATGGTTATCTCTAAAGAAACACGTGCAGCCATCCAGCCTCGGACTGCTCTGGCGGGTAACCGGGCAAAACTCATGGGAGGCCCTCAGGTCTAGAGGCCCCGCCCACCTAGCCCCGCCTCTCACTACCCCCTGCTGTGGCTCGCTTGTGCACTAACAGCCGCTGTGCCGGGCGGCCACCGCCGTAAAAGCAGTGCCAGCCAGAGAGAGAAGAACAGTAAGATTTCACAGGCTGGCTGCTGCTGCCTGCAGCACAGCCTATGTGAGCCAGCGCCGCCACCGAGCGCTCTCTCTGACCCGAAGTACTGATAGGCGGGAGGGGCGGGACTTATCCAGAGGGGCCGCCCACTGGTGGGCTGCGTGGGCCACCCGCTCCTCCAGCCGCAGGTCTGCTACTGCCGCCGAGCGGCCGCGACATTAAAGGGGCGGAGCCACGGACGTGAAGGGGGCGGGGCCAATTTCCCAAAGCAGGGCCCCACTTTGACCAATCAGGATCCATAGGTCACTAACTTCATCACATTCCAGTTCCCTCCCTGAGCCGATCATGTGACCTCTGATGCCTCCCCTCTATGTGACATCATGACAGGACCTGCTATATGTGAGTTACTCCATGTCTTTCTTTCTTTCTTTCTCTGTGTGTCTGTCTCTAAAGAACACTAAACTTTATATACAGGTCCACACTACGTGCTGTATTAGTGTTCCTATATACTGTATGTAGTGTGGACCAGTATATACAGTATAGTGCTGTGTATACAGGATTTACACCAGCACTCTCTGATGTGCATAGAGTCCGCAGTCTGTACTGTCCACACAGCGGCCAGTCTGCAGTGTGCACGCAGCGGCCAGTCTGCAGTGTGCACGCAGCGGCCAGTCTGCAGTGTGCACGCAGCGGTCAGTCTGCAGTGTGCACGCAGCGGCCACTCTGCAGTGTGCACGCAGCGGTCAGTCTGCAGTGTGCACGCAGCGGTCAGTCTGCAGTGTGCACGCAGCGGCCAGTCTGCAGTGTGCACGCAGCGGCCAGTCTTCAGTGTGCACGCAGCGGCCAGTCTTCAGTGTGCACGCAGCGGCCAGTCTGCAGTGTGCACGCAGCGGCCAGTCTGCAGTGTGCACGCAGCGGCCAGTCTGCAGTGTGCACGCAGCGGCCAGTCTGCACGGTGCACGCAGCGGCCAGTCTGCACGGTGCACAGCGGCCAGTCTGCAGTGTGCACGCAGCGGCCAGTCTGCAATGTGCACGCAGCGGCCAGTCTGCAGTGTGCACGCAGCGGCCAGTCTGCACGGTGCACGCAGCGGCCAGTCTGCAGTGTGCACGCAGCGGCCAGTCTGCACAGTGCACGCAGCGGCCAGTCTGCACGGTGCACGCAGCGGCCAGTCTGCACGGTGCACGCAGCGGCCAGTCTGCAGTGTGCACGCAGCGGTCAGTCTGCAGTGTGCACGCAGCGGCCAGTCTGCAGTGTGCACGCAGCGGCCAGTCTGCAGTGTGCACGCAGCGGCCAGTCTGCAGTGTGCACGCAGCGGTCAGTCTGCAGTGTGCACGCAGCGGTCAGTCTGTAGTGTGCACGCAGCGGCCAGTCTGCAGTGTGCACGCAGCGGATAGTGTGCACGCAGCGACCAGTCTGCACTGCGCACACAGCGGCTAGTGTGCCGTGCGTACACAGCGGGCAGCCTGCAATGTGCACACAACGGGCAGTCTGCCTGCAGTCTGCAATGTGCATATAGCGGGCAGTTTGTAATGTTTACGGCCCACAGTCTGTAATGTGTATACTGCCCTCAGTCTGTAATGTGTATACTACCCAGGAGCTGCAGAGGAAGAAGCTGCATGTATGGGACATGTGGAAGGAGTATGAACAGTATGGGACATCACCTCCCACCCTGTTAATTAATAATTAATTATTAATACCTGTCCCTGCATCATCATTATGCTATTCTACCTATCCCTTTGTGTAAAAATTGTGTAGTTTGAAACTTTAAAAAAGTGATTTTAATGCCTCTACAACTACGGCTTCTTGTCTCCTGAGAAGTCGTACAGGGCGTTCCCTGTGACTTCTTTTCGCAGCCTTTAGTGCTTGTATTCACGCCCCGATGGGCGTGATAAACCATTTGAATCCTCCTCGCCCTCCGCCATGGGCGAATCAGCCGGTATGATGCTAATTGCGTCATTTCAGGCGCTGCTGACGTCGATACACCCTTTCGGTGTATCGACAGACCTCAAGCTGCGCATTGCGCATGCGTGAGGTATACTTTACGGCAGCTCATGTGATGAGCTGCGGTAAAGTACACCTCACGCATGCGCAATACTTACATCATTACCAGCCGCTGCATTTCAAAGGCCTTTCCCACGAACAAGGTTAATTTAAAGTTCATCTTAATAATAAGTAGACCCTGTAATGATAATAATTTCCACAATTGGATGTGTTTAAAAGAAAATGTTCCTGGGCTGAGATAAACTTATGTATGTGTCCCTGCTGTGTACTGTGTAATGGATGTGTCTGACCGTACAGTGATTCTCTCGACACAGGAACATTATTTTTAAACACTTAAAATTATGGAAATTATTATTCCAAAATCTATTGATTAAAATGAACTTTAAAATTAATTTTGTTTATGGGAAAACCCCTTTGATAATTGGGATACAAGTCCCACATTCTTCTGATGATACGGTTTCCACAGGTCGGATTCCACCAATAAATAAGTGATCACCTATTGAACCTGTGGATCACTGATAACTTGTTTTCACCAAAGAATCTCTTTAATATAAAGTACAATAACTGTACATCGCAGTTCTGCTGAGCGCAGAGTGATGTGCAGGAGCCACCAATATAATGGGTATTATAACAGCTACCAGGTATTTACATATAACTGAAGGGTGGGTGGGCGGGTGGGTGGGCCCCTGAAATCAATTTCCCTGGTGGGCCTCAGACACCCCAGTCCGACCCTGCAGCCATCATTGCACTGCACAAAAATGGCCTAGCAGTGCCGAGCTTGCTCAGGAATGGCAGCAGGCTGGTGTGAGTGCTTCTGCACGCACTGTGAGGTGGAGACTCTTTGAGCAAGGCCTGGTTTCAAGGAGGGCAGCAAAGAAGCCACTTTTCTCCAGAAAATAACATCAGGGATCGACTGATATTCTGCAAAAGGAACAGGGAGTGGACTGCTGAGGACTGGGGGAAAGTCATTTTCTCTGATGAATCCCCTTTTTGATTGTTTGGGACATCTGGAAAACAGCTTATTCGGAGAAGAAGAGGTGAGCGCTACCACCAGTCTTGTCTCATGCCAACTGTAAAGCATCCTGAAACCATTCATGTGTGGGGTTGCTTCTCAGCCAAGGGAATCGGCTCACTCACAGTCTTGCCTAAAAACACAGCCATGAATAAAGAATGGTACCAGAATGTCCTCCAAGAGCAACTTCTCCCAACCGTCCAAGAGCAGTTTGGTGCCCAACAATGCCTTTTCCAACATGATGGAGCACCTTGCCATAAAGCAAAGGTGATAACTAAATGGCTCAGGGAACAAAACATAGAGATTTTGGGTCCATGGCCTGGAAACTCCCCAGATCTTAATCCCATTGAGAACGTGTGGTCAATCGTCAAGAGACGGGTGGACAAACAAAAACCAACAAATTCTGGCAAAATGCAAGCATTGATTATGCAAGAATGGACTGCTATCAGTCAGGATTTGGTCCAGAAGTTGATTGAGAGCAGCCAGGGAGAATTGCAGAGGTCCTGAAGAAGACGGGTCAACACTGTAAATATTGACTTGCTGCATTAACTCATTCTAACTGTCAATATAACCTTTTGGTACTCATAATATCATTGCAATTATATTTCTGTATAAAAACATTTTTTATTTCTGATATAAACATCAGACAAACACAAATAAAAACCAGAGGGCAGCAGATCATGTGAAAATAGAATTTTGGTGTCATTCTCAAAACTTTTGGCCATGACTGTACTATATGGAGGACTTTGGGCGTGCATTATTCTATATGAAAGATTGGGGTGAATTATTCTATATGGAGTACTGTGGGGGTACATAATTTTATATACCTGAGGAAGGTTGTGTGTACAAAATATTCAGCCGAAACGCGTTGTATGACCCCCTTTTTTATGCATCAAAACCTTTATTTGTTGTTAAATTATTTTTTTGAATAAACCTTTGAAAAATAAGAAGGCCTTACTCCATCACTTTGGGAGCGCCCTACATCTTTCCAGATGTTACCTGAAATCCTTCCTTCTGTTACGGACACACTGGCATTGTGATCCGAATGATCCGGGACATCATATTCGCAGGACTATAATCATTAGACCAGGCATGGTCAGATAAGCAAGAGACAAGACATCTATAAGGTGAGCAATAAGATTTATTTACGCCGCATAATAGATCCAAACACACTGCACTCAGATCTGCGCCATTTTTCTTGTTTATCTCCCTACCCACCCTTTTGATTCCACAGCCTTGGAGATCTACATATGGAGATCTACATATATTGCATATATCAAGGACTGTGAGGGTGTATTTTTCTATATGGATGACTTTGGGGTGCATTATTCTATATGGAGGACTGTGGGTGTGCATTATGCTATATGGAGGACTGTGGGGGTGCATTATGCTATATGGAGGCCTGTAGGGGTGCATTATTTTATATGGAGGACTGTATAATTGCACCCCCATAGTCCTCCATATTATAATATGGAGGACTATGGGGGTGCATTATATATATGGAGGGTTGTGGGGTGCATTATTCTATATGGAAGACTGTGAGTTTGAAATGTACAATATGGAGGACTTTGGGTGTGCATTATTCTATATGAAAGACTGGGGTGCATTATTCTATATGGAGTACTGTGGGGGTGCATTATTGTATATGGAGGACTTTGGGGTGCATTATTCTATATGGAGGACTTTGGGGTGCATTATTCTATATGGAGGACTGTGGGGGTGCATTATGCTATATGGAGGACTGTGGGGGTGCATTATACAATATGGAGGACAATGGAGTACAATATTCTATATGGAGACTATGGGGTGCATTATTCTATATGGAGGACTGTGGGGTGCATTATTCTATATGGAGAGCTGTGGGGGTGCATTATTGTATATGGAGGACTGTGGAAGTGCATTATTCTATATGAAAGACTATGGTGGTTGATTATTCTATATGGAGGACTGTGGGGATGCAATATACTATATGGAGGACTGTGGGGGTGAAGTATTCTATATTGAGGACTGTGGGGGTGCATTATGCTACATGGAGGCCTGTGGTGGTGCATTATACTAAATGGAGCATGACAGGGGTGCATTATTCTATATGGAAGATTGTGGGGTGCATTATTCTACATGGATTTCTGTGGGGGTGCATTATTCTATATGGAGGACTGTGGGTGTGCAATATACTATGTTAAGGACTGTGGGGGTGCATTATGCTATATGGAGGACTGTGGGGTTGCATTATGCATATCATATGGAGGACAATGGAGTACTTTATTCTATATGGAGGACTGTGGGATGCATTATTCTATATGAAGAGTTATGGGGTGCATTATTCTATATGAAGGACTGTGGGTGTGCAATATACTATGTGGAGGACTGTACGGTGCATTATGCTATATGGAGGCCTGTGGGGGTACATTATTTTATATGGAGGACTGTGGGGGTGCATTATACAATATGGAGGACAATGGAGTGCATTATTCTATATGGAGGACTATGGGGTGCATTATTCTATATGGAGAGCTGTGGGGGTGCATTATTGTATATGCAGGATTGTGGAGGTGCATTATTCTATATGGAGCATTGTGAGGGTGTATTATTCAATATGGAGGGCTATGGCAGTGCATTATTCTATATGGAGGACTGTGGGTTTGAAATGTACTATATGGAGGACTTTGGGCGTGCATTATTCTATATGAAAGACTGGGGTGCATTATTCTATATGGAGTACTGTGGGGGTGCATAATTTTATATATCGAGGATGGTGAGGGTGTATTATTCTATATGGAGGACTTTGGGGTGCATTATTCTATATGGAGGACTGTGTGGGTGCATTATGCTATATGGAGGACTGTGGGGGTGCATTATTTTATATGAAGAACTATGGCAATGCATTATTCTATATGGAGGACTGTGGGGGTGCATTATACTATATGGAGGACTGCGGGGGTGCATTATACTATATGGAGGCCTGTAGGGGTGCATTATTTTTTATGGAGGACTGTGGGGTGCATTATATAATATGGAGGACTTTGGGGGTGCATTATACTATATGGAGGGCAATTGGGTGCATTATTCTATATGGAGGATTGTGAGGTGCATTATTCTATACGGATGTATGTGGGGGTGCATTATTCTATATGGAGGACTGTGGGGGTGCATTATTTTACATGGAGGGATATGGCTGTTTATTTTTCCATATGGAGTACTGTGGGGGTGCATTCATCTATTTGGAGTACTGTGAGGGTGCATTATTCTATATGGAGGACTTTGGGGTGCATTATTCTATATGGAGGACTGTGGGGTGCATTATTCTATATGGAGGACTATGGCAGTGCATTATTCTATATGGAGGACTGTGGGGTTGCAATATACTATATGGAGGACTTTGGGCATGCATTATTCTATATGAAAGACTGGGTGCATTATTCTATATGGAGGACTGAGGGGGTGCATAATATTGGAGGAATTTGGGGGTGAATTATACTGTATGGAGGACTATATGGAGTCAATTACACTATATGGAGGAGTATGGATGATGCATTATTATTATAATAAATAATGCATTGTAATGCATTATAATAATTCTACTATATGGAAGCCATTATATTCGGAGGGCTCTGTGGGGGCATGATAATACTTGGGGGACTATGAGGGAGCCATTATACTTAATGGAGGGCTATTTGAGGGCTGTGTTGGGGGCCATATACTGTATGAAGGCCCATTATACTCTATGAAGGGCTGTGTGGGGGACATAGATGGGGATACTGTGCCAGAGTAGTTAAGGGGGTACAATAGGGTCACCATAATGTGCATGTGGAGGAAGTCACTGGGGAGAGGGGTCATACAGTGTTTGTCGGACACAATGTTGGCAATGCATTTCATGGCTGCAATGAAAGAGGAATGTGGGGGCTTCAATAGGAGGAAAATTACTTTGTAAGGGCTGAAAGGTTGTGAGATATGTATGTATCTATGTGACCCAAACAAACTTTTTTTTGTGGGGGCAAAAAGGACTTTTGCTATGTGGCCCAATAATTTCTATGTACGCCCCTGGTGCAGGATTCATTGTCCTTCTGCTACAGGACTGATTGGCCATAACTTACACACCACATCCAATGCCACCCCCTGGTACATACAGGCATCCAGCCATATTTCTCCCGAGCGGTGGTTGGTCGGTGATGCTCGTTCCCTTCCTGCTCCCACATCCCTTGCTGAACCCGATTGGAAGACCCGTGCTATTGGGTCTGGACAGCCCTGTGTGCGATACTTGTGATTGGCTAAGCATTTCAGGAGAAGGCGTGGTCAGTTGGAGCTACCCAGAGTTTTGTAGGCATGTGCCAGAGATAATAGTTTTGCAGTCAGTGCTGCCTCCTGTGCTATAAGGATGCAGGACTGTGTCTGCCTACAGGGCCACCACTCTGCCAGCTGTCATTGTGTGTCTGTATACTTGTGCCAAGCCTGACATTGCTATAATGATCCTTATTCTGGATTGTTCTGTGTGGTTCTTGTATGTGCAGTGATGGCTCTGACATCCTTGTGCTTAGACATCTTTTTTTTCTCTAAATTAAAATGTTCACTATCGTCCTCATTTTTACAGGATTGATATAGATCTGTGTGGCCCCCGGCACACCCTGCCCCTGCTAAGGCCCCACTTTGAATTTTACCCAGGGCCACAATTTGTCTAAAACTGGACCTGACTGTAGCAGAGATTCTATTGTTGGTGAATTAGGCAAAATATATGGTGTTTTCTTACATTACTACCACTAGGTGGCCAAACATAGCGTTATTTAGGGTGCTTTCCCATCTGTGGTAAAGTGTAATTGCCGGCAGATTCTGCCGCATCTGCCGTTTCTGCCTCGTAACAGCCAACTTGCGGCACCGATCTGGCAAGCCCCATTCATTCTCTTTGGGGCTTGCGGTTGCGCAGCCACAAATGCCGGATCTGCCGGATTCGGCAATACCACCCTTGGAGCACCCAACCGCAAGCCCCATAGAAAATGAATGGGGCTTGCCAGATCAATGCCACAAGTCGGCCGTTATGTGGCAGATCCAGCAAATGCGGAGGCATTTGCCGATCTGCCGGGAATTACACTTTGCCGCAGTTGTGAAAGGGGCCTTAGTAAGATTTGTCAAATAAAAGAGAAAAAATGCGGCAGTGCAGTCTCATCAACATTGCAAGAGGAATATAACACTTGGATAATACTGGAGTGCTGTGTTTTTTCTCCGAGGGGCAGGATGGAACCGGGGGGGGGGGGGGCAGGATGGAGCCGGAGGGGCAGGATGAAGCCGGAGGAGCAGGATGGGGGGAGGGGGCAGGATGGAGGTGTTCCTCCTGCCCCCCTCTCTCCCCGCAGCACCCCCTCCCTCTGCCCCCCCCCACTCCCTGCAGCCCCCACTCCCCCTGCATCCCCGCTCCTCAATGGTGATAAAAATAAAAAAATCCCATTAGGATACTTACCCTCCGCAGGCGTGCTCCATCTGTCTTCTATCTCCCAGGACAGGACCTGTCGTTGCCTGGGAAACCGATCAGCTGATCGGTTTCCCAGGCAACGACAGGTCCTGTCCTGGGAGATAGAAGACAGGTGGAGCACGCCTGCGGAGAGTAGGTATCCTTATGGGATTTTTTTATTTTCATCACCATTGAGGAGCGGGGGGGGGGCAGGGGTAGTGGGGGCCGTGGGGGCAGAGGGAGGGAAAGGCCGCGGGAAGCGAGGGGGGCCGCGGGGAGCGAGGGGGGGCAGGAAGAGCGGAGCGGGGCAGGAGAAGCGGGGGCGCAGGAGGGTGTGGGGCGCAGGAGAGGCCACCGATGGAGAGAGTGGGGCAGCATTAGCCCCGCTCTCGCTAACAGTTGGCCATTTTGCTTAGGTATATAGCCGACTTCCGTCAGGATGTGACGTCATTTTGATGACATACTGACGGAAGCTGGCTTAGGGTTTTATTAAAATAGATTATTATAAAAGGAGACAAACATCAACTTGTGAAATAGATAAAAATACAAAGTCCTTAAAATAAGAAGAAACAGCAAATTATTTGTTATTAAAAATCCTCTTCAAGGACGGAGGGATTTTTAATTTAATTCTTTACTACTCGTTTCCTCACTCCTCTAGTCTATTACAGGTGGTCAGACCCCTAGGCAAGAAGTGCGGCGATTTCAAGGTCTTTCTTAAAAGCTTGTAAGCGCTGTTCTAAAGCCGTCCAGAATACCATTATCCAACCACATTCAGTTTCCCTGCTCTCCACCGATGCTGCAGAGGCAAAGCTTTCTCTTCCTGCAGCATCAGAGGGTGCACTGTTCACACTGTTCACCCACCCGAACTGTCAACCAATCAGGAGCGTACCTAGACAGCCGAGAGACGGAGGAGCCATGCACTCCAGAACATAAAGGTGAGAAAATCCCTTTAGGTTGAAACATTTTACCGGTTTTAGTTTCAAGGCATCAAGTGTAGTCCTTATGGTACTGAAGAAATGTTCCTGCTTCGGACCACAGTCTGAGCCACAGAACATCAGCGCCTTCACCAGTGACGCTGCAAGAAGAATACATCCTGTGATAAAGAAGAATACACAATAGACATGTCTCCATATAATGGACATTACTGACCACTGCAGCCTGAGAACAGCACATTGGTGTCGTATTCTCCCAGATCTTCGAAAATCTGTAAATACATAGAAAGACTCAGAACACAATGAGATATATTTTATTCAAGGCAACCTTTTACTTTTACTGAGCTGTTAGAGGAGGCAGCTAAAGCTGCACATACATTATAGGGAGGAGTCAGCCACCATACACATGCATGCTCACTTTGGCTGAGTGTGCATGTGATCTAAATGGGGAGAAATGGAGAAAGCTGCTGAAAGACTCCTGTGGTGAAGAAGCAAAAGGACCCGAGCATGACAAACTAGCAGTTTTGTGACATTTATGCCATTGATTTCCCTTGGTCTATAAAGCATTATTCCCATCTCCAAGATCCTATTCCATTATGGAGTAGGTATAGTAATAATAATAATAATATTAGCAAATATCTCCAATTAGAAATGTAGTATAATTCTCCTGATTAACTACGTCCCTTACCTCATGTGTTGGCAGTGCAGAAGCTTAGGTCTTCATGGTTATGTCCAGCCATTGTGACAGATAAGTAATGTATTTTTCGGACTGTAAGATGCACATTTTTGACAAAAAATTGGAGGTGCGTTTTATAGTCTGGATGTAGCTTATATGTGGCACCCCAGGGGTTAATGTGCCACAGTAACATCACACGGGTTCCCTCCCCACAACACACTGACTTACACTAGCACCTCTGGGCCAGGAGGGGGAGCTCAACCAGCTCCCTTATCTGCTCCAGCTCAAGAGGAAGTAGTTAGTTCAGTATGAGGCAGTACTGTGAAGAGAGAGAGAGATTGTGGTGTAAAAGAGCTGCGACAGGCTTCTCCACAATCTGCTGCTCGATTCCAGGCCTAGTTAAGGTCTGAGGAGAGGAGAACTAAAGGACAGAGAAACACATCTGGGAGCTTGAGTGCCATCATCACTCGCCCCAGAGGAGCGCACAGAACAAACACCAGATCCGACACTGTGACTGACACACACAGCACAGTGAATCCATGAATAGTGGAGTCTCTAGACCACCACAGTACCAGAGCAAAGCAACACGGCGGGGTCAGTACAACACAGAAGACTCAAGTTGCCTAGCCAAGTGGTACCAGCAGAAAGAGAGAGAGAGAGTGAGACAGTGCCAGCAGCTAAGCCAGAGGCAGCAGCAGGGACACACACACAGCGCAGCACAAGGAAGCTGAGGACCCAGAGTGGGAGAAACCCGGCCCCAGTACAGACTCCGTGGACTATAATCTGCAACAACATCGCAGTAAAGCTATGGAAACTACAGAAACATGAGTGTGTGTTCCTTAACCCGTCTCCACTATCATCCCCTACTATTACATCCACAATAGACTATAACAACCACTGCCCCGGGGACCTTGCTTCTACCTACGGAGAGCAATACCATCTAAACTGCCTAACATCACCCCGGAGGTTCTGCAGCAGCGGTGGTCCCCCATACTGACCACACACCGTGGGTGGCGTCACGATAAACTTTATCCCCTGTACATATTACCCTTTTACTTGCCAGGGCCCGGGACACGGTCCAGATCAGTACCTCCGTGACATTCCCCGTAGCAACGCGGTCCGGTATCGAGTACCCCCGTCCCAGTGGGCTCGACATATAGGTGGGGCTGCAGAAATGGAGCGGAGCCATAGGAGACAGAGTCACCACTGCAGGAAGTCAGTAGTGGCACGAGTGAGGCATTGCTTCAAGCACAGGGCTGGAAGGAGGAGGATTTACTGGGGGAGCGAGGCAGGCGCCATTGATCCCCCATTGGTGGATGTGATGGACTTCAGGAAAATGGCTGTGGAGGCAGTGTATGGACAGATTGAGATCTTGGATTTCCTCACACATGATGCGACACCCCTTCCTTCCAACTCAGGGTCTGCAGCATTGTCCCACTGGTGATGCAGCCATGTTCCTGCAGAAATGACCATGCTTCCTGTGACCCCTCTCCACCACCCCCGCCCAACCCCCACGGTAAGTTACACTTGGTCTGTAAGACTGACTGACTGACTATGAAGGTGCATGCTGATGATCAGGAATTGCAGTGTTTTGGACGCAGCGTATTACAGCTGTGTCCAAAACACCCCATTGTACATTAGCAGCATAGTAGATGGGATTTCTAGAAATCTGATGCTCACTGTGCTTCTCCCCGCCCCAGCGTTATTTCACCTGTAGCGCAGGTTTCCAGACTTCCACATCTCAACAACATGTTAATTTCATGCTGCGGATTCGGGAGTGATCTCTATCGGATGCACGCAGGGAGAAGCCACCCTGCACTGAACATAGATGGTGAGTGCAGGGTGGCTGCGGTGTTCCTGCGTCCTTAGGGTACGGACACATTGGCGTGAAAGTCGGACGACTGCAATGAGTGATTTTATCGCATTGCAGTCAGACCAATGTTATTCAATGTCCGAGAGCACATCGGCGAGTGTCGGACACTTTTTTCTCATCCGGTTAATGGACGAGAAACAAATCGCCACATGCTGCGACAGTATGCGATTCACATGCGAGACTCGCCAATGCAAGTCTATGTGTCCGACAAAATCATGGACCGCACATGGACCATCCAAGAGGCATCTGTTTTTTTCACTGATACATTATCATTCTGTATCTCAGACAGCTGTAAAAACTGTAAAATGTTCCTGTAAATGATTATAGAGTAAATAGCTGCTGAGAAAAAAAAACAATTGCACACGGACAGCACACGGATCAAAACACGGATGTCACTCGTCCAACTCTCCTAGATGAGGAACGGAACGTTTAATTTCACGCCAGTGTGTCTCCACCCTAAAGGCCCCGTTTCATGCTTCAATGGTTGAACCATCCGATCAACAATCTGACTTGATCTAGACCGCTTGAACGACGTTCAATGATCGCTAGTGAAATGTCACACGTATAGATATCTTTAATGATGCAGCAACGATTCCGCGACAAGTAAATGATACTTGCGGTCGTTAGCGCGCCTACGTCCTTCACTTCTCAATATGCAAGGTCGTTAATGACATCATTATCAAGGTATCACACACACCCATGCTGCAGGTTAGACGGTTGATCATCGTTTGGTTTAAGGTCCGGTTCACAAACCTCCCATCAACGATCTGCCCAATTATCATTGATCGGATGTGCATGTCACACTGAACGACGTCGTTTGAACGACTGCAAACCCGTGCCGTTTCAACTATATCGTTAATGATATCGTAGTGTGAGACGGGGCCTATGGACTATAAGACAGATCCCCATTTTAACATTAACATTGTTTTCCTATTTTCCTCCTCTAAGTTTGGGGAGCGTCTTATGGTCTTGTGGCTTCTTCCGAAAAATATGGTAGTTAGTTTCTTGTGGTTATAATCCTGGTTACCTAAGCTGCAATGTCCTGCACATGATGATGCCCATGACAGCTAATCAGAAGAACTATACTACATTTCCAATTAAAGATATTTGCTAACATTATTATTATTATTATTATACATCTACTACTTATAGGAATAGGATCTTGGAAATGGGAATACCCCATAAGGCTATGATCCCACAATCAGTGTTATGCATAAGTATACATAACAGTATATAATATACATAAGTGCGCTTATGTATATTAGGTTACTTGCATTGTTTTAACTTACATTTTTGATGCTTTAGTATTTTGTCTCTGATTGGTGTCATGTATAAAATAAAGCTGCTTTGTTCTTGAAACTTCCTGGTATTTGGCTTTGACTAAGCTTTATTGACATTCTTATATGCAGATTACATTTGTTTTTTATGATTTTTCGCTGTGACAATGCATGTGCATTTTTTACTTGTGGATTTTCTGCATTTAATACAAGTCAATGGGGAAAATCTGCACATGAAACACAGTGTATCCACAAGAGAAATTGTCATGTTGCAGATTGAAACTCGCACCGCAGGCGGGATTTACTCTGAGTAAAGACCCCGTTACATGGCTCAACATCGTTCTCAACAGCGTTCAAAAGTGACGTTTTGAACGATGTTGACACGACATCGTTAGTGAGTGGTTGTGTGTAAACGCACGATTCAACAACGATAGTTGTTCAAGTCAGAGTTGACAGGTTCTCCTGCATCCAGAAAAACCTGTCAACTTAAACAACCTGCGGCATCGTTCAGTGTGACACCGCAATAGCGATGTCATGGCCGACCGCCCATTCACAGCAGTGAGCAGGGATTGTTTGCCGGGTTTACGAACGATCCCTGCTCACAACATCATTGCTAAGTTGTCCACGATATCTAGACGTGTGACATCTCATCAACGATGTCGGCAACGACCGCGCGCACCCGAGATTGTTGCCGACGTCGTTTCAACATGGAAGCGTGTGACGGTACCTTAAGAAAGAAACTCAGAGGGCAGGAGATTTCTACAGGGTGGGCCATTTATATTGATGCACCTAAATATACTGGGAATGGTTGGGTGATATCAACTTCCTGTTTGTGGCACATTAGTACATGGGAGGGGGAAATCTTTCCCAGATAGGTGGTGACCATGGTGGCCATTTTCAAGTCGGCTATTTTGGATCCAACTTTGTTTTTTTCAATGGGAAGAGGGTCATGTGACACATCAACCTTATTGAGAATTTCATAAGAAAAACAATGGTGTGCTTGGTTTCAATGTAATTTTATTCTTTCATGAGTTATTTACAAGTTTATGACCACTTATAAAATGTGTTCAAAGTGCTGCCCATTATGTTGGATTGTCAATGAAACCCTCTTCTCCCACTCTTGACACTCTGATATCCACACTGCAGAAGAAATGCTAGCACAGGCTTCCAGTATCTGTTGTTTCAGATGCTGCACATCTTGTATCTTCACAGCATAGACAATTGCCTTCAGTTGAGGGATGAGGCAAACTTTTTTGTGAATGGTGAAGTTAACAAACAAAACCACCGCTATTGGTCTGACACTAACCCACAGTGGATAGATCCCTCCAAGACTGTTGGAACACAATAATTGATGGTATGGTGTGTATATGGGGTACAAAGATAGTGGGGGCATTCCTCATCAATGGAAACCTCAATGCCATTGGATATCTGAAATCATGTAGCAATTTCAGATATCCATTGGCATTGACGTTTCCATTGATGAAGGGTGGCCCCAATACCTTTTTTATCTTTGGGGTCATCTGAAGGCAATTGTCTATGCTGTGAAGATATGAGATGTGCAGCATCTGAAACAACAGATACTGGAAGCCTGTGCTAGCATTTATTCTGCAGTGTTGCTATCAGTGTCAAGAGTGGGAGAAGAGGGTTGCATTGACAATACAACACAATGGGCAGCACTTTGAACACATTTTATAAGTGGTCATAAACTTGTAAATAAATAATGGAAGAAGAAAGTTACGTTAAAACCAAGCACACCATTGTTTTTCTCAATATGTATGATGTGTCACATGACCCTCTTCTCATGGAAAAAAATAAAGTTGGATCCAAGTTGGATTCCACCCATCTGGAAAAGTTTCCCCCCTCCCATATACTAATGTGCCACTAACAGGAAGCTGTTATCACCAACCATCATCCATATAAATGGCCCACCCTGTGTAAATCCTGTCCGCTTTGCTGGAACCGTAATTCGTTGCTTTTTTGATGTACTGAAAAGATGCAACATCGAAAACCTCACCAAATACTGATCGTGGGAACGAAGCCTAAATGCTCTTTTATAAAATGAATTCCATTAATGAAAACCTGTGACATTGGATAACACTATTGACTCTGCACCACAATACATTTCAGTTGATTGTGTTCTGGCCTCAGCAGCTCTCTAGATTAGATCCCAATCAACTCAGGCGCTCCCATGCCTCTGGGTGGCACATTTGAGATGCCAGCTTTAAAAAGATACAAAATTCTCTGTGGGCAAGATCTTTTTTTTTCTTTACTTAACTGCAGGTATAATGGGGTACATTAAAAATGTTGCACTTTTGGTCTTCTCTTTCATCTGTGCTTTTCCTTAAATATTGTTGCAACAGAATGAGTAAAATGAGAATCCTTCAGTGAACTGGTTCTAACCAAAGATTTAGTAACTGTTTGATCTGTCTTTGGCCGGGGTCTCACTAACAAGAGTATTGCAAGAAATTTGTGCGGCTCTCACATTGGATCACGTAGCACGGCCGCCTGCTCCTGGACAGGAGTGTGCAGCTTCATATATTTCTATGTGGCTGCATGCTCCTGACATGTTAAGGGGGTTTTTAAGGGGGAAAACTTGTTGTGACGCCATCTAAGGTTTCTGGTCAAAAATGACTAGCGCTACAAGTAGTAATCCCTAGGGTATAGGTGGTAAGGCAGCTTGTTGGAGCACTCCCCTCAGACGGAGCGGACCCCTGGGATGTAATGGTGTTGACGAAGTGAATATGATGGTGGTTGTAATGGTAGAAGGTGCAGGGGTGCAGAGTAGACAGATACGGGGTTCTTGCAGTTCTTACCGGTCACCTTTACTGAAGTTTAGTGCAGACACAACCCAGCCGGGGTACAGTATTCAGCAGGATTGCAGCCTGGCTAGCTCATATGTAATCCAGGTTCACTCTGCTGGGATACAGGGAATATGGCCTTCCATGATGCACTCTTGCTCTCTGATACTGCTACCCCTTGTTCTTCTAGTGTCCTGTGGTTACAAGTCCCAGCAGGCAGATGACTACGGGTCCTTTGAGCGACTGCCTTGCGAGTCCTCTTGACCCTATATAGTTCCTTAGCTTTGGAAGCATCTACTATGGTAGTAACTGTACATGCAGCCCAGTGACCTCCAGTTTCTTGGCTGGTCCTGAAGATATTCAGGCCAAATTGGGGCTGGTATACATGCTGCAGCTAGTTCCTCCACCTGGCCTTGAAGGATGACAGCAGATTCGGCCTGGGATTCACAGCTGAACCCCTTGTGTCCTGCTCCCTCCCCAGCTCCCGACTTCTCTGGAACTCTCTCCTTCTTGTTGCCTCCCACCCCTTACCTAACCCCTGTCTCCAGCCAGTAGATGGTGACTGCTCAGAATGTGAGTCTCTTCCGCCCAGCATCTCCCTGGCCTGGAGTTCAGGTTGTGTTGGGTGTATGTTGGGGGTCTCAGCAAAGTTTTCCCTTCTTACCTGTGAGCATGATCCCACACCTATTAGATAGGTGCAGTACTATAGTTGTGACCGAACCACAGGGGTGCCACATGTGACTTGTTCAATAAATTCAGCAGCCGTGTGAACTTAGACAAGGAGTTATAAAATGGTTACAAACACTCTGTCAAAACAAGACAAGCTCCCTGACAGATTCCCGATTAACTCATTCTGCAGCCAGCAATATAGAGAGCACCACAGAGGCTGTACAAGGCAAAAGTGACATTTTTTATGAAATCCAAATTTAAAAAAAATAACCTCAGCCCAAAATACATACAATTAACAAAAAAATGTCCCAATCCCCAAAGGTGTCCACATCCTTTAATGGAGTCTGGTAACACAGAATCACTGTTCATATTAAGCACAGGTACTCGTTGCACCCTTGTCAATTCCAAACATATAAATACACCTTCCCATCCATTTTTCATTTATCTCCACCCCTCCTTCTATTTTGATTGACAGCTCTAGCTTTATAGAACAAGAGAATGGCGGAAATAGAGGGAAAACAAGTAGGTGGGAGGTGCACTTAACTGTCTGGGATCAACAAGGGTGCATCGAGCGCACAATATCTTCTAGTTTCGCCTAATAATCTCCTTCTTGTACTGTTTTGTACTGGAATATTTATTCTAAATGGCCCCAATGCTGCCACCCAAGAGGAATGTCGCCTTGATGTGAAATCACAAGCCTGTAACGACATCTCTGAATACCTGAGTGAGAGTCGTCACCCCGGTACAGTCCAGAAATGGAATTCTACTGCAGTCCAAGATCAAGGTCATGCTGACTCTTCTGTCACACTGAAATTTTCCTGTAATAGAAATGGTAATTTTTATAGAACATAAAACAAAAATAAACTCTCTTCACCCCTTAAAGGGAATTTGTCAGCAGATTTTTGCTATGAAAGCTGAGGACAGCATGCTTCAAGGGTTGTGTAAGGCTGCGTGCTGTTGTTTACTTAAACTAAAGGCTTTATCACTTTGTGATTACCATTACAGGACTACTTTGTCATAGGCATTATTTCAAAAATAAAAACCCCGGAGTCAGGGCAAATGCAAACCAAATGGAACAACTTTGTTTAAGCCATCACAAAGCTGGTTTAAAAACAGCAGACATGCAAAAATCTGAACACAACACAGGTAAACCCACAAGATGAATAAGGTATCCTGCACAGACAATATATTCTCAACTGGAAACAACCTAGTCACAATAGTAAGTCACACTGGGGTATATCTACACCCACATCATTAGTGGATCACTCCAGTGCAGAGATACCTGATGCAATGCACCACCGCAGCAAGTAGCTCATCAAAGGGTTACGTTTTTTAACCTGTCTGTGACTGCCTCTAACACGTGTTTCGCATTAGCTTCATCTGAGGGCTCATACTTTATTCATCTTGTGGGTTTACCTGTATTGTGTTCCGATTTGTAATGTCTGCTGTTTTTTAACAGGCTTTGTTTAAATAAAGTTGTTTCATTTGGTTTGCATTTGGTCTGACTCCGGGTTTTTCTTTTGGAAATATTGTGTATTGGAGGGTCATCTATTGTTATATAAGTCGTATATGAAATTTTGTCATAGGCATGTAGTCTGACACAGCCCCTGCTGTGATTGACACCTCACTGTCTATGTAAATTTCTATTGAGAACCTGGTGTGGGCGGGGCAGCTCCTCCAGCTCTGCTGTGTCTGTTAAACTAAATTATTTGATTTTGTGAGCACGGCTTCAGCCAGTAATCTATGTGATACATCGTTGGATTTAGGGTTACTTTGCTTACATTATTTGTTGTCAAATGAGGTAATAAAAAGACTGCTGACAGATTCCCTTAAACCCACTTGACAACTTTCCATTTTTGCACGTTTGTTTTTTCTTTCCCTTATTTGAAGAGCCATAACTTTTTTATTTTTTTGTCCAGATATGTGTACGAGGACTTGTTTATTGTGGGACAAGTTGTTGTTTTGATTGACACCATTTATTTTACCATACAATATATTAAAAAAAGGGGGGGGCAGGGGACCCAAGTGCGGTGAAATGAACAAAGGCAAATCCAGCACTGTTTTTTATGGGGGTTTCTGTTACAAGCAGACGTTGGTTGTGGAACACAGTCAGGCATCTGCCTGATTTGGTGCGTGCTAACATTACCAGTTTTCAGCAAGTGCTGTCAAAAAAGTGTCTAAAACAGGGCTATTGGTTTGTAAGTTTTTTGCAAAAAATATACTATAAGCTGCCTCACCTCGTCACGGTTGCCCAGACAGAGAGCGGGAGGTGCTCCACCCCTCCCATATGAGTAGTTCACACATAAGCTAGCTTCAAAGGTAAGTCCACAGAGCATGGAGTCCTGGCTGACACCTGTATAGAGGTATGTTCACACACAAGCAGGTTTTAAATGCATACATCAGTTAGGGACTGCCTCTGTCTGGGCAACTGTGACGAGGTGAGGCAGCTTATAGTATATTTTTTGCAAAAAACGTACAAACCAATAGCCCTGTTTTTGACACTTTTTTTGACAGCACTTGCTGAAAACTGGAAATTTTATTATAACAGAGTGCTTTTTGTGTGACTCGTGCAGATTTTTGTACTTTGTCTTGTTTGGTGGTGAATGAATGCGGTTATTAATCGCATTCATCAGTGTGCACGACTTATAATTGTCGGTTGAACCTAACATTGTATATACCAATAAATCCACAGTCAGTAAAGGGTTAAAGGGAATGCATCATCAATGAATGACTATTAGGGTACGGACACACTGGCGTGAAAGTCGGACGACTGCAATGCGAGTTTTTCTCGCATTGCAGTTGGACCAATGTTATTCAATGTCCGAGAGCACATTTGCGAGTGTCGGGCGTTTTTTCTCGTCCACTTCACAGACAAGACAGCAGTCGCAACATGCTGCGACAGTATGCGATTCCCACGTGAGACTCACCAATGCAAGTCTATGGGTTCGACAAAATCACGGACCGCACAGGGACAGCGTAGTGAGAGCGATTTTAACATGGTGTTTCTTGCTGGAAAAAGAATAGACAGGATAGATAAGATAGAACAGGTAGATCGGGTTCACCTGTCTCCCACTGCTACTTCCAGAGCCGCCTATTAAGCTAAATACATATTCACTGCACTGTCAGACAAACAGCCAATCAGAGAAGCTCACACTGTTTGAGAGCCTCTGTGACTGGCTGTTGTAGTCAGAGTGTATTTCCTCAATCTAGAGACAGTGATTCTGCTTGTTTGCCATACACATTAGTGTAGGGCAACCAACCTGCATTATAGGGTGTGAAATAAATAAATATAAAAAAAAAATATATATGGGGCTTCGCAGCAATTTTAAGTCTAGCTTGATGAAAGCAGACAGCTGTGAGTTGCCACCCTCAGCTGCCTAATTTTCCCTTAGTAAAATAGGTCGCTGCTTGGTGTACATGTACTGAGGCTTACACACCTCGGTACGGCACCGGCATAAATGCCCACCGAATCGCTCTCCCCACACCTTGCGATGCCGGCTCCTGCAGCCCCCTGGTGCCATCCGACCACCCCCTGTCCCCCGCTGCACAGGCAGCAGGCATGGGGGACTGGGAGTGATCGAATGGAACCAGGGGGTTGGCTCCTGCATCGCAAGGTGCGGGGAGTGATCAACGGGCATTTATGCTGGCACCGTACTGAGGTGTCTAAGTCTCAGTACATGTACGCTGTGGCGCCCCGCAACGAGTGCGTCACAGGAGGGTATTGCAGCCACAAATGCAGCTGCAATATCCTCTGACTCAGCAATGACCTGGTTAATTTAGAAATCCAACCCAACATGCAAACACCTAGAATAGAGGGCCAATCCTAGGTCCTGGTGGGCGGAGTGTTAGGGTAGTACAGGAGAACACACAATGGTCTAGATAGTTGAAGAAGAAGTCTAGAACCTGACGAGAGCAGACTAGAGCTTGGAGAGGAGCGGGGGCTCCGCACCCCGTGCGGGCCCCTGGGCCGTCACCGGTCGGGTGTCAGCACCTGAGGCCTTAACCACCGGGATTGGGCATATCTACACGGGTTCCCAAAAGACTCCCGTGCCCACAACTCACAGCCGGTTCACTGGTACCGAAGCTGGCAGCAGTTCACCTCTGCCACGCGAACCAGAAGAGTGGAGGATCAGCTTTATAGGAGCACCCCACCACCAGCCAGTTTCCAGTCGTCTAACCAGCGGTGTACCCACTGAGGGATCCAAGGCTCCCCAAAACATCCAGAACGTACATCATGGATAGGGCATTGAAGCAGCCTCCCCGTACCCGACCTGGTATTCCTGGGCGACGCTGGCAAGAAGGAACTAAGTAGGTAGAATGGAGGAACACTACGGATTTCTAAGGGACACCATCACTGCTGAGTCCACCCGGTCTACTACTCAACCACTGTATACCATGTTTGCCTGCTGGTTACAGTAAAGACCGTTATAGAGACTGTCTGTGTCCGTGATTCCTTATGAACTGTCCGTCATTAACTAAAAGGTAACCGCAGCTGCCGCACAACATCTTGAGCAGCTCCAGCCCCCGGGGATCACCGCTCAGCCTCTGGGGAGCGTAACATCTTGCTGCTGTCCATCCCCCGGGGGTCCCGCAGCGTCGGTAGCCCTTACCGAACTACTCATAGGTGGCGTCACGAAGAAAACAAATTAAAACCCCTTAATCTGTTCCCGTAAGACGTCTTCACTTTTGATCTGCACTACACCGGGCCCCACTACCGGCAGGCGCGGTCCACCCGTGACAAGGAAGGAGAAGAATCGCCTGTCTAAACCGGAGTCAGCCGGCCGCGGTGAGTCAGAAAATGGCGTCACGAACAGGATACGAGCAGGCCCGTTACCCAACGGGTATATTGTGCTTAAACTGGACTTTATTGTCTACAATTGGACTTTGTTCGTCCCTAAAAGAACTTTCCCGCCTTTTCACCATTGGGTCAAGATGGCGCCCAAGATGGCGTTCCCGCCACAAGAAGCCGCCACGTGAAGCCCAGGAGTGAGTCAACCCCCCCCTCATCGTGGGAGGGCTAAAGACAAAAGGCGCCAAACTCTTTGTCCGCCCTGATTGCTCGAATCAACCATGGGGGCGGACCCCAAAGACTTTTCCCACGATTGGACTATGAAAGCCCAGAGGAAATGGGAGTGTCATAGATAGACACACCGACAGAGAGAGAAGACCTTCTTCACCAGCTCTACCAGAACGTCTTACCGGTTGAACGGGTGTGGTTTGCCTCCAAGAAGAGAATGGCCAGCACGAGACTCCAAGACCTAATACGGGAGGTCGAGGCGGAGGCTAGAGCAGCCATAGGCCAACCGGGTCCGGATCCTGCCCTTACTATAGACGGCAGCCCCGACTTCTGGCTAGAGGCTCTACAAGACCTCCGGGTGCGACTACTTGAGACTGTGGAGTGGACGATTCGCAGCTGGAGCGCGACCCTAGGCAGAAGACTCCATCATGCGATGCAGCAGAGCCGACCGGGTACAGCTTCTCCAAACCCAGACGACATCGCCAGCTTTTCCACCACCTCACCGTCGCCCACCACCTGTCCAGCTTCGTCACCGGAGCCCATAGACTGTGTCATTCCTGTGAGGACCACAACTCGACCCGTTCCAGCGGACGATACCGCAGCCGATCCCGTTCCAGAGCCGGAGCTTCCAACACGCTCCCACGAAGAAGCCGATCTCTACCTGGTTCCACCTGCGAAACCCGCGACTGGTTTCCACACTACCGAGACTGTCGCCTGTTTCTCCCTTGAACCGGAGGCCTCCTCTGCAACTACAGAGGCCTACCGGGTGACCGGGATTGAAACACCACTTCCCGCTGCTGCAGAAGAAGAGGCAGGCAGCCTGGAAGTCCTGCACAACGACCCCGAGGAGAACCTTGCAGCACAGCCATCCACCGATCCAGAGGATTCCATCCCATCATCTTCGCCAGCCGAGCAGCCCGACGTAGTCATCGAGGAGGTCGAGGAGGATGACGAGGAGATCTACAGTTCACCTGAGGATCTCTACACCGGGTTCGCCTGGGGAGACACAAGGAAACCTTCTGCCGGGCGATCAGCTCGGGTGCACTGGTCGGGTGCCGCCGCAACAGTATCTTCTCCGGTTCCGTTGAACCGGGCTCCACTCCAGACTGCCCACCAAGCTCGAGCGGTTCAACAACCAGCACGCCGTAGTGACTTTATCCACACGCCGCATCACTCCGACGAAGAGGTACGTCGTATCCGGAGAGACGAGTGGCACACTCGACTGCAAGCCAACATGCAGGCTCGTGCCGAGGCCCGCCGCCAATCTCCATTGCCTGAACAATTCCGTAAAACCGGGTGGGTAAGCACATTTAACTTGTCCACCGGGTGGGGATTCGTATGGGAGGAGGGTGCGAGTACTGAAGTGTTTGTGGGGCGCCGTGATGTGGAATCGCACCTACCGCGAGGCCATCCAAGCCGAGACTTGTATAGAGGGGACATAGTAACCTATGAGCGCCATATATGCCGTGATGGGTGGTTCGCTATACGAGTCCGGAACACTGCCCTCCATAAGTGACTGTTGTTGTTTGAACTTTGCTATTAAACGAGACTTCTTCCTGTTTGCACCGTAACACCGCGACTTGGCGGCTACAGCCTGAACTTTTATTCCAAGGACAGCCGACCGCCCGCCGAGTCCGCGCAACGTGTTAACCTGTTTATCTACCTCACTTTTATGCATATATGACTTGTCATTAATAAAAGTGTATTACCTGTTGTAAAATATAAAATATAAAAACCTCTGTAATGTGAGTAGTGAGACGCTTGGGGACAAGCGTATTCAACCAAGGGGGAGTGTGGCGCCCCGCAACGAGTGCGTCACAGGAGGGTATTGCAGCCACAAATGCAGCCGCAATATCCTCTGACTCAGCAATGACCTGGTTAATTTAGAAATCCAACCCAACATGCAAACACCTAGAATAGAGGGCCAATCCTAGGTCCTGTTGGGCGGAGTGTTAGGGTAGTGCAGGAGAACACACAATGGTCTAGATAGTTGAAGAAGAAGTCTAGAACCTGACGAGAGCAGACTAGAGCTTGGAGAGGAGCGGGGGCTCCGCACCCCGTGCGGGCCCCTGGGCCGTCACCGGTCGGGTGTCAGCACCTGAGGCCTTAACCACCGGGATTGGGCATATCTACACGGGTTCCCAAAAGACTCCCGTGCCCACAACTCACAGCCGGTTCACTGGTACCGAAGCTGGCAGCAGTTCACCTCTGCCACGCGAACCAGAAGAGTGGAGGATCAGCTTTATAGGAGCACCCCACCACCAGCCAGTTTCCAGTCGTCTAACCAGCGGTGTACCCACTGAGGGATCCAAGGCTCCCCAAAACATCCAGAACGTACATCATGGATAGGGCATTGAAGCAGCCTCCCCGTACCCGACCTGGTATTCCTGGGCGACGCTGGCAAGAAGGAACTAAGTAGGTAGAATGGAGGAACACTACGGATTTCTAAGGGACACCATCACTGCTGAGTCCACCCGGTCTACTACTCAACCACTGTATACCATGTTTGCCTGCTGGTTACAGTAAAGACCGTAATAGAGACTGTCTGTATCCGTGATTCCTTATGAACTGTCCGTCATTAACTAAAAGGTAACCGCAGCTGCCGCACAACATCTTGAGCAGCTCCAGCCCCCGGGGATCACCGCTCAGCCTGTGGGGAGCGTAACATCTTGCTGCTGTCCATCCCCCGGGGGTCCCGCAGCGTCGGTAGCCCTTACCGAACTACTCATAGGTGGCGTCACGAAGAAAACAAATTAAAACCCCTTAATCTGTTCCCGTAAGACGTCTTCACTTTTGATCTGCACTACACCGGGCCCCACTACCGGCAGGCGCAGTCCACCCGTGACAAGGAAGGAGAAGAATCGCCTGTCTAAACCGGAGTCAGCCGGCCGCGGTGAGTCATACGCCAAGCAGCGGCCAATCAGACGCGAGCAGCCACCGGCATCTGATCAGCCGCTGCTTGTCGTATATGTACTGAGGCTTAGACACCTCAGTACGGCGCCGGCATAAACAATGCCACCCGCCGATCACTCCCCAGTCGCAGCAGCTGTGTGTGTCAGTGTGTGTGTGTGTATGTGAGTGTGAGTATGTGAGTGAGTGTATGTATGCGTGTGTGAATGAGTGTGTATTTGAGTGAATGTGTATGTATGACTGAGTGTGTATGTGAGTGAGTGTGTATGTGAGTGAGTGTGTATGTGCGTGTGTGTGTATGTGAGTGTGTGTGTATGTGAGTGTGTGTGTATGTGAGTGTGTGTGTATGTGAGTGAGTGTGTGTGTATGTGAGTGAGTGTGTATATGAGTGTGTATGTGAGTGTGTGTGTGTATGTGAGTGTGTATGTGAGTGAGTGTGTATGTGTGTGTGTGTGTATGTGAGTGAGTGTGTATGTGCGTGTGTGTGTATGTGAGTGTGTGTGTATGTGAGTGTGTGTGTATGTGAGTGTGTGTGTATGTGAGTGAGTGTGTGTGTATGTGAGTGAGTGTGTATATGAGTGTGTATGTGAGTGTGTGTGTGTATGTGAGTGTGTATGTGAGTGAGTGTGTATGTGTGTGTGTGTGTGTATGTGAGTGAGTGTGTATGTGAGTGTGTGTGTATGTGAGTGTGTGTGTATGTGAGTGTGTATGTGAGTGAGTGTGTGTGTATGTGAGTGAGTGTATGTGTGTGATGGGGCTGAATGGTGGGGGTGTCCGCTAACAATTGGAGCTAATTTTCCAAACTGTTAGCAGACACCATTTTGCATATGGAGAGCCCCTGTGTGCCTAAACATTGGAGCTCCCCCACAAGTGACCCCATTTTGGAAACTAGACCCCGCAAGGAATGTATCTAGATGCATAGTGAGCACTTTGAACATACAGGTGCTTCACAAATTGATCCGTAAAAATTAAAAAGTACTTTTATTTACAAAAAAATTTTTTAGCCTTCATTTTTTCATTTTCACATGGGCAACAGGATAAAATGGATCCTAACATTTGTTGTGCAATTTTTCCTGAGTACACCGATACCTCATATGAGGTCATAAACCACTGTTTGGGCGCACGGCAGGGCTCAGAAGGGAAGGTGCGCCATTTGACTTTATTTAATTTTTTTAACCAAATAAATTTTTCTTGTAAAAAGATTTTCCAATACGATAAACAAAGCACATATCGTTTAACAAAGGATATGTCATTAAATATTATACTCGCCTACCCTTACCACCCCCCTCCCTTTCCATGTTGAGTCAACGATTAAACATTCTTTACTGTTTGGTACTGTCGTCTAGGCTACTGCCAACCATGTAGACCATATATTGTCAAACATCTTCTCCTATATATATTTTCTTCGAAACATATTATATATTGTAATCTTCCAAGAAATTCTCTCCTGGACGGGGGCTTCTCTTCTATCCATGGTTGTGCAATTAATTTACGAGTCACATATAATATTCTCGCTATCGCCATCTTATGAATATTTGTGACATTAATTCCTTCCACATATCCAAGTGTTGAGCCCAGGCTTTGGGGTACTTGGATGTCAGGCTGCTAGGATTAACGCTCCTGTTGTCATGGGGAGTGGTGGCCGCGCCTGTCCCTGTGTCCTGGGCCTATCTTCCAAAAAAGGGGTAATATGTACAGGGGATTATATACAGTGTTGTCATGACGCCACCTGCAGTTTCTGGTGAGATGCCACCAGCGCCGCCAGTCTGCCGGAGGTAGATGGTACTTTGGCAAGTTGGTGAAGTCCTCCACAGGTAGGACTGAACCTCCGGGACCGTGTTCCTGGATGGAAACAAGTTCATTTAAAGGAAAACAGGCAGAGTCAAAAGTCACTTTTCCTCCGGGTACTTTACTGTCATCTGCATTAGTCGCATACAAAAGTACAGTTCAGCACTCCTGATGGTATGAGGACAGGTAGCTTAACGGGTGGCTGCAGGCAGATCCTAGGTGGTATGGTGGACCCTTGGTGTAACTGCTTGCTCTATCCCCTTCTGTTCCTTTCCTGCTTCCCAGTGGTGGTGTGAAGCCTGGTGACTTGAAGCCAACCTGACCTCCTTCCTTCTCTCACCCTTGCCGCCATCGAGTAACCCTCTGCTGGCTGGCCGCTCGTTCCTTTGGCGGTGCCTGGTACCCTCTTTCGGTTTGCTCAGGCGCCCGGGAGAATTGTAGACTGCACGGGACTCCGGATTCCCTGTGGTCCTAAAGTATCCCACAGGTGCGGGCTCTGATGCCCGGTAAGCTGTCTGACATAAACTTTCTCAAGTTCCTCACTCCCTTCAGGCTGTCTGCGCCTGGAGAAGCTTTCTTTCTTAAGCCCTTTCTTCTTCCTCCATCTCTCCTGGTCCCTCAGTCGAGAAACCTTACGCTCCAAAAACCCTCTGAGCTCTCTCTCCTTACTCCCCCTAGAGGTCATTTTATTCCCTCCCGGGTAACCTCCCACCGTGTAAACTAGTGTAGAAGTGTTGGTTAATGGGTGCCACCCACCATTCTAGAATCCACTTGCAGCTGGAGCATCTGCACCTCTTTTACAGGTGCAGAACCCCTCTGTCAACAAGCACACAGAAGGGGGAGCCCAGGTCAAAATTTTGGCCCATTGGACTGCAGTTACGCCACTGCTCACAGGTGCTGTACACTGTGCCGCCTTCCTGAATTTGTCTACTGCTGGAACCGACCCTGACTGTATCGTAATATTAATTACTCATTATCCAATAATACCATATGATGGTATTATTACTGATATTATATAGGTCACTCTGTAGTCAGCTGGTCACTATATAACGGCATTTTATAGCTACCATTTGGTGGTAATATTTGGTAACATTGTGGATGTGGCACCCCTACAGTTCGGTTGCCACAGGAACACCTGGTCCAGGGAGGGATTTCCACATCAGGTAAACTTACACATGCAACACCTTCCATCCTGGACCTGAATGGGGAGCTCTACTTGCCGACTTCAGGCAAGGTCCACTATAAATTCAGGCCCGGGGGTGGAGTTAGGCAATTCAGTATGAAGCAGTACTGAGGAAGACACCTGGTGAACGGAGCAGCGCTAAGCCCGTACCAGAGGTAAGCCTAGCCAGTGTGAGGGACCCAATAGTCGGAGGCAAGGTGAGACGGACAGGGGGCAGAGGAACCATACCAGTTCACCCCAAAGAAACAGGAGAAGTAACCTGGACACCGAGGTCCGAGTCTGCTGGGGTTTAGATAGCCCAGGAGAGAAGACCGGAGGGCCAGGAAGACTTCAATCTCATGGCGCAGCACTTGTGGCACAGCCATCAACAGAGCCAGGGACCGCAGAGGATTTAGCAATGCCCAGAAGAAGGTTCTCATTGCCTGCTGTACAAGTGAGAGACACAGGAGAGGTCAGGGCCAGGTTTCAGACAGGCCAGGACTACAGAACACTCACACAGTAACTAGGAAGCCTCATAACTCATCAGGTGTGGAAATCCTGAACTGCCACCCGACCACCTGGACTGTACCCTGGACGATACCTTGCAATACCATCAGTAAAAGGTGTGGAAACAAAGCCCCAGTGTGTGTGTCTGTTATTGGGCCCCTGATCCTGCCCTCATCATAAACGGTATGCCAGCATCTCCACCTGATGAGCTGCCTTCCCCTGCAGCACAAGAGACAAGGCTGTGTGGAGAGCTGCCTCCCTGTGTAAATCCCTATTCATCCACAACTGCCCCGGGGATCCCGCTCCACCTACGGGGAGCGTCACCAACTTGCTGATCCACCATCACTCCGGAGGTCTGTACCGCAGCGCCGGTAACATTACCGTAACCGTAGGTGGTGTCACAAACTCTTTCTATTTTTATTTTTCCCCTTTTTCAGCGACCACCAGGGCCACAGGCCCGGGCACAGGCCGCCTGTGACATCCCAGTAAATCAACGCCTCAAACCGGGTACCCCACTGCCCTGTGGCGGATCATGGACAGTGGAAGCATGATTTGGTTTTTGTGTGAATATACTAAAAGACTGAAACTAACACAACTAATAGTTATGAAAGGTTGGGGAAACTTTGTTTCTTCTCTGTAGATTAGAAAATATTCGGTAGGTCTTATTGAGGGAATTTAACTTATATTTATTTTTTTTAACTAAAATAACTTTGAATCACTGTCATCAATCCTGGAGAATAATTTTGTTATCATCTCATCAAAATGTATCTCTCACCGCTATACACTGCCCAAGCTTTTCTTCATTAGGTGATTTACTGATCTTAAAGGAATAATACATTTTCTCACCTTTGTAGACTCCTTTGGGTGTTGTCATCAATAAAGCTCTAGTTTTATGCTAAAATAGAGATAAGGTTATTGCATCCTATTATAGATAGATAAGACAGACAGACAGAACAATATAATATATGCCATTCATGTAGGGTGTATTTTCACCTATTAATGGTTTTAGCTTACAAAAACTGATGTAAAAAACTGACCAAAAACTGAACATGCGACTGTGGCGTAAAGCATAGGGTCAGTGCAGCAGCCTTCGCCATGAATTAGACAGGGGGTAGATTTACAGTATCGGTCTGGAGGAGCTGCGTGTTGGACGCAGCTCTTCCGGACCTAAGGGAACCCACTGGTGGCCGCAGGGAGACTGCGTTCACCCGATGGTAGCCGCTTCTGAAATGAACATGCGGAAGAGGAGCGGACACACGCAACGCAGCTGTCAAAACGCTGCGGTCGGGAGCAGCACAGTGGGCATGGGATTCTAGAAATCCCATCCACTATGCTGCTGCTGTACTACGCAGCGTTTCGGATGCAGCAGCAAATACAAAACACTGCGTATCCTTTTTGTGAGTATTCAGCCTTACATTTCTTTTGACAGTGCAGCTAAACTGGAATTTGAGTTACTGATTATAACCATGTCCTAACAAAACTGAGCTAAACATTAGGTAAGAATGAGTCATGCATAGGGGAAAATCCTTAAAGGGGTTTTCCCACCAACAAAGTTATTTTACAGTTCATATTAATCAATATATCCTGGAATAATAATAATTTCCACAATTGAATGTGTTTAAAAAATGTTCCTGTGCTGAGATAATATTATATACGGTATGTATTCAAAGGAAAAAATGAACTGGGCACTATCAGTGTAAATGGGCCGATTCCTCCTATTCGGCTGACTGGCAGTCACAGACTCCTAGGCAGTGCTCACTTCAGTGCAGTATATTTATAATGATAAAATAGAAAAAAGACCAGCGGCACTCACCGGAGACGATCTTGCACTTTTATTTAAAGTTCCATGTGATCCAATACATCAACAAAGAACAAGTGCGGTGGGGGGTGGGAGGTGCATGGACGTCGATCGACAGCCTGCCGTTTTGCGGCTAGTAGCCGCTTCTACAAGTACCTGGACCTGTAGAAGCAGCTACTAGCCGCGAAACGGCAGGCTGTCGTCCGACGTCCATGCACCTCCCTCCCCCACCGCACTTGTTCTTTGTTGATGTATTGGATCACATGGAACTTTAAATAAAAGTGCAAGATCGTCTCCAGTGAGTGCCGCTGGTCTTTTTTCTATTTTATCATTATAAATATTATATATGTGTCCCTGCTATGTACTGTGTAATGGATGTGTCTGACCGTACAGGGACATGGTCTGATCATACCACATCTCCTGTGCTGAGATAATCTTATATATGTGTCCGCTCATTATCCTCATGTAATATGCACTGCACCCGCTGTCCATCACCTCGGTGCTGAAACCACACTGAGATATGGACAGGGAAGCATATTACATGTGCCTGCACTCACCCCCCCATCCTGGATATGGCCCCATCACTTTGTATGGCCCCCCGTGCTGCATGCACATACTAAAAAGACAAATGCATTGAACTTACCTCTCCAGCGGTGTCCTCCAATGATCCCTTCTTTCTGCATTTCCTGAGTCCCAGGGAAGCCGATGATGTGATCAGCACAGCAGAGTGACATCATCACTGCGCGCCCCAATCATATGATTGGCTTCCCCAGGGACGCAGGAGGACTCACGAAGTGCGGCAAGCAGGGAGCAATGGAGAACAGTGCCAGAGAGGTAAGTTCAATGCGTTTGTTATTTTTATTGTGTTTGTTATTTTAGTGTGGGCAGCAGCATGGGGGGCCATACACAGTGTTGGGGCTATATCCAACATAGGGTGATAGCATATCCAGCACAGGGGGATGTGTGCCAGCACATGGGGATGTGCTGGCACAGGGGGGCTATGTGCCAGCACAAGGGTGCTATATCCAATACAAAGGGGCCACATTGAGGATGGGGGGCTATATCCCAGGATGGGGGACCATGTACCAGATTTTAGTGTACTTGTTCTTGTCTCCCTCATCCTCATGTAAAGCGCCATGGAATCTAATGGCGCTATATAAATAAATAATAATAATAATAATAATTATATATATATATATATATATATATATATACACACATATGATTTGTTAGACGGACACTGGCATTATAAGATGGACCCCATTTAACATTAAAAAAAATATTTTTCTCTTTACCTTCACCAAATTTGGGGGTGCGTCTTATAATTCAGTGTGTCTTATAAAGCGAAAAATACGGTGTGTGTGCCTGCTATGTACTGTGTAATGGATGTGTCTGACTGTACAGTTACATGGTCTGATCATACCACATCTCATGTGCTGAGATAATCTTATATATGTGTCCCTCCTATGTACTGTGTAATGGATGTGTCTGATCGTACAGGGACATGGTCTGATCATACCACATCTCATGTGCTGAGATAATCTTATATATGTGCCCTTGCTATGTACTGTGTAATAGATGTGTCTGACCGTACAGGGACATGGTCTGATTATACCACATCTCCTGTGCTCAGATAATCTTATATGTGTGTCCCTGCTATGTACTGTGTAATGGATGTGTCTGACCGTACAGGGACATGATCTGATCATACCACATCTCCTGTGCTGAGATAATCTTATATATGTGTCCCTGCTATGTACTGTGTAATGGATGTGTCTGAGCGTATAGGGACATAGTCTGATCATACCACATCTCCTGTGCTGAGATAATCTTATATATGTGTCCCTGCTATGTACTGTGTAATGGATGTGTCTGACCGTACAGGGACATGGTCTGATCATACCACATCTCCTGTGCTGAGATAATCTTATATATGTGTCCCTGCTATGTTTATGTACCCCAGGTCTAGAGGGTACAGGATCCTCCATCACTGACCACCCTTAATGGCTTACTGATAATATAAAACTAATTTCCTCACCGTGACAGATCCTCTTCTAGTTACACTTTTACTGTTCATCTCCAGGATGTCCGTGTAGAATCTCTTGGCATTGAGAAAGAAAAGTGGAGACCCAAGAGAGATAATTTTTAGTTCCTGGAAGAATTATAAAAAAAGATAGTTTAGAACTCCATTCACTCACATCAATCTCTGTAATGAGTGCTCAGCGCTGGACCAAGGAGTGCTAACTTGGCCAAAATGTTATTTGTAACCAATTCTTTTTAATCATTGTGGTTCATATCAATACATTTTTCCTCAGGCGAGATCACTAGAGATGAGCGGACTTGTGGAAATTCGGGTTCTGCGGATCCCATTGGACTTTACACAAACCTCATTGGAAGTTATTGATTGGGTAGTTCTGCTCTCCGCCTTCATACAGCCATAAACAAAGCACTTCTGAAGGAGGGAAGGGTTTTGCCTTCTTTGTTTGTACACTACCCCCAGTGCAACCATTCATACACTGCAAGTGGCTTGCGCTGGGCAGAGCACCGAGTGTACCTAAGCACTGAGTGTACCCAAGCACAGCGATGCTCACTCTAGTGGTTTGCATACATAAAGCAACCAAACTACAAACACAAACACTGATTTTTTTTGTAAGGTCTGAGTTCAGCATGACACCGAACCTTAAAGTTGCGGTCTGCTCATCTCTAGAGATTAGTAATTAGTCACTTGGCTGCCCATAATGAGAATTTAATCAAATAGTGCATAAATGTTACCCTTATGCCATTATGTATGTTAGGGCTGGCTTCAACTTGTGTATAAAACAGACTAACGCAATGCAAAAAAAAATCTCCTAACAATCAGACATGTTATTCAATGACTAGTGCTAATCCGAGAGATTTCCTCCACTGTAATCAAGCTGAGGAAACAATCGCAGCATGCTGTGTATGACCGTGTGTACCAGATGAGACTCACCAATACAAAACTATGGGTGTGACAAAAAAAAACAGACTCCACACGGACCATCCATATGCCGTTTTTTAAGGATAGATTACCATTCTGTAGCATAGCATACTGTAAATGGTTGTACAATCATAGCTGCTGAGAAAAAATAGAATTAGTCCTTACCGGTAATTTGTTTCCTGGAGCCTTCCACGACAGCATTGGAGGAGGTCTCCATGCCCTATGTGTGGACAGGAACACAGAGAGGTTATAAACTTCTCCCACCGCAAACCACCAGTGTTTACCAAGATCACCTAGAAAAATGGTCACCCGACAGTTCCATGGAAATCCAAAGAACTACGTAGAGAGGGAAATTCATGCTGTCGTGGAAGTCTCCGAGAAAACAAATTACTGGTCATGACTAATTCTATTTTCTTGAAAACGCCTTCCATGACAACACTGGAGGAATGCCAACAATATTTCATTAGAGGAGACAATAGCTTGGAGGACTTTCCTACCAAAGGTTAAATCCCTACTAGATGATAAGTCTAATCTATAGTGTTTGAAGAACATATGAAGGGAAGATCATGTAGCTGCCCTGCAAATCTGCCCCGAAGAAGCGCCTATTCTTTCAGCCCAGGAGGCTGGTGTAGATCTAGTCGAGTGCGCTTTCAGACCAACCGGTGGAGTTAGTTTCTGGTTGATGTAGGCTTCGCTGATTGCCTTCTTAATCCTGTTCGCGATAGTGGACTTGGCAGCCTTCCTTACTCTGTTACGTCCTGAATGTTGGACAATAAGATTCTGGTCCAACCTCCAAGACCCCGTCTGTTAAAGGTAGTGTAGGAGTATTCTCTGAACGTCTAAGGAGTGGAACTCTGTTTCTCTAGAATTAGCTGGATTCTGACAGAAGGAAGGAAGTATGACTTCTTGAGAGTAATGGAAATTCGAAACAACTTTCAGGAGAAATGAGGGATGCAGGTGAAGCGTAATCCTATCCTCAGTTACCTTCATGTAGGGTTCTCTAATAGAGAGAGCTTGAAGTTCTCCCACTCTTCGAGCCGAAGTAATGGGCAAAAGGAAAGCAGTCTTATGGGAGAGAAACTATAACCTGCTAGAATCACATTGAAGAAAGAGGCACTCACCAGGTGATAGTTGTTCCTCAATGGACGACTTTTGGAGCCAAGACCAGCCGAAGGATCAGTTGATCCGAAACGGTGCCGTCGTCTGCACCTCCGACACCCCCTCCCCAGCACCCTGTACTCTAGTGCTGATTAAAGTCATCCATTGAGGAACAACTATCACCGGGTGAGTGCCTCTTTCTTCAATGTGATTTTACCTCTTAGGCTGTTACAAGACTGTGCACCCCCGGTTCTGCTGCAGTTGACACTGCTGATACCGCTACCTTGGATCCTAAGTGATCGGTGCCCCATTATTCTGCCTCTTAAATATAACGTGCTAGAGCATAAGAGGAGGACGAAATGAACGCTTCCTGGACTGCTTATGTTCAGGAAGGGTTTCCTTTTTGTCTGAGGCCTTTTCAAGGAAATCATCCAGAGCCGGCCCGAATACGTACTTCCCCTGGAAGTGGATGGAGCAGAGCTTCACCTTAGAGGCGACGTCTCCATTCCACATTTTAAGCTACATAGTGCGCCTGGCAGTTTTAGACAGTACTGCTGCCCTGGCCCGATCCGAACTGATTCAACGAGGCATCCGCCAAGAAACCTGTGGCTTTTTGCAGAAGGGGAATGGAATCGAGGAGCTCTTCTTTAGATGTGCACTGAGACACATGTTCCTCTAGTTGGTCTATCCACTTGAACAGAGATCTGTCCACACAAATTGAAGATATGTTAACTTTGAGGGAGGCAGAAGAGGTTTCCCATGACTTTTTAAGGACACTTTCCATCTTACGGTCTAGGGGGTCCTTATAATAATAATAATAATAATAATGCTTTATTTATATAGCGCCAACATATTCCGCAGCGCTTTACAATGTAGGGTTAGAGTACAGAAAATATAATACAGTAAGTAATTACAGTAGAGAACAAATATAGTACAATAATTGGATACAAAACAATAGGCATAGAATCAATGTAAAAAAGAAAATACAATAAATAAAGCAAGAAATGAAGGTGACCCTGCTCAAAAGAGCTTACAATCTAAAACGGGATAGAGGTTGCACAAGGTACAGGGGCTTATTGCACTGATGGTCCAGGCATCTTGAGGAAATGGGGCATAGGACTAAGCTCACATGGATGGTTATTATACAATCTGTGTAGACCTTTTTGGTTTGGTGGAGTTTGTAGAGGAGTAATGTCCAGAGGGATAGCCCATTCACTGTCTACAGTACAATGGACTTCTATTAGGGAGTATGATAGGCCGCCTTAAAAAGATGCGTTTTTAGGGATCGCCTGAAGCCATGCAAGTTGTGGATAGTCCTGATTTCTTGGGGTAAAGCATTCCAGAGTTTTGGTGCAGCTCTGGAGAAGTCTTGGAGTCGGGAGTGGGAGGATCGGATTAGTACGGATGTTAGTCGAAGGTCATTTGAGGAACGTAGAGAGCGGGTGGGGTGATAGACAGAGATGAGGGAGGAGAGGTAGGGGGGTGCTGCACTGTGAAGAGTTTTGTGGGTGAGAACAAGCAATTTGAATTTGATCCTGTAGTATACGGGCAGCCAGTGCAATGACTGGCAGAGAGCAGAGGCATCTGAGTAACGATTGGCCAGGTGGGTGATCCTGGCTGCTGCATTAAGGATGGACTGGAGAGGAGAAAGTCTGGTGAGGGGGAGGCCACTTAATAGAGAATTGCAATAGTCAAGGCGGGAATGGATTAGGGCCACAGTGAGGGTTTTTGTTGTTTCCATGGTGAGAAAGGGGCGGACTCTAGAGATATTCTTCAGGTGTAAGCGACAGGAGCGGACAAGACATTGTGTGTGGGAGGAGAAGGAGAGATCGGTGTCAAACATAACACCCAGACAGCGAGCCTGCTGCATAGGCGTTATCGTGGTGCCGCAAACTGAGAGAGAGATGTCCGATTTAGGGAGGTTAGTGGATGGGGGAGCAGAAGAAGTTCAGTTTTGGAAAGGTTTAGTTTCAAATAGAGAGTGGACATGATATTGGAAACTGCAGCTAGACAGTCATTGGTGTTCTTTAATACCGCAGGGGTAAGGTCAGGGGCTGAAGTGTATAGTTGTGTGTCATCAGCATAAAGATGGTACTGAAAGCCAAATCTGCTGATGGTCTGTCCAATCGGGGCCGTGTAGAGAGAGAATAGGAGGGGGCCAAGGACTGAACCCTGAGGGACCCCAATAGTGAGGGGAAGAGGGGAAGAAGTGGAGCCAGCAAAAGATACACTGAAAGAGCGGTCAGAAAGATAGGAGGAGAGCCAGGAGAGAGCTGTGTCCTTTATGCCAATGGAATGCAGCATAGAGAGTAGAAGCTGATGGTCAACAGTGTCAAAAGCTGCAGAGAGATCAAGGAGAATAAGCAGAGAGTGGTTACCATTACGGGTCCTTCAACTGGGATGAATCTTCAAAAGGGAGCGAGGTCTTTTTTGCTACACTCGCCACCTGGATATTCACTTTAGGAATGTTCCTATCAAATTCTTCTCCTTCCAGAGGAAACCTATGTTTTATCTCAGAATAAGTAACTAGACGATTCTCCGGGGCAACCCACTTCTGGCGGATGAATTCTCGAATGACCCCATGTACTGGAAATCCAGCAAGCTTTTTGACCTAACACCCCTGAACATCTCATGTTGAACGGAACAGGGGACCACAGCCTCTTCTAGCCCCATGGTGCTTCTAATGGAGTCGAGCAACTCCTCCATGTTGTCTGAGGAGAAGTAATAACTCCCAGTCTCAGGTTTTTTGCTGGAGGGTAATGATTACTTTTCCTCAAAATCTTCTGAGCTACAGCCCGCGTCAGAGAAAACATCCTCCTCCTCCTGAATCTTCCTCTTTTTAGGGGGAGAGGGCCTGAAGGATGAAGTATAGTGAGGCAAGGCAGCAATGGATGTCTGGACCTCCTGTCTGACTGCTTGGACTTTCTGTCTGACCAATGACCTGAGCTCATCCAGCAGAGAGGGATTTTCCTCCTTGACTATGCTGTCTGTGCAAAGTTGGCACAGCTTCTTTTAATATGATGAGGGCAGTTTTTTGGCACAGACATCACACTTGCGGGATGGGATCTTATCCTTCTTAGTAGCGGGGGCCTTGTCTCCCTAAGTAAGGGGATATCCAGTGTAACTAGAAGGGGAGAACAACAAGTGTCAGCTCAAATGAGAGAGGCTAAGTTAACACCCTAGTGACCAGACCCCTGTAATACTCACTTTTAGCCAGGGACGCGCTGGGCTCTGCAGATGCAGGGATAGAAGACCTGTCCTCCATGATAGGAATAACCTTACCTGGTGGCGTCTTCTGGTGGGTTTATGTAGGTACGAAAAACCGTGCCCCCAGTGAGGAACATCCTGTTCCCTTCCCACTCCGGTCACCTGTGGGCTGAATGGGCGTGCAAAAAACGGTCTACTGACCCCAGGAAGCGCACAAATCACGTGCATTCCAGCGTGGAACACCTAAACCCGGCAGTGATTTGCGTCCTAATATGATGTCACTTCGGGGAGTGTGCGCCTCCTGGAGACCGCACCATTTGGAGGGGGAAGACGCCGGATAGCTGAAGCAGGCCTCCGGTGTATACAATACTCGGTCTGCTTTACCTCCACCGGAGGCGCAGGAAGACCGGGATAGTCCCAACATCGGAAGCAGCAAGGAAAGAGGAGGGGAGGACCCACGACCGACCACTGCTCGGCAACTACAAAAATAAAAGAAAATATCCAATACTGTTGCGCTTGCCAGACAGCACTGAACGACGTCTCCATGCACCAAGGGCGGACAGGAAAATACTGGTGGTTGGTAGTGGGGAGGGGCTTTTAACTTTTCTATGTTCCTGTTCCCCAATAGGGCGTGGACGACATCCTCCAATGCTGTTGTGGAAGGCGTATTTGAGAAAAAAGCATTGCCTACAGATACTAGGTGAGAAAAAAAATCACACACTCACATGGTATACAGAATACCACACTGATTTCACTCGTCTAAGGGCCTTTTCACATCAGCGAGTGAATCAACATTTGAATATTAATTTGTGCAACATTTTAAAACTCTGCCCATGGATGAATATAAAACTATGATAAATGCCTAAATGCGTTGTATTTGCATAAGGCCATTCATTTTAGTTTTGCATTTCGGGACAAACCTATTGGTATATACAGGTAGACCTCTAGCACATTGTTATGTCATAGTGATGTGTAATCAATATTTAGGCTCGGAACAATATTACATTGGCTTCATCTAAGGGCTCGCTCCCACTTGTGTATTGTGTATAAAAGATCAATCTAGTTTTCATCCAGGAGAGTAAGACCCCTTTCACATCAGCGGTAAGTGCTGATCGCGGCAGTTGCCGTGAAAAAAACGCATCTGCCGCATTTACCGCATAACGGCCGCACTTGCGGTTCACCTGTGGCAAGCCCCATGCAATATCTATGGAGCTTGAGGTAAGTGTGCGGCAAGTGTGGTTTCGGCACTTGCGGCAGATGCGGCCGCGAAAAAACCGCGGCTGGCCGCGTTTTTTTCGCGGCCGCATCTGCGGCAACTGCCGAAACCGCAACTATACCGCACTTGCTACACCTGCCGCAAGCCCCATAGACATTGCATGGGGCTTGCCGTAGGTGAACTGCAAGTGCGTCCGTTATGCGGTAAATGCGGCAGATGCGTTTTTTTCACCGCAACTGCCGCGATCAGCACTTACCGCTGATGTGAAAGGGGTCTTACTCTCCTGGATGAAAACTAGATTGATCTTTTATACACAATACACAAGTGGGAGCGAGCCCTTAGATGAAGCCAATGTAATATTGTTCCGAGCCTAAATATTGATTACACATCACTATGACATAACAATGTGCTAGAGGTCTACCTGTATATACCAATAGGTTTGTCCCGAAATGCAAAACTAAAATGAATGGCCTTATGCAAATACAACGCATTTAGGCATTTATCATAGTTTTATATTCATCCATGGGCAGAGTTTTAAAATGTTGCACAAATTAATATTCAAATGTTGATTCACTCATTGGGACCTGATAGTCACCCCCCCTGCAGGTCTGATAGTGATAACTAATACCTCAAGCCGATCCATGTACATTGTCCAGTATTTCTGTTTAGTCCAATTAATTTAAAGAGAATCTGTCACCAGGTTTGTGCCACCAAAACTGAGAGCAGTATAATATAGAGACAGAGACCCTCACTCCTATGATGTGTTACATACTGGGCTTCTTATTATAGTTTTGATAAAAATCTGTTTTATCAGCAGGAGATTATCATTAGATGACTAGTAAATCTGCTGTCATGTGGTCCTCCATATTCATGAGCTCTGAATAATCGTGCACACCACTGACTGACAGCTTTCTGCCTATGCACAGTATGCACAGAAAGCTGCTAATCAGTGATGTTGGTGGGGCTATACAGCACTTCGCAGAAAAAACAGTGATTTTATCATAACTACAGCAAGCAGCCTAGTAAGTGATACTTCACTGTAATTAGGATCTTACCCTACAGAGGTGGTCACCATCACTACCCCGTGTGGACAGGTGCAACACGAAGTGGAGGTGATGAAAACACTTCTTTATGATGTGATCCTGGAGAGGGATCTGCCTCTTTTCTGGACTGTAAGCAGGATGCAATCCAATGCTCTTCAGGTAAAGGACGGTCCGGGCCCTGAGCCTGAAGATCCCGAGTCTAGGATACCTGCCGTAAGGGTCACCAATATAGGGACAGAGTGTGAACCCAACAGGCCTTTCCTAGAGGTAATGGCTGGAGAGATCGAGACGGTCGAGCCGATCCCGGAGCTAGAGGTGTCTCCAAATAATTTCGGGACAGCCTAACTAACTTTAGTATCCTACGTTGGTCCATGCCCGAAGTAGGGTGACAGTAATAGATGGGGTGGTGCAAACGTCCAGCGACATTTCACGCTCAAGCAGGATCTACTATATCAAGTGGATAGAATACGGGGGATATAGTGGAGCAGCTGATAATACCACAGTCATATCGCCAGCAGGTCCTAGAGTTGGCGGATAAACATCTAATGAGCGGACACCTGGGGGTTAGAAAACCGCAGGAGCGACCTTTGCAGCATTTTTTTGGGCTCGGGGTCGTCGGGGAGGTAAAAAGGTTCTGCGAATCCTGCCAGGAATGTCAGCTTACCGCACCCGTGGCTCATTTCCGCAGTCCTTTGGTACCTTTGCCTATTATAGAGGTACCTTTTGAACGGATAGCCATGGATCTGGTAGCACCAATTGTAAAGTCTGCCCAGGGGCACCAACATATCTTAGTAATAGTAATTTACGCCACCCGTTACCCAAAGGCAATACCCCTGTGACATACTGCAGCTAGGCTTATTGTTCGGGAGATGTTTGCCGTGTTCCATTGGGTGGGGTTGCCCAAGGAGATCCTTACGGATCAGGGGAACCCATTCATGTCCAAAGTCACCAGAGAGCTGTGCAAACTTCTCCAGATTAAGCAGCTGCGTATGTCGGTGTACCACCCTCAAACCGATGGTATGGTGGTACGGTTTAATAAAACCTTGAAAACTATGCTCAAAAGGGTAGTCTCCAAGGATGGGAAGGACTGGGATATGTTGCTCCCATGTTTAATGTTCGCTATCCATGAAGTGCCGCAGTCGTCAACGGGATTTTCGCCGTTTGAGTTTTATGGTCGATATCCCCGGGGGCTGCTGGACATAGCTAAAGAAACATGGGAGCAGGAGCCCACCCCCCATACGAGCGTAATTGAGCACCTCATGGGTATCCAGGACCGAATAGCCGCTGTCATGCTGATTGTGAAGGAACATCTGCAAGATGCCCAGGCAGCTCAAAGCGCTAGGTACAATAGATAGGCCACCGTCAGGTCCTTTAACCCGGGGATTTCGTGTTAGTGTTTATCCCCACCGCAGAAAGCAAGTTCTTAGCTAAGTGGCAGGATCCCTATAAAATCCGAGAAAAGATTGGGGTGGTAAACTACAAGGTGTTTCAACCAGGTAGGAGGAAACCGGAACAGATATACTATATAAGCCTGTTGAAACCCTGGTAAGACAGGGAAAGTATGGTGGCTGTTCTACCCCCAGACCTATCCTTTTCAGGTCGCCTGCCCCCGGTTACAGTGGTCTGCGGAGAGGATGAGACAGTAGTAAGGATAGAGGACACTCTCACAAAACAGCAGAGGCAGGAGGCCCAGAGGTTGGTACAGCAGAACCCGGATGTCTTCTCTGACCTGCCAGGCAGAACATCCATCATTCAATATGATATTGTCACCGAGCCGCACGTAAAGGTACGCATGAAGCCATACTGGTTACCAGAGGCTCGGAGGCAAGCCATATCGAAGGACGTGAAAAAAATGCTTCATCTGAGGGTGACCGAGAAGTCAAGGAGCGAATGGGCCTGTCCCATTGTACTGATTCCAATACCTGACGGATCATTATGGTTCTGTAATGACTTCAGGAGGTTAAACGGGTTGTCCAAATTCGATCTTTACCCCATGCCCAGGGTGGACAAGCTGATCGAGAGGCTGGGACAAGCGCAGTATTTCACAACGCTCGATCTGACCAAGGGCTACTGGCAGGTGCCACTGATGGAGTCAGAAAAGGAAAAGACCACTTTTGTTACACCTGAGGGTCTCTATCACTATATCTTCTTGCCTTTTGGGTTACATGGGGCTCCAGCCACGTTTCAGAGGCTGTTGGGCATAGTGTTGGAACCACATCAGTCGTATGCCTCAGCGTACCTGGATTACATAATTTACAGCACCGAGTGGCAGGCCCACTTGGTTCAGGTGGTGGTTTCACTTAGAACTGCCGGTCGGACAGCTAATCCAAAAAAGTGTGCATTGGGACTCACGGAAGCCTGCTACTTAGGGTAGGCCAAGTGGTAATTAAGCCCCAAATCAATAAAATCGAGGCAATCCAGAAATGGCCTCGACCCCTTACCACGAAGCAGGTTAGGGCTTTTCTAGGCATCATAGGGTACTATCAACGGTTCATCCCCAATTTTGCTGGACTGTTGACGTATCTTCTGAAAGAAAAGAAGTTTGCCATGGTGCGCTGGAATTCGCAGGCCGAGGAATCCTTCCTGGCCCTGAAGGGGGTCCTGTGCGGGCAACCATTCTCGCGAATCCAGACTTTCGGAAGGAGTTTATTGTGCAGACAGATGCCTCCGAGGTTGGGCTGGGAGCGCTACTGTCCCAAGTGGTTGACGGGGAGGAACACCCTGTCACCCACTTGAGTAGTAAGCTCACCCTACTGGAGAGAAACTATAGAGTAGTGAAAAAAGAGTGCCTGGCCATAAAGTGGCCCTTGGAATCCCTACGTTATTACCTGTTGGGGTGACAGTTTCGCTTGGTAACGGGCCACTCCCCATTGGTCTAGATGCGGAATGCCAAGGAGCGGAACGCTAGGGTCACCTGGTGATTCCTCTGCTTGCAGAACTACAGTTTTACCATGGAACACCGGGCAGGGAGGTTGCAGGGCAATGCGGATGCCCTGTCTAGGGGCCCTTGTATGGTGGCTGGTGTTCAACCCCACAAGCTTGAACAGAGGGGGGGTATGTGAGGCAGTGACCAGGGTGCTATATAACGACCGTTATGTGTCTCCCAGACTGTGCTCCATATCCCTATAAGATCCCCTCCACTCCAGGTCTTTGAGAATCCCCATGTCCAGGCATGTGTTTAAACTTGGACTGCAACACAGGGTGTGGTCTCAGTTGAAGCCAAAGAGGCTAAACAGCAGGAGCTGTGAGACAGGGGTTGAGTGCAGGAAAACACAGCCTAACCATGTGGTCTTGGCTTGGTGACGTATACAAGTGTGTACAGGACTGTACCGGCTGCGTCCCGGAACCCTGAGGTCTGTAATCGCCTGGACTGGAAAATAAACTGTGTGCTGTGTGAACAAGTGCCTGTGTCACTGCCTCTTCCCTAAACAACATCGCTACCTGACAACACACACACAGAGACAACTCACACACAGACACACACAGCTCACAAACAAACACACAACTCACACAGACACAGAACTCACACATAGACACGCAACTCACACAGATACGTGTAACACACACAGATACATAACTCTCACACACAGCTCACACACAGTTCAGACACATAGCTCACACACAGACACACAACTAACACACAGACACGCAACTCACACACACAGCTCACACAAAGCTCACTCACAACTTACACACAGACACACAACTCCCACACACATACATGTAACTCTCACACAACTTACACACAGACACACAACTCACACACACAGCTCACACACACACAGCTCACACAGACACAACTCACAGACACACAGCTCACACAGACACACAGCTCAAACACAGACACATGACAACTCCCACACATAGACATGTAACTCACACAGACACGCAACTCACACACAGACATGCAGCTCACACACAACTAGCACACAGACACACAATTCACACACACAGCTCACACACATACAACTCACACACAGACATGCATCTCACACATACAACACACACAGAAACACAGCTCACACACATACAACTCACACAGACACACAGCTCACACACAGAAACACAGCTCACACAACTCACACATACAACTCACAAACAGACATGCAACTCAGACACACACATGCAAGTCACACACAACTCACACACACACAGCCTACACACACAAAGCTAACACACAACTCCTACACACAGAAACGTAACTCACATAGACACGCAACTCACACACACAGCTCACACACAGACACACAGCTCACACACTACTCACAAACAGACATGCAACTCCCACACAGACATGCAAGTCACATACAACTCACACACAGCTCCCACACACACAACTCCCACACACAGACTCGCAACTCACACAGACACACAACTTACACACAGACACCCAGCTCACACACAACTCACACACAGACACACAACTAACACACACCTCACACACATACACACAACTCACACACAACTGACACACAGACATGAAACTCTCACACACACAGACACACATCTGACACACAGATCACACACAGACAGAGCTCACACACAACTCACACATATAGACACACACACAGCTCAAACCCACAAAGCTAACACAACTCCCACACACAGAAATGTAACTCACACAGACATGGAACTCACACACAACTCACAAACAGACATGCAACTCACACACAGACATGCAAGTCACAACACACACACAGCTCAGACACACAGCTCACACACACACACAACTCACACAGACACGCAACTCACACAGACACGCAACTCACACAGACACGGAACTCACATACAGACACACAACTCACACAGACACATAACACACACAGACACGTAACACACACAGATACATAACTCTCACACACAACTCACACACAGACACGCAATTCACACACACTGCTCACACAAAGCTCACTCACAGCTTACATACAGACACACAACTCCCACACACAGACAGGTAACTCACACACAGACACACAACTCACACACATAGTTCACACACACAGCTCACACAGACACAACTCACAGACACACAGCTCACACAGCTCAAACACAGACACATGCCAACTCCCTCACACAGACATGTAACTCACACAGACATACAACTCATACACAGACATGCAGCTCACACACAACTAGCACACAGACACACAATTCACACACACAGCTCACACACATACAACTCACACACAGACATGCATCTCACACACATACAACACACACAAAACACAGCTCACACACATACAACTCACACAGACACACAGCTCACACACAGAAACAAAGCTCACACAACTCACACATACAACTCACAAACAGACATGTAACTCAGACACACACATGCAAGTCACACACAACTCACACACATACAGCCCACACACACAAAGCTAACACACAACTCCTACACACAGAAACGTAACTCACATAGACAAGCAACTCACACACACACACAGCTCACACACAACTCACAAACAGACATGCAACTCCCACACAGACATGCAAGTCACATACAACTCACACAGCTCACACACACACAACTCCCACACGCAGACCCCGCAACTCACACAGACACGCAACTTACACAAAGACACCCAGCTCACACACAACTCACACACAGACACACAACTTACACACAGTTCACACACAACTCACACACATACACACAACTAACACACAGCTGACACACAGACATGAAACTCTCACACACACAGACACACATCTGGCACACAGCTCACACACAACTCACACATATAGACACACAGCTAACACACATACAACTCACACACACAACACACACACAGCTCACACCCATAAAGCTAACACAACTCCCACACACAGAAATGTAACTCACACAGACACGCAACTCACACACAACTCACAAACAGACATGCAACTCACACACAGACCTGCAAGTCACACACAGCTCAGACACACAGCTCACACACACAACTCACACAGACACGCAACTTACACACAGACACCCAGGTCACACACAACTCACACACACAGATACACAGCTCACACACATACAACTCACACACATACAACTCACACACACAACTCACACACAACACACAGACTGCTCACACACAGCTGACACACACAACCACACAGCTCACACCCACACAGCTGACACACAGATTATATAGACATCTCAACCAGTCCTCTGTGCTGGTTGTACATGTGCAGCTTCACATGCTCACAGCCCCTGGGTCTGAGCCCCTCCCTCACTCTCTGCCTAGAAGCAGATCTGTCACCTTGTGACCCACAGCTGCTTATCTTAGGTATCTTCCAGCACAGGAGGCTACTCTCTGATCTATGCCGGCTGTCACTTCTTCCCATGCTATGCAGCAGAAAATGAGCACCCCCTGCAGATGCCGCCCCCTCTTTCACCAGCAGGTGGCGCCACCTGAGGAAGGCCACTCAGGTGGCCTCATTATAGATGCGCCCTGGTCTTAGCAGTTGGATGCTAGGGTCTAGGGACTATTGTTTATGCCACTATAAGTCCCTTAAAAGCTAAAGACGTTAAAAAAATGATTTTCTATAATTGAATACCTTTAGCTAATAATATTGCACTAAGGTTCAGTCTGTAGTCTTTATTCCTTGAGCCCTTCATTACTTCCTGTTTTCATAAATTAGCACAACTTCTATTTTGCACCTATTTCCTCTTCGTCCTCTTTATCTTCAGCCTGTTTTCTCTGCCCTCTCTGACACTTTAACATGCTTTCCCTTGTCTCCTCTGGAGAGCTGGGTACGTTCCCTCTCTTATCTCTAACACTATGGGGAGCAGACAGAGACATCAGAATCGAGAAGGAACTCAGGCAAATTTATAAGTTTTGTAACTTATGTAACAGAGGAAGGCAGCAGCAAAATAATACAACATTGAAAAAAACACTTATTAGAAATTTGATTAATTTTTCATTTAGTAAGCAAAGGAACAATAAAAATATGTGCTGTGGTGTACACAGCACTTACAAAAGGATTTGAGTACGAACTGTAAAATCCTTACTGGGTACTTATCTTCTGTCACTGTGCAGTATTCTTCATGCAAGTACACAACATGGAGTATCTTTGATCTGTTAAATTACGGAAATGTGTATTAATACATATAACATTTATCATGTACTGTATTAGACAACAAATATAGATCCTCATGTGCAATTATTTAAGTTAAAACATTTTAACCCCTTACCGACATCCACTGTACATGTACAGCACAAGTCAGAAGTGGGTGTATGGAGCGGGTTCACAGGATGAAATCACTGCATATGTGGCACCCCAGGGGTTAACATGCCACAGTAACATCACACGGGTTCCCCCTCCACAACACACTGACACTACACTAGCACCTCTGAGTCAGGAGGGGGAGCTAAACCAGCTCCCTTATATACTCCGGGTTAAGAGGAAGTAGTTAGATACGTCTAGTATAGTCTAGAGGAGAGTTCAGTACGAGGCAGTACTGTGAAGAGTCCAGTTCCTGGGAGAACTGAGGGAGACTGTAGTGTAAAGGAGCTGCGTCAGGCTTCTCTACAGTCCGCTCACTGATTCCAGGCCTAGCCAGGGTCTGAGGGAAGGAGAACTGAAGGCAGAGAAAAACATCTGGGAGACTGAGTGCCATCACCACTCGCCCCGGAGGAGCGCACAGAACGGACACCGGATCCAAGACTGTGACTGACACACACAGCACAGTATATCCAGGGATAGTGGAGTTTCTAGATCGACACTGTACCAGAGCGAAGCAACACGGCGGGGTCAGCAGCACACGGAAGACTCAAGTTGCCTAGCCAAAGGGTACCTGTGAGGAGAGAGACAGTGCCTGCAGCTCAGCTAGAAGCAGCAGCAGGGCCACACACACAGCGCAGCAGGAGGAAGCTGAGGACCCGAACAGGGTGGGAGTAACCCGGCCCCAGTATAGACTCTGTGGACAATAATCTGCTACAACATCTGCAGTAAAGCTTTGGAAAACTTCAGAAACGTGAGTGTGTGATCCTTGAACCCGTCTCCACTATCAATCCCTTTATTACCACATCTGTCATATCCACCATAGACTCTAATTACCACTGCCCCGGGGAACCAGCCTCTACCTATGGAGAGCCATTCCATCTAAGCTGCCCAACATCATCCCTGGAGGTTCTGCAGCAGCGGTGGTCACCTTGACCACACACCGTGGGTGGCGTCACGACAAACATTCATCCCTTGTAAATACCCCCTTTTACTTGCGGAACTTGGGACACGGCCCGGACCAGGCCCTCTGTGACATCCCCAGCAGCAACCCGGTCCGATACCGAGTACCCCGTCCCAGTGGGCTCCACACATACACAGCAGCTAATATTACAGCCAGGACCTGCCTCTAACAATCTCAGGTGGCTCCCAGCTCTGCCTGCAAGTAATCTGTTAAATGCCGCTGTCAAGCTCAGACAGTTTCCTTAACAGCACGCTGCTTGGGGGTGCGCTTGTGATGTGATCACTGGGCGTCGATGTATCGCCTTTAAGGTACCTTTTTTAGCGGCAGCTTTTTTAGGAATTTCACTGGCAACTTACTGGTTGCAGTTAAATCATGGAGACATTGTTCCATTTGTACACAGCAACAAGATAGAACAATGTGTCCATGATTTCACTGCAACCAGTAAGTTGCCAGTGAAATTCCTAGAAAGGTTGCCGCGTGTAAAGGTACCCATAGAGATGATTACACCAGACTTTAAAGTTCGGTGTTTGTACCAAACACAGAGTACAAACATTTTCAGAGTTTGGATGCTTTACGTATGCAAATCGCTGGAATGAGCGTCATTGTGCTTGGGTACACTCGGTGCTCAGGTACAATCAGTGCTTAGTCCAGTGTGAACTGCCTGCAGTGTTTGAATGACTACACTGGGGGTACAATCAGCGCTATCAGATGTAGTGTGTGCAAAAAAAAGAAAATGACAAACTGTCATGTCCCATAACTGGAAATTATCCAATATTTAATTGTTGTGTATTGCATTTTCTTTGTTGCTAGACAGAAGCATTGTTTTATCACTATTATGTCCCTTCCCTCTTCCTGTAGCTCATGTGATGTCAATAACTCCTCCCTTCTTCTCCATGTTTTGTTCCTGTCATCAATCTTAGAGATGCCTTCTGTCTTTCTGCTCTGTGAAGAATCACTTTTTTTTTACCTCCTGCATTGTACATCAATACAAGATTTTCAGTTAAAACTTCACTTTTTCTCGGGAGCTTCTTATAATGTCTGTGTGGCTGAATTAAGCTATCTGAGACTCATTTATATGATATATCCATATGAGGATAGTTCAGGCATTTACCACATTATTGAAGCCGTGGATCAGAATACAAACCCCCAACCTTTCTTACCCTGGAAGAGTTTTCTATATGGCTGGCTGTATGTGGGTGAAAAGCCAATTTGCCCAATCGGTGACTTCCAATGAGGTTTGGGTCAAGTTTGGATCCAGAATAAAACTTTATAAAAAGTCAATCTAATGCCCCGCAGACCCCAAACTTCCACGGGTCTGTTCATCTCTAGTTGCTATAACAGCTGGGTGTCTGTTGAAGCCCCCCAAGCCTGTCATTATAGATCTTCCTTGAAACCCAGCCTGTGGCTGGAATTCAAACGAGACTGTGATTTTTACTATATATTAACACTATTCTGTAATGATAATCTCAGAAGAAAACAAAGCTCAGAAAACCATAATAAAAGAATTCCTGGCTTTGCTACATCCAAAGACTGCAGCGATGGAACAAGCGTCCTATCGCTGCAGTCACTGGGATCACACTGACAGTCGCAGGGAGTGGTGGTGTCACTGAATGCTTCTTGCTGCTGTCAGGGAACTCACATGACCCTGCTGCCAGATTTCCAGATTTTTGGGATATGGTGGAACAGCTGTCCGGCAATCTGAAGACAGGTTAAACTGAGTTCACAGCATGGTAAACTACTGCTGTGAACTCAGTTGAACCTGCTGCTGGATTGGTAGACAGATGTGCCGCCATGTCCCAAAATCTGGCAGTAGGGTCACCTGAGTTCACTTAAAAACAAACAAAAAAATGGCAGAATTATTTTCTGTTCACCATTTCACCACACTTGGAATTTTTTCCCTCTTTTCAGTACATTATGTGGAAAAATAAAAGGTGTCACTCAAAGGTAGAACTTGCCCCACAAAAAGCAAGCCCGCATACATCTCTGTTATCAGAAAATGAGAAGTTATGCAAGAAGGGTAGGAAAAAATGGAAGAGCAGAAACAGGGCAATAAAAATCACCTGGTCAAAAAGAAGTTAAAGAAAACAATATGGATCCCACAAAATGCTAAAGCAAACTCAGCTTAACCATAGGAAACACAGAAAAATAATGAAATGCATATTGTAGTTCTTACCTGGTTAATCTCAGCACGCCAAATGCTATGCTAAACACAACTCCAAACAAAAGGCCAATATTTGCGGCAAAGCAGATTGTAACCAGGTAAGTGCAAATCCAGATTACCTATAAAGGAAGTCCGGTATGGAAACAGAGGAATCAGAAGGGAGGTCACAAAGGGCTCGCCACATTCTCGTATTGCATTGAATGATAGCGGCACATCACATTTTAGGTTTCATATACTCAGATATTTACAAATGGCTAAATAGTGAGCTGAGCCCACCCAAGTATGCCTGTTGTTTAGATTTGTTCCCATATCATTGTCCTCCACTGCCTATCCATTGTACACTGCTGAAAATGATAAAGGGAACACTTAAACACCACAATGTAACTCCAAGTCAATCACACTAACATCCTCACATGGGTATTAGTGGCCTGCTGGATGTCATTTTTAGGGCTCTGGCACTGCTTCTCCTGTTTTTCCTTGCACAAAGGAGGAGGTAGCGGTGCTGCTGTAGGGTTGTTGCCCTCCTACGGCCTCCTCCACATCTCCTGGTGTACTGTCCTGTCTTCTGGTATCTGGTCCATGCTCTGGATACTGTCCTGACAGACACTGCTACCCTTCTTGCCACACCTCACATTTATGTGCCATCCTGAATGAGCTGCAGTACCTGAGCAACTTCTGTTGGTTGTTGACACCGCCTCATGCTATCTCTAGGGGTGAGATCAATGACAAAATGCAAAAGTGACCAAATCAAAAGCCAAAAATGACAAATGGCAAAATGACTTTGATACGTTCACTGCAGCATTCAGGCGACGGTGTGTGGAGACTGACTGGGCAGTCTCCTGGCCTTCGTCTCCCTTCTGGCTGTAGGTACAGTAGCATGCCCTATTGGGCGGGAGAAGAGATCCTCCAGCGCGTTCCTGACCGTGGGTACGTGTCTTTGGCATCTGCAAACATCAGATTTAATGTTGCCGCCACTTTGAATGACGCCAGCAGCGTCCGCTTCATTTCCTGCTTCAGCGTCGCACTTGTCCCGCCTCTGTGAATGACGTGTCCAACGCCACCGGCGAATCTGGAGCGCATTATTCACAGAGGCAGGACAAGTGCGACGCAGAAGCAGGAAATGACGCGGCCGCTGCCTGCGTAATTCAAAGAGGCGGCAACATTAAATCTGATGGCTGCAAATGCCGTGGTCGGGAGCGCGTTGGGGGATCGCTTCTCACACCCAGTAGGGCGTGCTACCTACAACCAGGACAGGAGACGGAGGCCAGAAGACTGCCCAGCCAGTTTCCACACACCGTCGCCTGGATGCTGCAGTGAAGGTATCAAAGTCATTTTGCCAAGCAAAAATAGGACACAGTTAGAGCACACAGGGATGCTTAGGGAGGTGATTGGAAGCTGCAGGGACAGGTAGTCATAGGTTTGGAGGCTAAATCAACCTGACTGGTTCCCTTTAAGGGTTGTCAAGGATTGTAAAAAGAATCGGAATCCTTTTATAAAAAACAGTGCCACTCTTGTCCATGGGTTGTGGTTGGCTCTCCTCCTATTCATGTGACACAGGTCATGGATACAGAATGAGTGTTGCCCCTTTTTCTCCTAATCCCTAGAATTGCCCTTTAACTAATGAATTTTATTATACAAATTAAGATAAATGTGGATTAAAAAGAGATATTGTTTGGACTGGTTTGGAAGTCAAAGGGGTTCTAACTGCTTTGAACACATCTTTTCCCATATTCTGTAGGGTTGAGAGCAGTAAGTTACACAATTTGTATGCGGAGAGGAAAAGACTTGTGCAGGTTCACCGATATGAAAGGATGAGGTCAACTTGATAAGTTGTCCCACTATGAATGGGCCTCATACAATCATCAGAGGATCCTTTTGTGGCACCCCTGCGGCCGGGCTGCCACAGCTGGTACTGCATGTAATCCAATATGTAGCGTCATGCCTGGAAGTAAGTGGAGAACACACTGCTGAGACACCCTAAAACACATTCAAACTCCAATCAGAGGCAGAAGAGACTGTGGGGTAGCAACGGTGGTTGTCAATACAAAAGGCAGTGACCCTGGTAATTGTTCCCACAGCACACGGGTTTATTGGTACAGTTCAGGTTATGCACAAACCTCCGGGTACATGTCATACAACCATAATATTGGCACACAGTCGCTTTTCACGGGTTCTCTCCGGTCCAGGTCTCACTGAGATCAAGCCCTCTGGGCTAGGCCGTGTTGTATCAGCACACAATCTCTGCACTCTCTTGACCTGGCTGCTCACTAGCCTCATCTGTCTTCCCTCAGACCGAAGCTCCACACAGAGAACCACACCCAGTATTCTAGCTTAGCTTTTAACCCCGTGCCTCCCTCTGGGGAATCCTCCCAAGACCCAGAGTGGAGGGAGTGGATCGTCCCCCCTTCCTGCACTCCATACCGGGTTTAATACGATACAGTGCACATTCTGGGGGATACATATCGTCCTTCGCATATGATCCCCCTCACTGCCTCACATACCCCCCCCTCTGTTCAAACTTGTGGGGTTGAACATCTGACACCATACAGGGTGCTCATGACAGGGCATCCGCATTGCCCTGAAATGTCCCAGCCCGATGTTCCGCCGAAAAACTAAAATTCTGGAGGGACAGGAACCATCGAGTGACCCAACCATTCCTCTCTTTAGCGTTCCTCATCCAGACGAGGGGAGAATGGTATGTTACCAAACGAAACCGTCACCCGAGCAAATAGTAGCGTAGGAACGCCAAGGCCCATTTAATAGCCAAGCACTCCTTGTCCACTACGCTATAATTTTTCTCTGCCGCGGAAAGTTTCCTGCTTAAGAAGGTGACCGGATGTTCCTCTCCGCTCACCTCTTGTGAATGTACAGCACCCAGACCTGCTCTGACACGTCCGTTTGCACGATGAAGGTATTCTTGAAGTTGGGACTGATGAAGACTGGCTGTCCGCACAATGCCAACTTCATGGACTGAAACGCTTCATCTGCTTGGGGATGCCAGCGTACCATAACTGACTTCTTCCCCTTCGACAGATTGGTCAGGGCCGCCGTTCTCCCAGCAAAGTTAGGTATGAATCATCGGTAGTACCCAACGATGCCGAGAAATGCTCGTACCTGTTTGGTAGACACCGGCCGGGGCCAATTCTGAATGGCCTCGATCTTGTTTATTTGGGGTTTGATAACCGCCGTTTAAATCACTTATCCCAGGTACCAGGCTTCCTCAAGACCTATAGCACATTTTTTTGGATTTGCTGTCAGGCCCGCTGCTCTGAGTGAATCCACCACTGCCTGTATCTGGGTCAAGTGGGTCTGCCAATCGGTACTGAAGATGATGATATCATCCAAATACGCGGATGCATACTTCTGATGGGACTTCAACACTATGTCCATTAGCCTCTGGAATGTACCCGGGGCCCCATCCAACCCAAAAGGCAAGACGACATAGTAATAGAGACCCTCCGGTGTGACAAAGGCGGTCTTCTCCTTGGCCGATTCTGTCAGCGGCACCTGCCAGTAACCCTTGGTCAGATGAAGCGTCGTGAAGTACTGGGCCTTCCCCAGTCTTTCAATTAGCTAGTCAACCCGGGGCATTGGATAAAGGTCAAATTTCGATACCTCATTCAATTTCCAGAAGTCGTTACAAAATCGTAGCGATCCGTCTGGCTTTGGAATCAGTAAAATGGGGCTAGCCCATTCACTCTTTGACTCCTCGATTACTCCTAGTTTGGGCATTTGTCTCACTTTGGCCGCGATGGTTTGCCTTCGGGCCTCGGGTACACGATACGGCTTCATTTGCCCCCTCACCCGAGGCTCGGTGACAATGTCATGTTGTATGACGGAAGTACGGCCAGGCAGTTCGGAGAATACGTCCGTATTCTGCTGCACCAACTTCCGAACCTCCCGTCACTGTGGCTTAGTAAGGGCGTCACTTACTTTCACCTATTCGGCCCCCCTCTTGGCCGATAGTGGAGGGTCCCTTGGTGACCCGTCCAGGGTTGCCTCTATGATCATGCATTCCCGGTCTTTCCAGGCTTTGAGCAAATTGACATGATACAGCTATACGGGTTTTCTCTCCCCAGGCTGGTATAGTCTGTAATTTACCTCTCCCACCTTTTCCTGGATTTCATATGGCCCCTGCCACTTGGCTAAGAGCTTACTCTCGGCAGTGGGCACTAAGACCAATACTCGATCCCCAACCTTAAAGGACCTGATGGTGGCTCTTTTATTATATGTGCGACTTTGCGCTCCCAGGGCATACAAGTAGATGCTCTTTTACTATAGGCATGACCGCTGCAATGCGGTCCTGCATTTTAGCCACGTGCTCAATTACACTTTTATATAGAGTTGGTTCCTGTTCCCATGTTTCTTTGGCTACATCCAGCAACCCCCTAGGATGCCTGCCGTATAATAGCTCAAAGGGTGAAATTCCCGTAGACGTCTGTGGTACCTCCCAGACGGCAAACATTAAATAGGGCAGTAACATGTCCCAATCCCTCCCGTCCTTGGCAACCACCTTTTTTAGCATGGATTTAAGGGTTTTATTAAACTGCTCGACTAACCCGTCGGTCTGTGGATGGTACACTGATGTGCGCATCTGTTGTATTTTCAGCAGTTTACACAGTTCCTTTGTCACCTTGGACATAAAAGGAGTCCCCTGATCTGTAAGGATCTCCTTAGGCAGCCCCAGGCGACAGAACATAGCAAACAGCTCCTGTACAATAAGCTTAGCCAAGGGGTGGCGTAGCGGAATCGCCTCCGGGTATCGGGTGGCGTAATCGACAACCACGAGTATGTGTTGGTGGCCCCACGCAGACTTTACAATAGGCCCCAACAAATCCATTGCAATCCGTTCAAAAGGCACCTCTATAGCTGGTAGAGGTACCAATGGACTACGGAAGCTTGCGATGGGTGTGGTCAGCTGACATTCCGGGCAGGATTCACAGTACCTCTGGACATCTGCATAAATCCCAGGCCAAAAGAACCGCTGCAAGATGCGCTCTTGCGTCTTTTTGACCCCAAGATGCTCCCCCAGCAGGTCCAGGTCTCACCAAGATCAAGCCCTCCGGGTTAGGCCGTGTTGTATCAGCACACAACCTCTGCACTCTCTTGACCTGGCCTCTCACTAGCATCATCTGTCTTCCCTCAGACTGAAGCTCCACACAGAGCACCCCACCCAGTATTCTAGCTTAGCTTTTAACCCTGTGCCACCCTCTGGGGAATCCTCCCAAGACCCGGAGAGGAGGGAGTGGATCGTTCCCCCTTCCTGCACTCCATACCGGGTTCAAAATGTTACAGTGCACATTCTGGGGGATACATATCATCCTTCGCATATGATCCCCCTCACTGCCTCACAAGACCTATAGGGAAGTCCCCACCTCTGGTTTGATGCAGGAGTTGGGTGAGGGTAGGATGGCAACTAGGAGAGTTCTAGTCAGAGAGAGTGCAAATCTGCAGTCAGCTGTGGATAGCTGGGCTGAAGAGCTGGCTGCAAGGAGGGGAAGCAGCCCCCAACTAGGCCAAGGACCTGTAGGACCAGTCGTGAAGCTGTAGGTCACTGGACCTTTATGTCCAGTGGCTACCTTTGTGGACTTTCCTGAGGCTTACAGGGCTAATGAAGGGTCAGAGGACCAAAATCATCAATCATAGGACCAGAGCTACCTGCCTGGATGGGAACAGATCCACAGACACTGAGGAGTGGACAGGAGTACAATAGTGTCAAAACAGTGGGAAGTCAGCAGGAAGGCCTTATAGCCTGTGTCTCCGAAAAGTCGACTCCAACTTACTCTGGGCTGGCCAGTCTGCTCTCCTGGTCTACATTGTATCCCGGCTGGGCTGTAATTACCACCTTTTACAAGTAAAGGGTAAGAACTGCAAAGACTCTGGTGTCGTCTGCTCCTCTCTGTGCCGACCTGCACTACTACCCTCCTCCTCCTCCTCCTCCTCCTGCAACATCTACTATCTCACCTTCCTTCTATACTTTCCAAGGGATCTGCCCTGGCTGGAGAGGGCATACCATCTGGCTGCTTCACCATCTCCCCTTGGAAGCCCCCACTGCAGCCCTTGGCCACATATGGTCAGAACTCTAGCTGGTGTCACAAACTATCCCCCCTGTAAATACTACATCCACTTAACTTATCCAGCCAGTGCCATAGCTCCTGGGGACCACCACCGTGAACTGTTGCACCAGGCCTCCAGTCAGCCGAGTACCCCTGGTCCTTACGGCCGTGATACTTTACTCTGGAGCAAACCAAATATTGTAATACTTAGTTCCTACGTTATGGGCTAGCTGCACAGTCGAGTCACACAGGCAGCTAAAACATCCTCTCTTTTGCTCGGAGTCTAGGACGCCAGTGACACAGCATGTGTAGAGTGTGTTGCACCATTCAGCTAAACAGGGCACATTATTCCCTGTTAGAATGGAGCAGCAGTGCATATGCCTGATCACTGCTCCATTCATGCCCTCTGGGATGGCTGAGCAATGTGCTTGACTTTTTCAAGCAGCACCAAAGAAGATGAATAGAACACCATTTTAGATAAAAACTCCCCCTTCTGCAGATCAGTGCAGGTCTCAGTGGTCTGACCCCACTGATCAATAAGTTATCACCTATCCCAACCTCTTTATGTAAAGGATATTTATGTTATGCATAAGTAAATAAATTAAGTGAATTATAATTGATCAAAAATCCATAGTAGGTTTTTGTGGATGAGCGCTATCCATGCATTTCACAGATAGCACCTGTACCTATGAGTTTTTTCAGAGGGGTCCATGCAAAATCGCAGAGTAATGCAGATATTGATCCAAATCTTGGATCAAACTCGGCTATGAAAGTCTATAAGTCCATGAAAAAATATCGGACAGCACTCAGAGCACCCAGATGCTATCAGACTCACAGATAGGAGAAGGTAAAGAAACTTTTATTCTCATAAGAGAAATCAAGATGAAACTAACCAAACTCTGATTAGAAACATTGATGAAACTTGGACAGATTTTCTTATCTACTATATAATTGTCTAAGGCGTCTGTCGGTCACAGAAATCGCGCGCCAGACAGAGGCCGGTCATTGGTGACCACCGGAGGCGGCCACCAATGAGTGCAGACTATTCAAATAGGCGCGCAAATTAAAAGTTCGAATTTCGCACCATTTTGCAGCCCGGCGACAGCAGCGCAAGGCGCCGCTGTAGATGAAGCTCGGTGACAGCGGCGCGTCCAGCCGACAGTGGCCGCATCGCGGCGCAGCAGTCTCCCGCCACAGCCTCACCTCTGCCTCCTGTTACTAACCCCCGCCACAAGCCGCCCATTGACTTCGGGGACCGGGGGCTGCCGGGTCGGTGCTCCCAGGGTGCAGGGAGCGCGCATCGTGCGGCTCCTCCACACTCTCCTGCATCCTATGGCTGCAGTCTGTCACAGACTGTGCGGCCATACGATGATCCCAGGTGTCCACCTCCTGTCAGTGCAGCTGGGTGGCAGCAGCACATGACACCCGGGACCATCCTGCACACCGCCACCTCTGCGCCCGCCTCCTCCACACCTACTCTGCAGGACAATGCTAGCATGAGGACCAGCACTGGGACAGCCAGGGGACAGAGAGGTGAGAGCCCCTGTGTGTGTCTGTGTCTGGGGGTGTGTGTCTGGCTGTGGGTGTGAGTCTGTGTGTGTGGGGTGTGAGTCTGTGTCTGTGTGTGTGTGTGAGTCTGTGTCTAGGTGTGACTCCATGTGTGGGTGTGAGTTTGTGTGTAGGTGTGAGTCGGCTCCTACCTCCCCCCTCCCCGCCGCTTCGACCACCGTCCTCCCCCTCCAGCACCGCTTCGTCCTCCTTCCCCCCGTCGCTCTGTGCTCCATCCTCCCCCTGCCTGTGCCACTTCATCCTCCCCCTGCCTGTGCCACTCTGTCCTCCCCCTGCCTGTGCTACTCCATCCTCCCCCTGCCTGTGCCACTTCATCCTCCGTCCTCCCCCTGCCTGTAATGCTCCGTCCTTCCCCCACCCCACCGCTTCCTCCTCTTTCCTTTGTCCTCCGCCACTCCATCCTCCTTCCTCCCCCTGACTGTGCTGCTCCGTCCTCCCCCACCCCGCCGCTTTGTCCTTCGTCCTCCCCCTGCCTGTGCCGCTCCGTCCTCCCCCACCCCACCGCTTCCTCTTCCTTCCTTTGTCCTCCTCCCCTCCACCACTCCATCCTCCGTCCTCCCCCTGCCGCTCTGTCCTCCCCCTGCCTGTGCCGCTCCATCCTCCCCCACCCCACCGCTTCCTCCTCCTTCCTTTGTCCTCCGCCACTCCATCCTCCTTCCTCCCCCTGACTGTGCTGCTCCATCCTCCCCCACCCCGCCGCTTTGTCCTTCGTCCTCCCCCTGCCTGTGCCGCTCCGTCCTCCCCCACCCCACCGCTTCCTCTTCCTTCCTTTGTCCTCCTCCCCTCCGCCACTCCATCCTCCGTCCTCCCCCTGCCGCTCTGTCCTCCCCCTGCCTGTGCCGCTCCATCCTCCCCCACCCCGCCGCTACCTCCTCCGTCCTCCATCCTCCTCCGTCCTCCATCCTCCTCCCCCCTGCCGCTCCATCCTCCCTCCTCCCCTCGCCACTCTGTCCTCCCCCTACCTGTGCCCCTCCATCCTCCTCCCCCCCGCCACGCCGTCTTCCCCCCGCCGCTCCGTCCTCAAAGTCCCTCCCTATTCAGCCCTCACTGCCTTCCTCATGCAATCCCTATTTCTATATTCTAGAATACCCGATGTGTTAGAATCGGGCCACCATCTAGTACAGGATAATCACTGACATGTGCCTGAGACTTATTCAGAGATGTTCTCGAAACCCTTGTTTCGGCCCAGAAGGCTTGTAGTATTGAACTTGAATATCCAAAACATCTGTCTGCATTTATTTTTTTTTTCAGTTGTTAGAGATCAAAATAAAGGATTGCGGATACCCCAATGGGTCCATTTGTAACATAACCAGTTGTACATTTAATTCTCTGTCCTCAGGATGAATCAGGACCAATGGCGTATATAGAAAACACAGGGTCCCACAGAATAAGTCTTAGTTGGGCCCCCTCCACACCAAAGTAGGGCATAAAACTCACCGAAAAATAGCCATGTCAAATATCCATTGCACCTAGGAGAAGGCTGCCAGCTCCACTGAGAGAAAAAAACTCACCGAAGTTTTGACACTTTTTCTACCCCTTGCATCTAGCAGATGGCTGCAGATTCCCCCAGGAGGTGACACATGCGTCCAGACACCGGTGCACAGCCCCCTGCAACCCATAACATGGGGGCGGTTTGTGGCAACCAGGCGACCAGCCATGCTAACAAGGAGGGGGCTGGTGGTGAATGCAGACACATGGACTCCACTAGGCCTCTGCCACTCACATCCAGGTGATACATAAGTGTCTGAGCAGCCTATTGGTAACGCCCCCAGACCGGGCGGGCCGCTCAGCACTGAGGACATGCATCACTGTGACAGACGCCCCCTAGAGGAAAATAACCTCAACTGCAATGGATAAAAAGATGCAAGTTGACACTATAATAAATGATGAAAGGTGTCAGTTTGGTATTATGGCGCCAGAATATCGTAAGCTCGTGACCCATCGTCAAGGGCCCTTACACTCACGAGTACCTAGCCACATGTATAATTTAGCTTTAAGCAAAAAATCACCGAATCTTAAAGCTAAATTATACATGTGTTATACATGTGGCTAGGTACTCGTGAGTTTAAGGGCCCTTGACGATGGGTCACGAGCTTACGATATTCTGGCGCCATATTGAGCACTGGTATTCAGACACCTGTGTTGCCTCTCAGTGAAGCTGGCAGCCTCCTGCTAGGTGCAATGGATGTTTGACATGGCTATTTTTCTGTGAAGTTTTTTTTTCTGAGTTTTATGTCCTACTTCAGTGATTTTTCTGAATGGGTAGTTTACCACTAGACAAACATATGGTTAGGACTCGTAAGCGTGAGGGCCTTTGACGGTGGGTTATGAGCTTACATATTTTGGCCAAAATATCCACTAACACCTCACATTTTCATCTGTAGTGTTTATTGCAACTTTTTATCTTTTGCAGTATGTGGCTGAGCCCTCTGGGGGGCATCCGTCATTTGTGATGCATGTACATGGTGCGGAGGGGCCCACCGGATCTAATTGCGTGGACATGACCAATAGGCTGCAATCTGACACTATGCGTCACACGTGGTTGACTGACGCCCTATGGCAACCTTGTGTCTACAACTACCACTAATCACCTCCCCCATAGCATGGCTGGTCGCAGGTGCCACAACCACCCCCAATGCTTAGTTGGTTTCAGGAGATTGAGCACCGGTATTCAGACAACTGTGTTGCCTCTCAGTGGAGCTGGCAGCCTCCTGCTAGGTGCAGTGGATGTTTGACATGGCTATTTTATGGTGAGTTTTTTTCCCCCACCACACATCGCCAAATAGGATATTCGTCAAAGTAGGTGGTCATACTTCCCAACTTTCAAAATCAAGGGGGGAGATACTTATTGCCGCAGGTTCACCATTATTATGCCAATACCCAAGCTCTTAATGTTCTCACCCACTTCTTTACCTCATTAATTAGAGTATAATGCCCTCAAAAATGCCCACCATTCAGCATGATACTCCAACAGTGAATTCCCCCAATATTTCACCCATAGTTCCCCAATACGTACTGCATGATGACACCACCATGCCCCCAGCAACGCTGGACTTGTCTACTCCATTGTTTATTAATTTATGTGAGTGAATGCTACCAGCCGGGACATTCCTCATACAGGACTCCACCTGCTCAGTATTTATTGTATATTATTAGGTTTCTATCTACCCAGCACTTATGGGGATATACACCCTCTCTATCAAGCTCTTTAAGGACTCCTGTCATCAGTGGCGTAACCTCAGGCCCAGGGGCCCCGATGCGAAAGCTCCAACGGGGCCCCCAATTATTGCAAATCTTTAATAGTATTAGTCTTTTTCTATATGCCAAAGGGCCTTTTGGGGCCCCCCTAGGCTGCAGGGCCCGGGTGCGATCGCAACCCCTGCACCTATTGTAGTTACGCCCCTGCCTGTCATTACAGTGTGATATGCACCATATGGCTAATGCAGAAAGTCATCAGGTCAGTGTGTTTTACTCCACTCTTTGGGTTTCTATAGGGCATAATCACTTAAATGCAAATATTATATATGCAAAATGATGAAATGGATATTTGTTTAATTACTGAAAGCTTAGCAGCAGAATTTATTTTCCATTCTTACCCAATCACATTTATCAACGTTCCAGTATTTATTCAGATCTCTGAACTGTATGAGCATGCCCTTGAGGCCAACAAGAATTATCGGGGCTAGGACACACTGCAATGAGAATGTGGTAATATTAGTAGTTTTCAATGTCAAGGATTAGGTAAAAGATTCAATTGCACAAACCTACATTCCCTCACCATAGGAAGCCAGTGTAAGAGCGGTGCTACACAATAAATGACAATCAGGACCAATGCGCATGATATTAGAGAGGCCACCTGAGGAGTAAAGAAATACATTCACTTACTTACACAAGTACAATACACATTACATCCATACTTATCAATGAAAGAGTTTAGCATCAATATTCTGTTTGTTCTACCCTTATCTGGCCATCCTAGAATACAACATTTACTAGATGGATACACTTGATCAAGGGGGTTTTGAAATATCCCTTTCTCCTGGTAGCATTTAAAAATATAAAGAAAAAGAAACTCTGTATACTTTACGCATCCTCCCTAGGTCCATTGTTGAGCCTCACATGCAGCGCCTGACGTCTTGTTAACAGCACCGCAGCCAAAAAGTCAACTCAACAACTCTGCCCAATTAGACAACAAGAGAGGCTGAGCTCAATGACGGTGTGCAGCTCTGGCGATGTGACGTCAACACTGCAGGTAATACAAGATGACAGGAGCAGCGGTGGAGAGGCAGAGCTGGACGCGGGGAGGGGGAGTAAAGAACATTTTGTTTTGTTGAAACAAACTGCACATTGGGACAGGAGTTTTTAAAAACCAGAAAACTCCTTTAATGGGCAAAAATAATCACTAGAAACAGTCAACAAGATGATTGTCAGGGACAGTTTTTAAGGTTTACAGACAATCTCCCTTATCACAAACAGGAATCTTTTCAAGAAACTCACAGATGTAGCTATGTCAGTGGCTCGATTATACTAGTTATAGAACTTATTGTCAGGGGCGTAACTAGAACAGGTGCAGGGGTTGCAATTGCACCCGGGCCCCGGAGCCTAGGGGGCCCCAAAAGTTCCTTTGGGCTATAGAAAAAGACTAATTTAATGAAAAATTTGTAATAATTGGGGGCTCCATTGGAGCTTTCATACCGGGGCCCATGTGCTTCAATTTACGCCAATGTCTATTACCCCAAGTTTCCTTTAACTGCTCCTCAATTCCAGCAAATCATCACCAGACCAGCCTCTTGTCTGGTCCTTCTACCAATTTTTGATGGTAGAGGAGCAGTCCTTTTCTAAGCTGTGTTTTTTTTCCTAAAACTACTCCTAAAACTGGGTGTCCCACAAATCCATGAACCTTAAGTAGTCCACCAAGTGTGAGCCCTAACCATATAAACTATTTGCAGATGTCTCACTGTGTGCAGACCCGCTTTTGGAATGCTTAGTTGTGCATGTTGACCAATACATTTGGTGGAGTAGGATTCTAATGCATTCTTGCCCAAGGTATCCTAATCAGATGTCTATGGGCATGTTAGTCTAAACATCAGGTGCTCTTCTTGTTGATTGGGTACCCATTTGGTATGACCAGACTCTTATGGTGTGTTTACATGTCGGGATATCTGCGTCCAACTCCGACCAAAAGTCACGTGGTTCGTGCGTTGGCCCCGATATCGTTCGTGCGTTGTATAGTATAAATGACCAATACGATGCACGAACGATGCCAAAACGATATTGGGGATCGAATGAGCCTGCTCTCCAACAGCCCGATATTGGATGGAGGTTGGAGCCGGATCGGGCTGTGTAAACGCCCAACTACGATGTGCAGTACAACGTCCCCTATTCTCTCCCTTGTTAAATGGTCGTTCCTGGGTCGGCCGTACAAGGGGGGCGTAGACATCGTACAGGCGTTGTCTGCCGATATCGCGCTGTGTAAATCTCCGATGTGATCTTGGAAATCTGGGCAGAAAAAGCGCGCTCCCGCGCCGTCGGATCCAATATCAGACCGACGTTGGAACGTGTAAAGTGGCCATTAGCTTTAAATCTTTATTCACTTATCACTGATGTTGCAGATTACTAACCTGGGTTTTCGATCCGATGCTGTATAACATAAAAGTGCGGACGGGAGCTCCTGAATTTGGAATGCAAAAGAAAAATGATGGGATAATATTGCTGAGCCCATGGGCAAAGAGTTCCTGCAAGAAACATAATGGATCAGGTCTTCACAAGAAGTTCGTTCTCAAAATGTTCAATTTCATCTTAGCCAGAGGTCCCCAAACTGAGCTACATCCAGCTCTCTCCAACTCACAGTAGTGACAACCCCATTACCGGTTTAATGACAGCCACAGAAATCACACTGAGGCATTATAACGAGATCCAGGGGTTTTTATCTTACCCCCACCCAGATTTGCTCTTCTATGAGGGACCACTCACAAAAGTCCTGCTCTTCATTTCTGTTTGCAAGACCTGGTGTTTATGCACCAAGCTGGAAGACAGCCGAGAGACACATATCTTGTGCCTATGAACCAGATGTGGCTCCCACGCCACAGGTTGGGGAGCCGTGCTCAAAGCATTCAATGGAGATGAATGATGATATCCTAGGTACCGGTATATGATATTATGTGTTGATGTACCTTGTATTCTTTCTGATGTCTTCTCCTTTTTCCCACCGGTGAATGCTGGGGGTTTATGTGTTATATGTAAGATTAAGAAACAGGAAAATTCTGCATCTTCAGCTAAATCAGGGGGATAGAAGTAATCCAACTATTTATAGTCAAATTTCAGCACTTCTCACTTTGGCATGAGGAGGAGAGAGGCATTACTGATGTGGTGTTTGTCAGGTATACTGTGCCATGCATGACATCTGGCCAATGGACATAATTTCAGTAGTACTTCTTACTCCATGATGCAAAGATTCTGAAACATTTGTTGATCCAGAAATTTTGATAAACCTACACATGGAACCATTACAGATCTGTTAAAAGGATTATTCCAGATTAAGATATCATTTTCTGATCGCTTGGACTCACCCACACCCTCTACAGAGCCAAGAATTAAATGGGGCAGAGGGTGCACATTCTCGACATCCACTCCATTTATTGTCTATGGACTGCTGGAGAAAAGAAACACTGCAGAGTTGATCCAGATCATCACATGCTCCGGTAGAAGCTGGGAATCCGTCAGACAAGATGTTGAGATACAAATAAAAAAGTAAAAACAATCCAGCTTCTTAAAAGAATTCTCCAAATTAATTGTGTCATATCAAAAATAATAATCCGTGTGTTCAGAACTGCATTTCGAGTGCAAAGAGAGCACTCTTTATCAAGCACTGCTGGAGAAAGCGGAGTACAGGGCTATTTGTAGCGGTTCCATTGACAATGAATGGAGGGAAGGATGAGGATAAGCACATCTGATGCTTTTAAGTGTCTCTGTAGAGAGGGACGGATAGGAACCCCAGTTATCGGTAAGGTATCCCTCTGCTACAGAGAGGTGATAACTTTGATTCTGGGAATACCCCTTTATGTAATCTCCTAGTCACCAAAATATTACCAAGAGCAGAACTAATAAACTGACTAAGTAAAATCAGTGCTGCTTTCCTTTCCTGGGCTACTGGCGTTCTTCTTCCTTAGCTATATCATAATGTTATATTTACGCTCCAAATACATCCCGTCAATAAATGAGTGCGGCTTACCTGATTCTCACACACAGGGTATTTAAACTTTTTTGATGAGTTGTAAGCAAGAAATATCGACACTGCATATCCAACTATGGCCACCCCGAAAGCTTCCACAACCACTTGCTGGAGGGTGTCCATCGGTGGAGCCCGAGGAAAGGGTATTCTACAGACATAAGACAAACAGCCATTACTATGAAACACTGATTTATCTCAATCTTAAAGGGCCTTTCCCCAAACTGACGAACACTTCTGCCCATAAAGTTGATGGAGAACTATGTGACCAGATCAGGATATCTACCTCGTCCAACAGAAAAGTAGCTCTCTCATGTGAGGTACTTTTCTATTGGAGGAGGCTGATGGACAGATCTGGTCACATAATTGTCCACCAGCAGCCAATTTATGGACATGAGATCCGTGCAGTCTGGGAGGAAGGCAGCACTAACAAGTGCAAGAGTACAATCTGTCATACCTAGAGGTTCAACAAGATGTTGGGGAAGAAAGGTGTACTACAGTCCGCGCTGCCAGGGTGTCTCACATCAAAGAAAACGAGTAGTCGATGTTCAGTGCAATCCTTCTTTATTCTCCTACGCGTTTCGCCGCCCTCCTGGCACCTTCATCTGGGATCCCTGATGTAAGACACCCTGGCAGCGCGGACTGTAGTACACCTTTCTTCCCCAACATCTTGTTGCATCTCCACGTGAGCGTGGCCGGTGGAAGTCCAGCAGCAGCCATCAGGACATTATTACAAGCTTTCAAGCCAGTTGTGGGTTACACAACTGGAGCAGGTGAGTGGATTGTATTTCTCACCGTTGCACAAACTAGTGTCTAGTGATAATGGCACTATTGCGCCTTTGTCCCCCCCCCTTCTCTCTTTATACCTAGAGGTTCGGCTTTGTTGGCTGAACTTCTGGATGTTTAGCAAACCTGTTCAGGTTTAGAGTTCAGGAGCTTTATGTTTGCAAAGCACTAGGGCAGGGGTAGGGAAAACCAGGCCTTGAGAGTCGCACACAGTGCATGTTTTCAGCATTTCAGCAGCATTGCACAAGGGTTGGAATCATCACCTGTGCAGGTGATTCAATTATCACCTATGCAATACTAAAGGCCCTGTCACACACTTCAATATTGTTAACGATATTGTTGCAATGTCACCTGTTTTGTGACGTTGCAGCGACATCGAAAAGACATGATTGTATGTGACACGTATCAACGACCAACGATACGTTTGTTGATCGTTGATCGTGCAAGAATGGCCAGGACCATTATTTTATCTTTGGTCTCCCACTGGGTGGCCAGCATCGGCGTGTGGGACAGCAGGAGAACAACGATGAACGACCTCCCAGCGTCACACAGCACACGCTGGGAGCTGGTAACCAGGGTAAACATCGGGTAGCTAAGCACATCACTGTGCTTAGTTACTCGATGTTTACCCTGGTTACCAGCGTTTTCGCTGGTCCTGATCGCTGGCGAGTATGCCTGTGTGACAGCTCACCAGCGATCAGATAACGATGTCCCAGTGATCCTAGTCGTTGGTGGGATTGCTGGGACATCGTAGTGCGTGACAGGGCCTTAAGGAAATCCTGAAAACCTGCTCTGTGTGCGGCTCTCGAGGCCTGGAGTTCCCCACCCCTGCACTAGAGCGAGCATCAATGTAGTCAAGTATAGTTGGTGCTTGGCCCAATGTGAGTTGTGTGCAGTGTTTGAACAGCTCACCATGTGCTTAAAAGCACAGTTTTTGGGTGTAGTGTATCCAAAATTAATTAAAAAAAAAAAAATGCCCTTCGAACCACAGAAATGTTTTACTTATTGCTGACTGTATATGAGCAGAGAGCTGAACTACCAATCAGTGACTTCCATTGAGGTTTTGGTCACGAACAGTGCGCCAAAAGGTTTGGCTGCACCAAATGAACCTGAACTTCAAAAGGTTCACTCAAAAACATGTCCTCAACACATCTGTTAAAACAGGGGTGGGGAACCTCAGGCCCCAGGGCCGCATGCGGCCCTCGATCACCATTTCTGCGGCCCTCAGGCAGATTCCTGGGGACCGCAGTGCTCAGGTTGGCAGACACGTTTTGGCAACTGGCTGCCTTTTAAATCTGGATCCCCAGTGATCTCTATGCCCCAGCCTCAGCCCCCCCAGTGATGTATATGCTCCCAACCTCTTCTGTGATGTCTATGGCTCTAGCAAACCTGGAAAAAAGTTGCAAATCACCATGATCAATATCACCTAATATCACAGCCACACAAAAGAGAATCAGCCCCAGCCAATACAGTAGGGGTGAGTTGATCGTTTAACCAAGTATAGCAGGTTTAATTTTCAAGTTGATAATTTTGTGCGGCCCCCGAAGGATGGTAGAAATCTCCAAATGGCCTTCGGCAGAAAAAGGTTCACCACCCCGTGTTAAAATAAAGACAAACTGGCCAACCTTTTTTCAACCATCTACTACGCCGTTGTTGCAAACTCTGCAGTCTGTTAGGTAAGTCCACGAAGATGTAAAACCTTAAAGGGGTTGTCCGGGTTCGTGACATATCCTCAGTGTATATCCAGCCTGCCTAATGCTGACAATCACTCATGTACTTCCTGTCAGTATTCTTCACTGTTCCTGAGATAACAGTAATCTGCTTCTGAAGAGACCGACCAGGGGGTGTGTGCTGCCATGATAATGTTATCTGGAAGTGTCAGCCTACTCTACTCCAAGTCTGCCCTCCATAGACACAACCCCGCCCACTACAGCAACAGGCCCTCCCCATCCACATGATGAGCCCTCCACACATTACCAAATCCTCCCCCTACAGCATCGATCCCAGTGCAGAGAGCAGAGAGCAGACCTCCTCCCAGCCACACGTAAGGAGAGTGTGCAGAGCAGACAGGGCTCGGCTGCTGTTATCAGTGATTCCTTCCCTCAGTGTGGAGCGAGGACTGTGCCAGCCACTGATGGCTGCCTGGAAGCGTCTCATCTTCACAGGGGTTGGCAATCACACTGGCACACTGTAACAAAGTACTGCTGAGTGAAAGACAGTTCATGTCTTCACACAGGGGCAGACTTGGTGCAGTGTAACAGCAGCCTGTCCAATCAGTACCTGCAGAAGAATGAAGTGTTGGGGGTGTTTGTATGGAGTATACTGTGTATGATACTAAGGATTCTGATACTAAAAATATAGGGCTTGTCTGGGGTTGTTGAGGAGCCCTTCCTTCCTTCTATCCTTCCTTCCTGCTATCCTTCCTTCTATCCTTCCTTCCTTCTATCCTTCCTTCCTATCCTTCCTTCCTTCCTATCCTTCCTTCTATCCTTCCTTCCTATCCTTCCTTCCTTCCTATCCTTCCTTCCTTCTATCCTTCCTTCTTTCCTTCCTATCCTTCCATCCTTCCTTCCTTCCTATCCTTCCTTCTATCCTTCCGTGAACCTGTATCCTTCCTTCCTTCCATCCTTCCGTGAACCTGTATCCTTCCTTCCATCCTTCCGTGAACCTGTATCCTTCCATCCATCCTTCCTTCTTTCCATCCCTCTGTGAACCTGTATCCTTCCTTCCATGAACCTGTATCCTTCTTTCCATCCTTCCGTGAACCTGTATCCTTCCTTCCATCATTCCTTCCGTGAAACTGTATCCTTGCATCCATCCTTCCATCCATCCGTGAACCTGTGTCCTTCCTTCCATCCTTCCTTCCCTCCATCCTTCCATGAACCTGTATCCTTCCTTCCGTGAACCTGTATCCTTCCTTCCATCCTTCCGTCCTTCCATGAACCTGTATCATTCCTTCCATCCTCCCGTGAACCTGTATCCTTCTTTCCATCATTCCGTGAATCTGTATCCTTCCTTCCATCCTTCCTTCCGTGAAACTATATCCTTGAATCCATCCTTCCTTCCGTAAACCTGTATCCTTCATTCCATCATTCTGTGAACCTGTATCCTTCTTTCCATTCTTCCATGAACCTGTATCCTTCCTTCCATCCTTCCGTGAACCTGTATTCTTCCTTCCTTCCATCCCTCCATGAACCTGTATCCTTCCTTCCATCCTTCCGTGAACCTGTATCCTTCTTTCCATCCTTCCGTGAACCTGTATCCTTCCTTCCATCATTCCTTCCGTGAAACTGTATCCTTGCATCCATCCTTCCATCCATCCTTCCGTGAACCTGTGTCCTTCCTTCCATCCTTCCTTCCCTCCATCCTTCCATGAACCTGTATCCTTCCTTCCATCCTTCCGTCCTTCCGTGAACCTGTATCCTTCCTTCCTTCCATCCTTCCATGAACCTGTATCATTCCTTCCATCCTCCCGTGAACCTGTATCCTTCTTTCCATCATTCCGTGAATCTGTATCCTTCCTTCCATCCTTCCTTCCGTGAAACTATATCCTTGAATCCATCCTTCCTTCCGTAAACCTGTATCCTTCATTCCATCATTCTGTGAACCTGTATCCTTCTTTCCATTCTTCCATGAACCTGTATCCTTCCTTCCATCCTTCCGTGAACCTGTATTCTTCCTTCCTTCCATCCTTCCATGAACCTGTATCCTTCCTTCCATCCTTCCGTGAACCTGTATCCTTCTTTCCATCCTTCCGTGAACCTGTATCCTTCCTTCCATCATTCCTTCCGTGAAACTGTATCCTTGCATCCATCCTTCCATCCATCCTTCCGTGAACCTGTGTCCTTCCTTCCATCCTTCCTTCCCTCCATCCTTCCATGAACCTGTATCCTTCCTTCCATCCTTCCGTCCTTCCGTGAACCTGTATCCTTCCTTCCTTCCTTCCATGAACCTGTATCATTCCTTCCATCCTCCCGTGAACCTGTATCCTTCTTTCCATCATTCTGTGAATCTGTATCCTTCCTTCCATCCTTTCTTCCGTGAAACTATATCCTTGAATCCATCCTTCCTTCCGTAAACCTGTATCCTTCATTCCATCATTCTGTGAACCTGTATCCTTCTTTCCATTCTTCCATGAACCTGTATCCTTCCTTCCATCCTTCCGTGAACCTGTATTCTTCCTTCCTTTCATCCTTCCGTGAACCTGTATTATTCCTTCCATCCTTCCGTGAACCTGTATCATTCCTTCCATCCTTCCGTGAACCTGTATCCTTTCCTTCCGTCCTTCCGTGAACCTGTATCATCCCTTCCATCCTTCCGTGAACTTGTATCCTTCCATCCATCCTTCCTTCCTTCCATCCTTCCGTTAACCCTGTATCCTTCCTTTCATCCTTCCGTGATCCTGCATCCTATCACTTTATAATGTTTGTAGCTGTAATATGTAGCAAAGCACATGGACGATTCACCTCTGCCAGTGCTGGGAAAGACAAGCTGCACTTTATTTATGTATTGTTCCCTTCACCTCCGGGCAATTTTCTGCTTTCCGTTTTTCCCTCCCCTTCTTCCATAACTTTTTTATTTTTCCGTCAATTTAGACATATGAGGCTTGTTGTTTTCTGCATGACGAGTTGTTCTTGTGAATCACGTCATGTATGTTACCATATAGTGTACAGGAAAATGGGAACAAAATTCCAAGTGTGGTGAAATTGCAAAAAAAAGGTAATTTGCAATTAAACCTTTTGTTTCTTGGGTTTTTCATTCACCATGTTCAATATATGGTAACACTGAGGTGTCGGTATGATGTCTGGGGTCAGTACTATATGGTAACACTGAGGTGTCAGTATGATGTCTGGGGTCAGTACTATATGGTAACACTGACGTGTCGGTATGATGTCTGGGGTCAGTACTATATGGTAACACTGACGTGTCGGTATGATGTCTGGGGTCAGTACTATATGGTAACACTGAGGTGTCGGTATGATGTCTGGGGTCAGTACTATATGGTAACACTGAGGTGTAGGTATGATGTCTGGGGTCAGTACTATATGGTAACACTGACGTGTCTGTATGATGCCTCAGGTCAGTACTATATGGTAACACTGACGTGTCGGTATGATGTCTGGGGTCAGTACTATATGGTAACACTGAGGTGTTGGTATGATGTCTGGGGTCAGTACTATATGGTAACACTGAGGTGTCGGTATGATGTCTGGGGTCAGCACTATATGGTAACACTGAGTTGTCAGTATGATGTCTGGGGTCAGTACTATATGGTAACACTGAGGTGTCGGTATGATGTCTGGGGTCAGTACTATATGGTAACACTGAGGTGTCGGTATGATGTCTGGGGTCAGCACTATATGGTAACACTGACGTGTCGGTATGATGTCTGGGGTCAGTACTATATGGTAACACTGAGGTGTCGGTATGATGTCTGGAGTCAGTACTATATGGTAACACTGAGGTGTCAGTATGATGTCTCGGGTCAGTACTATATGGTAACACTGACGTGTCTGTATGATGCCTCAGGTCAGTACTATATGGTAACACTGAGGTGTCAGTATGATGCCTCGGGTCAGTACTATATGGTAACACTGAGGTGTCGGTATGATGTCTGGGGTCAGTACTATATGGTAACACTGAGGTGTCAGTATGATGTCTGGGGTCAGTACTATATGGTAACACTGACGTGTCGGTATGATGTCTGGGGTCAGTACTATATGGTAACACTGACGTGTCGGTATGATGTCTGGGGTCAGTACTATATGGTAACACTGAGGTGTCGGTATGATGTCTGGGGTCAGTACTATATGGTAACACTGAGGTGTAGGTATGATGTCTGGGGTCAGTACTATATGGTAACACTGACGTGTCTGTATGATGCCTCAGGTCAGTACTATATGGTAACACTGACGTGTCGGTATGATGTCTGGGGTCAGTACTATATGGTAACACTGAGGTGTTGGTATGATGTCTGGGGTCAGTACTATATGGTAACACTGAGGTGTCGGTATGATGTCTGGGGTCAGCACTATATGGTAACACTGAGTTGTCAGTATGATGTCTGGGGTCAGTACTATATGGTAACACTGAGGTGTCGGTATGATGTCTGGGGTCAGTACTATATGGTAACACTGAGGTGTCGGTATGATGTCTGGGGTCAGCACTATATGGTAACACTGACGTGTCGGTATGATGTCTGTGGGTCAGTACTATATGGTAACACTGAGGTGTCGGTATGATGTCTGGAGTCAGTACTATATGGTAACACTGAGGTGTCAGTATGATGTCTCGGGTCAGTACTATATGGTAACACTGACGTGTCTGTATGATGCCTCAGGTCAGTACTATATGGTAACACTGAGGTGTCAGTATGATGCCTCGGGTCAGTACTATATGGTAACACTGAGGTGTCGGTATGATGTCTGGGGTCAGTACTATATGGTAACACTGAGGTGTCGGTATGATGTCTGAGGTCAGTACTATATGGTAACACTGAGGTGTCGGTATGATGTCTGGGGTCAGTACTATATGGTAACACTGAGGTGTCAGTATGATGCCTCGGGTCAGTACTATATGGTAACACTGAGGTGTCGGTATGATGTCTGGGGTCAGTACTATATGGTAACACTGAGGTGTCAGTATGATGCCTCGGGTCAGTACTATATGGTAACACTGATGGTGTCGGTTATGATGTCTAGGTGGTCGAGTACTATATGGTAACACTGAGGTGTCGGTTATATATGTCTGAGGTGTCAGTACTATATGGTAACACTGAGGTGTCGGTATGATGTCTGGGTTCAGTACTATATGGTAACACAGAGGTGTTGGTATGATGTTGGGGTCAGTACTATATGGTAACAATGAGGTGTCGGTAGTGATGTCTGGGGTCAGTACTATATGGTAACACTTGAGTTGTCAGTATGATGTCTGTTGTCAGTACTATATGGTATCAATGACGTGTCGGTATGAATAATTGATAGATTAAGAAACAAAAGAGAATTGCCTTGCACCATTTCCATGATCCGCAGTGTTCATACAGTCAAACATTATTCTGACAATCAAAATCTATATTAATTTTTATTTTAAAGAGAACCGTCACCATTTTTGTGCATTAAAATAAAAGCTCCTTTTTAATCAGGACTATGCTGCTTTCTAACAAGGAGGCTATTATGCCCTGACTGCCCCGTAAACACAATAAATAACTTACACAAATCTCCCGCTCTGTATAATAATTTCCTGTTTCCGGTCCGATGGGCGCGCTTGCAGCTTGGTTAGTCCTGCCTCACCCGCTGTCCATCCCGCCTCTCCTGCCATCTGACTGCCCGTCCCCTCTTCTGAGTGATGTGGATAATGCCTCCTCGGGAAGAGCCAGAAACTCATCCAACCATGAGCAAGCTGTAGGGGTCTCTGTGGCGTCGACACATGAGCGCAGAGGGATTTAAATCACGGCCAAACACTGCTTATTCTTCGGTGCCGACCAATGAGCGCTGTGGGTGCGTGATTTCAATCCCGCTTAGCAATCGACGCAGTCAACAGTGACAGTTGAGCGGCGCGGGATTCAAAGTGCTAACCAGAGCCACCATATACTCAGTGGCTCCAATGAGCCCGTGATTTCATAACCCTGCCACCATACAGTGCTAACCATTGATCCACCATATACAGTGCTAACCACTGAGCCACCATATACAGTGCTAACCACTGAGCACCAATACAGTGCTAACCACTGAGCCACCATATACAGTGCTAACCACTGAGTCCACCAATACAGTGCTAACCACTGAGCCACCAATACAGTGCTAACCACTGAGCCACCATAAAAGTGCTAACCACTGAGCCACCATATACAGTGCTAACCACTGAGCCACCATAACAGTGCTAACCACTGAGCCACCATATACAGTGCTAACCACTGAGCCACCTATACAGTGCTAACCACTGAGCCACATCGTATACAGTGCTAACCACTGAGCCCACCATACAGTGCTAACACTGAGCCACCATATACAGTCTAACCACTGAGCCATAACAGTGCTAACCACTGAGCTCATTCAACCCTGCCACCATACAGTGCTAACCACTGAGTCCACCATATACAGTGCTAACCACTGAGCCACCATATACAGTGCTAACCACTGAGCCACCTATACAGTGCTAACCACTGAGCCACCATACAGTGCTAACCACTGAGCCACCAATACAGTGCTAACCACTGAGCCACCATATACAGTGCTAACCACTGAGCCACCGTATACAGTGCTAACCACTGAGCCACCATATACAGTGCTAACCACTGAGCCACCATATACAGTGCTAACCACTGAGCCACCATATAAGTGCTAACCACTGAGCCACCTATACAGTGCTAACCACTGAGCCACCGTATACAGTGCTAACCACTGAGCCACCAATACAGTGCTAACCACTGAGCCACCATATACAGTGCTAACCACTGAGCCACCATATACAGTGCTAACCACTGAGCCACCATATACAGTGCTAACCACTGAGCCACCATATACAGTGCTAACCACTGAGCACCATATACAGTGCTAACCACTGAGCCACCGATACAGTGCTAACCACTGAGCCACCATACAGTGCTAACCACTGAGCCACCATATACAGTGCTAACCAGAGCCACCATTACAGTGCTACCACTGAGCCACCATATACAGTGCTAACCACTAGCATTACAGTGCTAACCACTGAGCCACCATACAGTGCTAACCACTGAGCCACCATACAGTCTACACACTGAGCCACCATATCAGTGTAACCACTGACCACGTAACAGTGTAACCACTGAGCACCATACAGTGTTACCACTGAGCCACCATACAGTGCAACACTGAGCCACATAACAGTGCCAACACTGAGCACCAGTATACAGTGCACACTGAGCAGATACAGTGTAACCACTGAGCAAGGATACAGTGTAACCACGAGCCACATATAGTGCTAAGACAGGATACAGTGCTACCACTGAGCCACGTATACAGTGCTAACCACTGAGCACAGATAAGTGCAACCTGAGGCACATATACAGTTAACCACGAAGGAGCCACATATAGTGTAACCATGAGCCAGCATAACAGTGCAACACTGAAGCCACATAACAGTGACTAACCACTGGCACATTCACGTGCTAACCATGAGACATATACAGTGACTAACAACGGAGTCACAGATTACACCGATAAGAATCTCGGAAAGAAGGATACAGGTTCACAGAAGGATGGAAAGGAAGGATACAGGTTCACGGAAGGATGGAAGGAAGGATGGATTGCAAGGATACAGTTCACGGAAGGAAGGATGGAAGGAAGGATACAGGTTCACAGGAAGGATGGAAAGAAGGATACAGGTTCACGGAAGGATGGAAGGAATGATACAGGTTCACGGAAGACGGAATAATGGAAGGAAGGATACAGGATCAAACGAGAGGACGGAAGGATGAAAGGAAGGATACAGGTTCACGGAAGGATGGATGGAAGGATGGATGCAAGGATACAGTTCACGGAAGGAAGGATGGAAGGAAGGATACAGGTTCACGGAAGGATGGAAAGAAGGATACAGGTTCACGGAAGGATGGAAGGAAGGATACAGGTTCACGGAGGGATGGAAAGAAGGAAGGATGGATGGAAGGATACAGGTTCACGGAAGGATGGAAGGAAGGATACAGGTTCACGGAAGGATGGAAGGAAGGAAGGAAGGATGGAAGGAAGGATACAGGTTCACGGAAGGAAGGAAGGAAGGATACGAAGAAAGGAAAGAAGGAAGGATAGAAGGAAGGAAGGATGGATACAGGTTCACGGAAGGATGGAAGGATACAGGTTCACGGAAGGATGGAAGGAGGGATACAGGTTCACGGAAGGAGGGAAGGAAGAAGGATACAGGTTCACGGAAGGATGGAAGGAAGGATACAGGTTCATGGAAGAATGGAAAGAAGGATACATGTTCACGGAAGGATGGATGCAAGGATACAGTTTCACGGAAGGAAGGATGGAAGGAAGGATACAGGTTCACGGAAGGATGGAAAGAAGGATACAGGTTCACGGAAGGATGGAAGGAATGATACAGGTTCACTGAAGGACGGAATAATGGAAGGAAGGATACAGGTTCACGGAAGGATGGATGGAAGGATGGATGCAAAGATACAGTTTCACGGAAGGAATGATGGAAGGAAGGATACAGGTTCACGGAAGGATGGAAAGAAGGATACAGGTTCACGGAAGGATGGAAGGAAGAATACAGGTTCACGGAGGGATGGAAAGAAGGAAGGATGGATGGAAGGATACAGGTTCACGGAAGGATGGAAGGAAGGATACAGGTTCACGGAAGGATGGAAGGATGGAAGGAAGGATGGAAGGAAGGATACAGGTTCACGGAAGGAAGGATAGAAGGAAGGAAGGAAGGAAGGATATGAAGAAAGGAAAGAAGGAAGGATAGAAGGAAGGAAGGAAGGAAGGATGGATACAGGTTCACGGAAGGATGGAAGGAAGGATACAGGTTCATGGAAGAATGGAAAGAAGGATACATGTTCACGGAAGGATGGAAGGAAGGATACAGGTTCATGGAAGGATGGAAGGAAGGATGGATGCAAGGATACAGTTTCACGGAAGGAGGGATACAGGTTCACAGAAGGATGGAAAGAAGGATACAGGTTCATGGAAGGATGGAAGGAATGATACAGGTTCACGGAAGGATGGAAGGAAGGAAGGATGGAAAGAAGGATACAGGTTCACGGAAGGATAGAAGGAAGGATAGGAAGGAAGGAAGGATAGGAAGGAAGGAAAGAAGGAAGGATAGAAGGAAGGAAGGATAGGAAGGAAGGATAGAAGGAAGGAAGGATAGAAGGAAGGATAGCAGGAAGGAAGGATAGAAGGAAGGAAGGGCTCCTCAACAACCCCAGACAAGCCCTATATTTTTAGTATCAGAATCCTTAGTATCATACACAGTATACTCCATACAAACACCCCCAACACTTCATTCTTCTGCAGGTACTGATTGGACAGGCTGCTGTTACACTGCACCAAGTCTGCCCCTGTGTGAAGACATGAACTGTCTTTCACTCAGCAGTACTTTGTTACAGTGTGCCAGTGTGATTGCCAACCCCTGTGAAGATGAGACGCTTCCAGGCAGCCATCAGTGGCTGGCACAGTCCTCGCTCCACACTGAGGGAAGGAATCACTGATAACAGCAGCCGAGCCCTGTCTGCTCTGCACACTCTCCTTACGTGTGGCTGGGAGGAGGTCTGCTCTCTGCTCTCTGCACTGGGATCGATGCTGTAGGGGGAGGATTTGGTAATGTGTGGAGGGCTCATCATATGGACAGGGAGGGCCTGTTGCTGTAGTGGGCGGGGTTGTGTCTATGGAGGGCAGACTTGGAGTAGAGTAGGCTGACACTTCCAGATAACATTATCATGGCAGCACACACCCCCTGGTCGGTCTCTTCAGAAGCAGATTACTGTTATCTCAGGAACAGTGAAGAATACTGACAGGAAGTACATGAGTGATTGTCAGCATTAGGCAGGCTGGATATACACTGAGGATATGTCACGAACCCGGACAACCCCTTTAATCCTTCAATGAAGCCACTCAATTTCCATCAATGACAGAAGACACAATTTATTTCCATTTCACCACTTATTCCCACTGACTATTAATTTCTATGCTCCCATGTGTGCAATCATCGGTTTGTCATGGTGCTATAATTCCTTGACTTTACTTTGCTTATTTCTGTGAGTATAGAAGACACATGATGGTGATGGTCACCAGCCATAGCTGACATTGAGTTTGCATGTAGGTCACAGAGGTCAAAATCACAATGTGCTGTTATTAATGATGGATAAAAAGTTATTACAAGAAGAAGTGGAAAAAAAGAGACCAGGACCAGGAATAATTTTATTTATCAACCTATCAATTTTGGTACTGTGATACACCGCAGATTCACCTATATAAAGTAAATGTTCTGAGTGGTTTTCAATGTTCAGGACGACCTGTTCGGCTTCTTATGCCAAGTCATGTGACAAGGCCATTTAAAGGGAATCTGTCACCAGGCTTTCACAACCCCAAACTATTTCTATTCTCGTGTAGCTCCTTTAAAGACAAGTCCACTAATACCTTTGCACGTCCATTCCATTCCAAAAGTGTAGATCTGAAGCCTCCGTCACTCCAGCTCTATTCCCCACCAATCTCTGTATCTTCATGCTTGATTGACATCATCTATGCTGTGTGACTTCAGGAAAAAAGAGCCATCAGTCATGCAGGAGGAGGAGGCGCGGAGTAGGGATAGAGCTGGAGTGACAGAGGTTTCAGCCTCATTTATATATTAATCCAAATGCGCATTTCTCAGTCATAGATAAACAAACTGGCCATGTGTCATGATTTCTCTGCTCTGCATTTAGGGTGTGCTAGGCTGGGTGATTGACATCTTAGTCATCCTATCTGGAGCTGGGATATGCTGGGCTGTTTGTATTCTTTTTACAGCTCATTCGCCCAATGTCTTTCTAGGGTGTGAGGAGATTTTGCACATGTTCCTTGTCTGCTGTAATTGCTCAGCCTTGCTGCAATTCCCAAAGCACTGCCAGTTTAAGTTTCAGCTCTGAGGTGCTAAGTTGGTCTCTTGTGATCTCTGCTCTGGAAATTGATCTTTTGCTGCCTGATTTTGCCTGTTGAGCATTCTTTTGTCTTGTCCCTCTATTCTGATCTGCTCCTCTCCAGGTAACTGACCTTGAACAATTACTTTACTACACCTCTGTTTTATCCCCTCTATCTTGACATGCTCTCCTCATATTTGACATAAATGTTTGATTATATTACTTCTTGTCAGTGTGGTAACTAGCACCACACTATGTAAAGGGATTGATGGACTTGTCTTTGATTTTTAGGGTTGGTTCTTCCAATAGCTGGCACTAGAGATCCTGTCCTTTTCCTTTCTAAGTAGGCTACTTGCATTTTAATATGAGAATATTCAGCTGTTCTGGCTATGACCCTCATCAGGTCTAAGAGGTCTAATAATGGATTTGGTTTTTATTGTAAAATTTGGAGAAAGATGAACATCAAAGTCAAAGTCTAAATATATTGTGTATGATAAGAAAATTAAAGGTGTTGTCTCCTTTCAGAGAACCTTCAATTCTGGCTGCACTTTGTTACGAAGCAGTCTCCACCACTGCTCCTATTGTCTGGTATTGGCATTGATGTAACTTTGACCGCGCTGCAGCCAATCAACGAACCCAGTGACTCTGCTCATATAGATACAACAGCTTCTTCAGGGCCACTGAGGTCACAGATTGGCTGCAGCATTGTCAATGAGACATCAACACCGCAGCCAATGCCAGACACTGGCAGCAGAACCATAGACTCAACACTGGACCTGAGGATGGTGAATAAACAACTACCATATTTTTCACTTTATAAGACGCACCAGATTATAAGACCCACCCCAAATTTGGTGAAAGAAAAGAGAAAAAAACAATTTTTAATGTTAAATGGGGTTCGTTTTATAATGCCAGAGTCCGTCTTATAATCAGCATGTGTCCCTCATCCTTGTATATATGTCCCCATCCTGTTATATTTGTCACCCATCCTGTTATATTTGTCTCCATTCTGGTATTTATAGTCCTCCATCCTGGTATATGTGCCCGCTCCTGATATATATAGTCCCCATCCTGGTATATGTGCCCGCTCCTGATATATATAGTCCCCATCCTGGTATATATGTCTCCATTCTGTTACATCTGTCCACCATCCTGCTATGAAAGTTACTAATTCAGTCAAATTCTAAAAAATGTACATCAATTTAAGAGAAGAAATTACCCTTTTGGAATATGCCCAATAACATCAATTCCAAGAGATTTAGGCAAATCCGCAAAGTAACAAGCAAGAGAGGTTGAGACTATCTGTAAGAGAAACAGAGGGAATCAGTCTCAGTATACAGTTAAGCAGACTGAAATCAGCCGGATGTAACAAAAAACACTGATGTGAAAGCAGCCTCACTTTATTGTACATTGTAATATATGAGAAAAATGTATTAATGGATTTACAAACAAATGTCGCTGTACAATAGTACATTCAGGTACAGGTGTATAGGGATGATCGCAAACTGCATCTCTACTACATCGACTGTGCTGCATGGCTACATAGACTGTGCGTGTGTATATATATATATATATATTGAAAAGTCAACTTTATGTATGAGATAGCCAAGATGATTGTCTATAAAATGAAGGTAGTCTCATGCTCAAAGCTTGGTGCCTGAAAGTCAAAGGAATCCAAACATTGTTACCCTTTTGCTTGGCAGTGATGAACTTTATTATATTGTACTGTATGTATGTAATATATGCTATTATAAAATAACTTATTTTGATCTGTCAGCGCAGCTATACAAAAAATAAAAGTGTGGTAGATTAGCTCTGACCTCAGTGGACTCCACAATTAATAAATTCTTGTTGGTCTGGATCTGAGCCGTGGGACGTGCATCAATCACATATTTATGGCATATAGTGACTTCTCCATCAATGGCATACAGTGACTACTCCATCAATGGCATACAGTGACTACTCCATCAATGGCATACAGTGACTACTCCATCAATGGCATACAGTGACTACTCCATCAATGGCATACAGTGACTACTCCATCAATGGCATACAGTGACTACTCCATTAATAGCATACAGTGACTACTCCATTAATAGCATACAGTAACTACTCCATTAATAGCATACAGTGACTACTCCATTAATAGCATACAGTGACTACTCCATTAATAGCATACAGTGACTACTCCATCAATGGCATACAGTGACTACTCCATCAATGGCATACAGTGACTACTCCATCAATGGCATACAGTGACTACTCCATCAATGGCATACAGTGACTACTCCATTAATAGCATACAGTGACTACTCCATTAATAGCATACAGTAACTACTCCATCAATGGCATACAGTGACTACTCCATTAATAGCATACAGTGACTACTCCATTAATAGCATACAGTGACTACTCCATTAATAGCATACAGTGACTACTCCATTAATAGCATACAGTAACTACTCCATTAATAGCATACAGTGACTACTCCATTAATAGCATACAGTGACTACTCCATTAATAGCATACAGTAACTACTCCATCAATGGCATACAGTGACTACTCCATCAATGGCATACAGTGACTACTCCATTAATAGCATACAGTGACTACTCCATCAATGGCATACAGTGACTACTCCATCAATGGCATACAGTGACTACTCCATCAATGGCATACAGTGACTACTCCATCAATGGCATACAGTAACTACTCCATCAATGGCATACAGTGACTACTCCATCAATAGCATACAGTGACTACTCCATTAATAGCATACAGTGACTACTCCATCAATGGCATACAGTGACTACTCCATCAATGGCATACAGTGACTACTCCATCAATGGCATACAGTGACTACTCCATCAATGGCATACAGTGACTACTCCATCAATGGCATACAGTGACTACTCCATCAATGGCATACAGTGACTACTCCATCAATGGCATACAGTGACTACTCCATCAATAGCATACAGTGACTACTCCATCAATGGCATACAGTGACTACTCCATCAATAGCATACAGTGACTACTCCATCAATGTCTGATGTTGGAATCACTCTTTTAACTTGAAGTTCTATACATGTCAAATTGCAAAAAGTATTCTTCTCATTACACAAGTCCTCAAGTTGAATACTGTTATCAAATGTTAAGACATGTTTAATTGAAGTTATTGCCAATATAGATGTACAACCCATTATTCCCTTTATTTTTTAATTACAACAACACCACAGTCACCCCATAGAGCAGTTTCGCTTATGGTGTCTAAGTGACTTAAGAGGGTATAAAAAAAGATCATGTCTTCATCAACAACCCCTTTAACACTTTCACCAACCCACACCACCAAGGATGACGCCACCAAGGATGACTCCATTCAGTACTGCAGCCCACTAGGAATGTTAGTTACCAAGCATGAAATGTATTAACCTCCAAAAACATATTACATAGTAACAGAATATGATATTACTGAAGTAAATAGCCCTCCTGTTAGGACTCACCAGTGCCAGGTCAATGGGATAACAAATCGGATTTTGCTTTTGTACTTTTCATTAAGTTCTTTTGTTAGAATCAGCACCACGAGGGAGAGAAGGGATAAAAGCAAAGCTCCGATATTCACCAGATGGATGTTTTTAAAAACAAAGATATAAATCTATAAAAGATATAGAAAAGAACCTAAATATTAAAAAACAAATAGGATTGGACAATATACACAAGATACAAGGAGAGGGTATCCCTGAGCAGCGCAGGAGGCGAGTGTGTGCTGTGTTCTGGGGGACATTATGTGGCAGGAGCTCTGGAGGCAATAAGGGGTTATAAGTCACTGATTAACGAGGGTCCACCCACCGAGACAAACACTGATCAACCCACACCGGTCGGCAGAACTGTGACCTTTTATCCCCATTTGAATAGAGAAGCAAAGCAGCCTGCGTTCCAGTCATTCCCTATGGAACTACCAAGCACTGTGCTGAATGAAACACTGCTCTGGCATCCAAGCTGCTGCACTATTTTGTAATGGGAATGAAAGTTCCCCATTGGGGAGCAATGTCACGCTGGCTTCAGACTCTGTTCACACTGGGTAGTTGCCTTTTTCCTTTTAAATATGGCACAGAACATTCCTGGATGCCGACTATAGCATTTGCGTGTCTCTTGCTAACCGGTCCTGTGTTGGAGTTGCTGGTGAAACCCTAATCGCTGCTTGGTGTCTGGTGAAGTATACTTTGTTGTATTTTCCATTCCCTGTTTATATTTGAGTTTTCTCTATACACATATTGTATCTTCCTGATTGTTTGCTGTGTAGGACTGTTTACTTTATCCCAGTCTGTCTTTATCTATGGGTTCCATTACGGTTCACCTCCTGGGGTGGTGGTTGGGAGGTTATCTCAGGGCTGGTCAGGAGAAAGGGACAGGTCGGAGACTCAGGCCTCTCTACCATCAAGGGTACCCCTGAGTTAAGGAGAGTCAGGGTTCTCCTAGCCTCAGGGGTAGTTTAGGGGCCCAGGTTTCTTATTTCCTGTTTTCCCATAGCTGCCTGTGACATTATACTCGGCTCAAACATAACATTCCATTGATCCCATTATTTCCCTTACTAGACATTTGGAGGCTCTGTCTGTGGCGCCCCGCAACGAGTGCGTCACAAGGGAGTATTGCAGCCGCAATATTCTCTGACAAAGCAGTGCAATAGTTAACTCTGAGATCCAACCCAACATACAACACCTAGAACAGAGGACCAATCCTAGGTCCTGGTGGGTGGAGTGTTAGGGTAGTGAAGTAGAACACACAGTAATCTAGAATAGTCAATAATCTAGAACTCGGAGAAGAAGGGTCTAGAACTGAGAACTTGGAGAGGAGCGGGGGCTCCGCACCCCGTGCGGGCCCCTGGGCCGTCACCGGTCGGGTGTCAGCACCTGAGGCCTTAACCACCGGGAATGGGCATTTCTACACGGGTTCCCAAAAGACTCCCGTGCCCACAACTCACAGCCGGTTCACTGGTACCGAAGCTGGCAGCAGTTCACCTCTGCCACGCGAACCAGCCCCGTGGAGGAGCAGCTTTATAGGAGCACCCCACCACCAGCCAGTTTCCAGTCGTCTAACCAGCGGTGTACCCACTGAGGGACCCAAGGCTCCCCAAAGAATCCAGAACGTACATCATGGATAGGGCATTGAAGCAGCCTCCCCGTACCCGACCTGGTATTCCTGGGCGACGCTGGCAAAAGAGAAACTAAGTAGGTAGAATGGAGGAACACTGCGGATCTCTGAGGAACACTATCACTGCTGAGTCCACCCGGTCTTCTACTCAACCACTGTAAGCCATGTACTGCCTGCTGGTTACAGTAAAGACCCGTTGCAGAGACTATCTGTGTCCGTGTCTCCTTATGAACTGTCCGTCATTAACAACAAGGTAACCGCAGCTGCCGCACAACATCTTGAGCAGCTCCAGCCTCCGGGGATCACCGCTCAGCCTGTGGGGAGCGTAACATCTTGCTGCTGTCCATCACCCCGGAGGTTCCGCAGCGTCGGTAGCCCTTACCGAATCTACTCATAGGTGGCGTCACGAAGAAAACAAATTAAACCCCCTTTAATCTGTTCCCGTAAGACGTCCTTAATTTTGATCTGCACTACACCGGGCCCCACTACCGGCAGGCGCGGTCCACCCGTGACAAGGAAGGAGAAGAATCGCCTGTATCAACCGGAGTCCGCCGGCCACGGTGAGTCATGTCTATCCAGGATACAGAGCTTAAAGGCCTTGTCAGCTTCTGCTCTGAGGCATCGACCAGGTCATCTGAACCAAAACTAGCCCTCCCAGAGCAGTTTGCAGGACATCGCAGTAAGTTTGTATCTGTCCATGAGTCCTGCAAACTGTATTTCCGGCTGCGTCCTCTCTCTTCAGGGAGTGAGGCTCAGTGTGTGGGTATTGTGGTCTCTTTGTTGGTTTTTTCTTTACCCTCCGATTCCCCTGTTTTTGAATCAGCGGATGTTTTTTTTTCTGCACTCGGCTTTATCTATGACGATCCAGATAAACCGGCTTTGGCTAAGTCCAAGATTCGTTCTCTTGTTCAGACGAATTGTATTATTGTGCTGAATTTTGCCGCTGGTCCGTGGATACTCAGTGGAATGACCCTGCTCTTAGGAGTCAGTTTTTGCAGGGGGTTTCTGAGAGGATCAAACAGGCTTTGGTGATGTATGAGACTCCCAACTCTCTGTAGGTAGCCATGGCACTTGTAGTCCGTATTAACTGTCGTTTCCGTCAAAGGTCTCAAGAGACCAAATCTGTATGAGAGAGGGCAGCAACATCAATAGCAACCCCAGAGGCCTCTGTGGAACCAATGTAGATCGCTGGGACATTGCATAAGAATTAAAATCCCTTTATCCCTAAAAAAGGAGGAGACTTTTGTCTGTGACAAAAAGGAACATTATATTAATGTTTGTCCCATGGTACCGAAAAAAGGTGAGCCGGCGAAAAACTGGTAGGCTCAGGGGGTTTGGAGGAGCCCAGCCTGAGCCTATGCATATCCTCTATGATGGCATCTCAGAGTATTCTACCCGCAAGGGTAATAATTGGGGGTCAGGAGGTTTCTACTCAGGTTTTCTTGGATAGCGGTTCTGCTGCGAATATTATTGAAGAACAATTTGCTCGCACATCCAGGTTAAGACTCAACAAGCTTCCTAGTCCTATACGGATTGTTGCCATTGATGCGTCTCCACTATCTCAAAGGGTTTTTAAGTAGTATGTACTGGGTATGGAACTCCGCATCAGGGTCCTCGATTTGGAATGTGTAACATGCAGCGTTCTATAAAAATCTACCTGCACAGGTGATTTTGGGGTTTCCTTGGTTGTCGGTTCACAATCCAGTAATAGACTAGAAAACTCAGGACATAGTCCATTGGAGCGCATACTGCAAAGAGAAATGTCTAGGCACACAAGTGCTATAGTCGGCGTCCAGGACGTTCTGAGCCATATTTATAGGGAGATGGCGTTCCAGCAACCTCAACCTTCAATTGACACGAATCAAGAAGTTATTTGGCAAAGCTGAACTTCAGTGAACTAACCACTGCCGACACCCTAACTCATATAAAATAGGAAGGGGGAACAAGAGGCGCAATAGTGCCCTATCACTCAGACACTAAGAGATGAGAGGTATATTGTCAAAACCACTCACCTATTCCAGTTGTGATGACCCACAACTGGCTTGAAGGCATATAATCAATACCGGCTGCTGCAGGACCTCCACCAACCACTCGCACGTGGGAAGACTCTCAGGAAGCTGGGAAAAGGTGTGTGACAGTCCGCGCCACCGGGTACCAAAGAAATCACCTGGGATGCAGGAAGTTATTTCAAGCTTTGTCTTTATTCTCCAACATGTTTCAGCGCTCCACCTGGCGCCTTCCTCCCTGAGGAAGGCGCCAGGTGGAGCGCTGAAACATGTTGGAGAATAAAGACAAAGCTTGAAATAACTTCCTGCATCCCAGGTGATTTCTTTGGTACCCGGTGGCGCGGACTGTCACACACCTTTTCCCAGCTTCCTGACACCCTAACTCAGGCTGAGCTGCACATCAGACTCACCAGTGAGAACAGAGATTGACGCCGGCATGACAAAAAAGTTCTTCTTCCAATCAGTGTGGGTCCCAGTGCACCGATGAGCAAGTTACCACCTTTCCTATGGATATCTGACAACTTGTTTTCCTTGGACAATGCAGAAAAAAACAACCACTCCAGTGTTTTTTTTTATTTCAGGTTTAAATCGTCGTTCCCTGTCTTCATCCGCTATCTCCATCGCACCTGTTGGTCTTCAGCACTTTGTGACCTGCTGGTAGCTCCAGTGTTTCTTGGAGAATGCCAGAAGACACAACTCAAGACAAGTCTATGAGAGCCTTGTTCTGGCCGCCTTTTGGCTCTCAGGGGGAGAAGCATTGAGTTCTTGTGACATAACTTCAGACTTCCAGTCAGTCAGACATTACAGGCACAAGATGGTGCCATGGAACTGGAGAAAGCGCCGAAAAAGGATGAAAATGCCAGAGGGCAAGTATAAGACCAGAGACAGGGAACTTAGATTTAAATCACCACTCCAGTGCTGAAACAAAAAAGCTGGAGTGGTGCTTTAATGACAGAATTGGCTGATGTCCTTATATTACTGCATGATACTTACATAAAACATTCCTAAAGGTCCTGAAATGTAGGGCATCTTCATTCCTAGAAGGAACTTTACTTGTGAGGTCACCACATGAGTTGCTGCGCCTGTTGTCATTGCACTAACTACCGGTTCAGACAATAGGATGGTTGTACCGCCCAAATTCAACACAAACATGGACAGCTGTCAAAGAAACAACAATATCAGCACTTTTTGTCATGTGTTGAAGCACTTTATAAAGGTCCTCTTCATGCATCCAGGATTTAATGAGGACTTAAAGGGAACCTGTCACCTGGATCTACTCCCCGGACCTATCCCTAGTTGTCCCTACACCTTCCTAGCTGCTCCCTAACCATCCCTCTCTGCTGTAAATCCACCCTATAAAGATGAAGAAAAATGACATATAACTTACTGGAGGTCGCTCTGTCAGGAGACTGGAAAGGAGGCTCCAAACTCCATTCTTCCCTCCTCTGTGCGTCACTGCACGCCCCGCTGGGCGTAATTATTCTTTCTGGATCTCCTCCTGCATTTGGAATCCCAGTCCCTCTTCTCCTCCTCTGATGCACCGGCCCGATACATTATGGCCTGATCACGTGATCGGCCCGGTGCATTATGGGCCTGATCACGTGATCGGCCTGACCCGCGCATGCGCAATGCGCATATTGAAGTCGGACCGATCATGTGATCAGGCCCATAATGCACCAGGCCGATCACGTGATCAGGCCCATAATGCACCGGGCCAGATGTGATGCACCGGCTGGTGCATCAGAGGAGGAGAAGAGGGTGGGAGATTCCAAATGCAGGAGGAGATCAAGAAAGAATAATGACGCCCAGCGGGGCGTGCTATTAAGCACGGAGGAGGGGAGAATGGAGCCTGGAGCTGCCTTTCCAGTCTCCTGACAGAGCGACCTAGAGTAAGTTATGTCATTTTTCTTTATCTTTTATAGGGCTGATTTACAGCCGAGAAGGATGGTTAGGGAGCAGCTAGGAAGGTGTAGGGACAGCTAGTGATAGGTCAGGGGGGTAGATCCAGGTGACAGGTTCCCTTTAAGAGATTGTCTTCTCTCTATGGATTTGTATGCACGTGCACCTCTCCATATCAAGTGAATGTGACCTAAATGTCCCAGAAAAGAAGTATTGCAAGTAGATGGGATCTTTAATACGCTGTTCACAGGTTCCACAGATAATCTTTGTAAATTTCTGTCTGCGCTATCGAAAATGTCACTTACAAGAAAAAGAAAAGGATCAATAGCAGATCAAGTTTGTTCTTTTAAAAGATTCTGTTTGGAGAAAACTGAAAGTGAGGCCCAGTGAATGAATTAATGGGGCTATTCATTGTGTACATCAATGCTGAAATCCAAGTGTCACCCTTTGATACTTGGAATACCTGTTCAATAGACTGATTTGCCTAAGGTGTGTAACTCTATCCCAACATGTCTCTGCCCATTACTGATCGGAGATGTCCAGAGTGAACAATTCTAACGATATGGACAATAGAAAGAACATAACATGCTGTAGATATAATAAATGTTCCCACAATACTTACCGCAAATGATTGGTTTCAGCACTTGCAGTTATTATAACCCTAAATGTCCTTCATTCTGTGCTTTGTCCTTTCTATTATCTAATCAGTCCTTGATTAAATCAACCTCCACTTATTAACTCTATTATATCTAGTGTGTCAAACATTATGTTTATAGACATATAAGGCAATCAAAGAGACATAGACATCAAAGCAATTTACATAAATTGCTTTAAAAATTCACAATATTTTTGTGTAACTCTGGGTTGTGCAAAATTTTCAAAGTTTTCACGATAATTTTTCCCAGCTCTGCCAAGATAAGTGGAATTGAGGGGGACAAGCGTGACAAGCTGGGGTGTTTCTTACACCAAAGGTCCAACTCCAGCACCAGACTGGAGTAAGAATTCTGTTGTAGCACATGGAGTTACACCCTACCTGTCAGATGCTCCAGATTCATGATGAGGCGCTCTCTTCATGTATCTGGAGCATCTGACAAGGGGTGTGTAACTCCATGTGCTACAACACAAATCTCCAGAATCAGGAGGGTCTGATTCCTCCAAGCCCCCTCTTAAAGACCAGCAAATGTTCTTGATTAAGTGGAACCATAGCCCATACTAAAGGTGAGTATTCAGTATACAGGGATCCATGCAAGATTAAATACTTAAATCAGGGAATTATTTAAAGCATTTCTGGTCAAAGATATAAAGAGTGTGACAGTGAGTGACAGCTCAGCCGTCCTATTGAATCAGGGGCGTGCTGGCCGCTTTGTTTTATTAGTGACAGCTCAGCTGCCCAATCAGGGGCAGAGACGTGTTGGACTTCCAGTATTGTGAGTGACAGCCCAGATAATCTGGCCAAGTCTGCTGGGTTTTATCCAGGTGTTGTCTGCCTAGGATAAATATCCATCTATTTAGCTGGGTGACAATGGTTAGACCTTCAGTTTTAGCTAACTCTATTGAGTGTGTACCGCTTGTCTGTTGTTCTGACCTGACTCAGGAACTCCATTTTGACTACTCTCTTGGATTGCCCCTTTTGTCTTTGACGCACTCTGACCTTATCTGACCCTGGACATGTCCTTTGACAATCCATTTTGTCTTATCCCTCTGTCTTTTTGGCTACTTTCACATTAGCGTTCCCCTCCGCAGCGTTCTGTGGAGGGAAGCCGCAATGTAAGCGCAGCACCGCAAGTCCCTATCTTTATAATGGGAGCACACAGTGCTGTGCTTGACTGCGCATGACCGTGCGCACCCATTCACTCCCATATGTGATTTGTGCGCAGGCGAATGCCTGCGCACAAATCACCCAGTCTCGTCCGCACAAGAAATGCAACGTTGGTACATTCAGACGTGCAGTTTGCCTCTCTCTAACCCATAGTGGCCCTTCCTGATACATTTCTGGGAGAGTAAACAGTTTAGGGTGTTAAGGGAGAGCTGCAAGCTATTTTTTACACAGAAAACCCGGTCTTCAGGGTATGATTACTAGCGGGTGGAAATAAATATGTCCCTACTGCAAGGGGCCCTCAGACCTGGGTGTTTTTCTTTATCCTTACAAGCCCCAGGATGGCCTTCTGTCAATAACTTCTGTGATACTTGGGGTTAAGATTTGATGAACCGGAGAGGACCCAGGCAAGAATAATGAACCTCAGAAGGGGAGCCGCACCGCTGAGGACTATAGTACTGAGTTCTGGCAACTAGCCACTGACGTTCAGTGGAACAATGCAGCTCTCATGTGCCAATTCTGTAGAGGCTTTTTTGAAGTTCTTAAGGACGTTCTGTCTCTTAATGCTTCTCCTTTTTTGAAGGATGCCATGATCCAGGTCATACAGATGAATTGCAGAATTCATGCAATACAGGGTGTCTGTTATATCCTTCCTGAGCATGTCTATTTACCTGAAGTGAATCCGATGGAAGTTCAAGCTCCAGTTTTAATGATGTGGAGAGATGTTAACTCAATCTCGGATTCTGTCTCTACTGTGGTGACACTGAATATTTTCTCAAGGACTGTCCAACTCACCCTAAAGCAAGTAAGCCATGAGGAGAACGCCTATGCCTGAGTGATTGTCAAGGAAGTCACTCAGACGTCCAGGTACTCTATGTTTCTTCTGCTAAAGTACTGCTTACAGTGGATCTACTATTCAAGAATCAGCTTTTACCAGTGTTGGCTTTCATTGACTCCAGCTCTGTTGCTACCTTTATTGATGCGGGACTGGTTCTGAAATTAGGTTTAGGGATAGTTAGTTTGGAAACACATTCAAATTTCTGCCATGAACAAGACACCATTACTTCATAATCTTATCAAGTTTGGAATTTATACTCCGAGTGGGAGCACTTCACTCTGAATTCATCTGCTATATTGTTTTGGTTAATTTACCTAGTAGGTAAATTAACCAAATTAATTAGTTCTGGGACTTTCATGTCTGTGTATACACAATCCTATTATCAACTGGAGTCAGAAGTAGATCGTTAACTGGAGCCGCAACTGTCATAACACATGTTTGGATTCTGTACAAACATGCTCTGCTAGTCTGTAGGGCATGCCAGGGTCCAAAAATGTGAAGACTGATGCATTATCACGAAGTGTTCCCCAGAATTTCCATTCCCCATCCCTCTTCAGGTACCGTCACACGCGGCAATATTGCAGGCAATTTCACAGGCAATTTACTGGTTGCAGTGAAATCATGTACACATCATTACATTTGTACACGGCCACAAAATGGAGCAATGTGTCCATGATTTCACTGCAACCTGCAAATTGCCAGTGAAATTGCCTGCAATATTGCCGCGTGTGACGGTACCTTTAAGGACATTGTGATTTCTATGATGTACTCGGAATTGGAAGCAGAGGTCCATAATGCCCAATATCTGTCTCTTTCCACTACTCCTGGGTCTACATTCTTTGTACCAGTGTACCTAAGATTACGTCTTTTACAAGAGTTTCATGATTCCTCCTGATTGATCACCCTAAGGTCATAGTTACATAGTACGCCATCCTGAGACTTTTTTGGTGGCTATCATTGCTTAATGATATTAGAGATTTTGTTTCTGCCTGTGAAGTTTGCGCACAAAGTAAAGTTTGAAATTACCAACTGGCTGAGGAATTGGATCCTTTGCCAATTCCATAAAGACCATGGACTCTATTGTCCATGAATTTCATCATGGATTTTCCTCTGTCTGATTGAAAAACTGTCATTTGGGTGGTAGTTGACCGATTTAGCAAGAAAACTCATTATGTTCCTTTATTGGAGTTACCTAATGCAGAGACACTCTCCAGGTTGTTTAATAATCATGTTGTGAGATGGTATGGAATTCTTCTTAACAGAGTGTGTGATAGCTGAGTGCAATTTCTTTCCAAATTCTGGAGAGCCTTTTGTAGCAAACTGATGATTGACTTGTCAATTTCCACTGCCTACCACCCTGAAACCGGTGGTCAGACAGAAAAGACAAAGCAATCTTTGAAACAAATTTCAAGATGTTTTGTGGTGTCTAAGCAGGAGGACTAGTCCACATTTCTCCCTCTTGCTGAGTTTGCTTTTAACAGTTGGGTCAATCAGTCTACTGGAACCTCACGCATTTTTGTAATTATGGTTTTCAACCCCATTTTGGTGAATTCTCTAAGATAAGTTCTCTGTGCACTTGAGTGGAGGTTGCCATACAGAAATTTGGGAGTG